>RDEW01000010.1:548906-941425 GCA_011109175.1 Dicyema japonicum | reverse complement strand
AGACAACAGCTCGCAGAGGTACAAGAATTGGATCCTCTGTTAATTATTCCCCGAGGCATACATACTAGTTTTCTTGAGGAGGAGCCATCCCCGCTTGTGGAGGGGCCTTTGTGTGGGACGATTACTATAGAGGAAATAATTCTTGCTAGTAATGGATGCAAAAATAAAGCTCCTGGTTGGGATTTTATCCCCCTGACAATCTTCAAAAATGCTGGAATACCATTATTGAAAACGTTATGGGCTTTATTTAATTCTTCGTGGTGTTCTGGACATGTTTCTTCTACTTGGAAGAAGTTTTTTGTACGGATGATTTCGAAGAAGGGAAAAGCTAGTTCAAATCGAGAGAGCTATAGGCCAATAAGACTAATATGCAGTATATCGAAAATTATGGAAAAAATCATTTTCAACAAATTATCAAAATACGTTGAAGACAACAATTTTCTTTCGATGAAAGGTGAGGTTTTCGCGGATGATCCCGAAGGAGGGAAATGCTAGTTCAAATCCAGAGAACTATAGGCTAATAAGCCTAATATGCAGTATATCGAAAATTATGGAAAAAATCATTTTCAACAGATTATGAAAATACGTTGAAGACAACAATTTTCTTTCGATGAAAAGTGAGGTTTTCGCCCCACTAGATGGACTGGAGATTGTTTCTCAATATTATCAAATTTTATATGTGTTGCTAAGAAGAATAGAGAATGTCTTATGTCTAGACATATCAAAGGCTTTTGATAGCGTTTGGCATGCTGGGTTGTTGAAAACTTTGTCAAATTTTAATGTTGGGAGAAAGGCACTAGTGTGGATGAAGGATTTTCTTTCTGGTATGGAATCTTTTATACGTGTTGGAGATCATATATCGAAGAAATATTTGTTAAAAAAGGGGTTCCATAAGGGTCTGTCTTAAGTTTCCTCTTATTCAATTGCGTTATGTGTGACATCCCGAAGATTGAACACCTAAATTCGAAAATGCTAATTTATGCCGATGATATTCTTTTGCTCGATNATCAAAGGTTTTGATAGCGTTTGGCATGCTGGGTTGTTGAAAACTTTGTCAAATTTTAATGTTGGGAGAAAGGCACTAGTGTGGATGAAGGATTTTCTTTCTGGTAGGGAATCTTTTATACGTGTTGGAGATCATATATCGAAGAAATATTTGTTAAAAAAGGGGTTCCATAAGCGTCTGTCTTAAGTCCCCTCTTATTCAATTGCGTTATGTGTGACATCCCGAAGATTGAACACCTAAATTCGAAAATGCTAATTTATGCCGATGATATTCTTTTGCTCGATCTTAGTATTAATAGATCAATTTCCTGGAAATGTGTTCCGATACATATCGAAAGAATTATATGTTGGTGCCGAGATAAAGGTTTATCCTTATCTCTGAAAAGTGTATTACTTCATGGATTGTGAATTACAAGAATAAATCAAAGATTTGTATTAAAACTGGAGCGATCAAATTCATGGAACAGTAACAATATCTTGGTGATTGTGTGAACTCGAAGGGTTCCTTCATTAATTATATCAAAAAAAAGGAAAAAAGCTACGGCGATGTTAAAATCGCTTCTACATTTTTAATTGAGTCCGGAAACATTTCTTTATGTGTATACAGCCTGTATAGAACCATTCTTAATTTATGGCTTCTAAGGATGGTTTGAAAGTGGTGAGAGAAGTACTCTTGTAGAGCTTCTCGATAAATCGAGAGATATGTTATTAAACTGCCATATGGACTTGATTTAAAGTCTAAATTACCGCCTAGTGATGAGAGACGTGCAAGATCCATTGAGGAAATATTGCACCACTTAAAAAAATAATTCTTGTTGGATGCAATGGGTCAATATTTCAAAGGAGACATATGGTCGTTATACCAAACCCCATCAACCAGGACAAACTCGTCGGCTTCTCCCTTTTTAATTAGTTTTTAATTAGCAACGAGTTTGTTATGTTAATAAAATTATCTATTAATCTATCCGAATTTGCCATAAAGTAACCTTATATCTCGGTTACCTTGGGGATTTAACATCTCTACTTTACTCCGGGATTTTACTTTTCTATTTTCCTTGGGGATTTAACTTCTCTCTATTTTGTTTATCTTGAGTCAAAACCTAGTGGTTGTTAATGTTTTCAAATGATAAATTTGTCTTATCAAATCGGACAGTATCAACGCCTCGGTTTCTTATGACATACGACAATAAATAACATTTTATTGTTAATAATTTTTTCACGTTAAAAAAACAATAAAAAAGTTTATGATTATGAATTAACTAAAATTGGATTGTAAGTTGGTGATGGTCGTTTAATGGTTATCGGAGAGCAACGAGCGAAGAAAACGAAGATCACACTGCAAGTAAACTGTAGGCAAACCAAAAGTACGAAGGTGTACAACCATTGGATAGAATAAGTCTAAAACTCTAAAATTCAAATTACTGTGTTTGTGACTATAATTGAAGTGATTAATATTAAAAATGCACTCAATAGTGATCCAAAGCTGTTCACAACTCCCGCAATGTACTCACTGTGATGTCTGCCGATATCTTCAATGTTTGAGAATGTAATTGAACTACATATTCCAGTACAAAAACAAGCTATTATGATAGAGAATCCCCCTAAAATTGCGTTGGATGTCAATGAAGCGAAAAGTAAGGACAATCCTGTAGGTATGAGACCTATTTGAAAAAATTGATCTCAACCGATTATGGCGAACAATTTAACAGCAATCAGCTTTTTCAAGATTTTCTTTTTTACGAGTAAATCGCAAAAAGGAGTTCCAATGATATCCCCAAAACATATAAAGATGGGAAAGATGGAAAACGGAATTTGCTAAAATAAAGACATAATCAACATTTTTGACTGTTTTATGGTAAAGACCATCAATCAAGAATGGAATATATGTACAAATAAGCGCCAAACTTAAACATCCGCAGATTTGAACACCAGCCACTGCTAAAATTGGTACTTTGGTAAAAATCTTCTTGACTGGTATATCCAGTAACTAAAGGTAACTAGATTGATCATACATTGTAAATTTTTAATTCTTCTACTTCTCTATTCAAGCGTTCCTTTTCATTGACTGAGATCCATTTGTTGTCGATTGGAAAATCCGTTATGAATATCATTAGTAAGATACAGGAGATCACCTCAAGGGCACCTAAGATGACGATAAAAATGACAAAATTGCTAAAAATGTTAAATGGCAGTTCCAATGGTCCATTTTTATATGAATTGCTTGCCACTGCTATGTAACTAAGAAATATTCCAAAGTATGAGCCTAATCATTATCAGACAGAAAACCTGACGATACTAATTTTATTATTTTGTTTTTTTTCGCTGGTGGAGTCCAATTTTGAATCAACAAACATAGAGAAGGCAGAATTCCACCCTATATGTTTTTCAGACAGCATTGAACCTGAATAACTCCCATAATAAATCTAGCGAATCCAACTGCATAGGTGGACCTTTTCAAGGCTGATGGAAGTATAACAAAAATCAACGTAGATTGTATAGTCATTATTAGAATCATGAATTTTGGTCCGTATGTGTAAGACAGGAAGGGACCGATCAGTTGAGAGAGGCTGTATCCTATGTAGAAAGTCATTAGAACACCTCCCCTCTCCAAATTTGAAAAAATAATATCTTTCTATTCCAAATGACCTGATTTAATACATTGTGAGGATTTGTTGAATCAACATTCAAAATAACGGCCAAGGTTATGCTGAAGCAGTGTCTTTGAGCCTCCATTATTAAAATACATACGAATCCAGTTAGTGTTGTGAATAAAGTCCCTTTCAAATTTTCTAACTGGTTAATACTCTTTTTAACAAAATTTAGCATTATGATATGAACGCCGTAATGTGTGTTTATATAGGCCAGCGAATTAACAATTTGTTTCGCTTTCTTTCACAGGAGAATTATTTTATGAGCTATCATCTTTACATAGACTTTAAGGTAACGAGAAATCATTTTGGAAAAATGGACTGTGTTCGTGCGTAGAACTTCATGAGAACTTGATAACAGCTATCACGACGGAATTACGTAATTAAATTGAAAAATAGTGCTTAGCTAACAAATTAATAAAGACTGGCAATAGGTTGCTCAATCCAGCATGGATGGCGACGTCGTCAGCTCATGTTTAATTAGTTTTAAAAGTATCTAAGAAGTATTATATAGAGGAGGTTCATGTTAGGTTGGCTGTCATTAGAGCAATATTGCTTCAAGATACATATACTCGAAATTAGGTCAATGACTTAGTTTGCTGCTTTTTGTATTATGGTTATTTTATGCGAGGATTAACGAAAGATAACATTGACCATAATATATTTGTCGGTTAAAGAATTCTAGCTGTGATACTGTAGTGCTACTTGCAAATGATTGGAAAGGACTTTGCGAGAATTAGTCAAGCCAGTGGGTCCAGAATTTCTTTTATAATCAGTGTCCATTCGATATTCTCTATCCCTGGTAGCATGGATGATAACATCGGCGTATGAGAAAGAAGGAACTTTTTTTAGACAAGTTATAGCATTTAACGTAAACACATGTTGAAATTTGCTGTTAAAAATTCAGAACCTTGGGAAGCTAGGTGCAAGAAAAAATCATAGAAGTCAAAAGAACTAATATAAATTCTCAACACATTATTTATTCTTCTCAAGATATGTCACACCACGTGGCAGAACTAAGACAATATATCATCCAACTCGCCCTAACTTGAAGTTATAGCTGGCCAATTTTTTATCTGGAAGACGTGGAGGGTTTTTTGAGTGAAAAAAAATTAGAAATATTAGGGTCAAGAGACGGTGAATTAAATATAGAAACCGATACATATCTTCAACAGGGTCCAGGGCCAATTGCTCACCAAGTACTTGTCGGCGTCTTTGAATGTATAAGAGCTTCCTAAACATAGACTCTGTTATATCTTTATCGAAAACCTTTGAATAATCGATTTTTGATTATTTGTAATTTAAAAAAAAATCAATTTTTATGGTTGAAAAAGCTAACACAAAGAGATCTGCAAAAACTGTAATAAAAACCACAACAGTGAAAAAGCTGTAGCTCTTCTCGTCCTACGTGAAGTGCTACAGCTGAATCATTCTTTTTAGAGAACAAGACGCCGCATAAGGAAAAACCTGCTAAACCAGCGAATGTCATTACAAAACACGATCCCAAGGAAATGTCTAAATCTACAAATGAACTAGTGAAAGCTGATCATTTAGAGAACAAGACTATATTAATCACAGTGAATTCTACTATGAATGCGATTAAAATCGCAAACGTTTTACAATACTATGACCAATACGGATCTATGAGGATGAGCCACAGAGGACCGGGCTCCTTCCGACTTGATTTCCTTGATAACTCCAATGTGGCCACCTTTATAGAAGCTGTGAATGAAACCTGCCCCTTTGGTAATGACAATCACAATTTTAAGACGATCTCAACAAAACCGTCTGAGATTGCCCTCAAGAACCTCTTCTTTTGGGTGAAAGAGGATGAACTCTTGGACTACCTTCAGGAGATAGCTCACTCAGTCATGAAGGTTACCCGAATGACCAGAGAATCGCAGGCCATGCCATTGGAGAAGGCCACAAGCAATATGAAGTCGGAGGCTACATCACTAATACGATGTGGCTTCTACATCAGGACGAACAAGATTTCTTGTGAATGGATGCGAAAATGACCACCAATCTGCTACAGCTGTCAGCAAATACCAGTGCACGGGAAAGAAAAAATGCTTCCGTTGCGCGGGAGAACACGACACCACCAAGTGTGATGCGGATCCGACTCTTGAACGAAAATGTGTTAACTGCGGGTCAACAAAACACGGCGCAAGATACGAAGGATGCCCTGTATTCATGGAGGCCAGACGAAAGTTAAACTCCCGAATCGACAACAGGGAACCAAAACAGACGGATATTATAATCAAGAAATTGGAACTGCCAGCCCAAAAAAGGGTAATTGGCGCAAGAACTAACAAGTACGAAGCTGCACCTCTTCCACGAGAGTCGGCCTGGCTACCGAAGGAAAAGTTATCAGGGAGTATTACAAAAGAACTAAAGGAAATAATATCAAGACTGAAGGAGCTAAGCAGCATACTCGGGGTGGATTTACGCAGTATGGTGGACCTGGCCATGGAGAGCCCGGGCCACCAACAAGAAAATTGAAAAGAAACTTGAAGATAGTGCTGGTGAACGCCCGATTCCTAAAGAAGAGGCGTCATGACCTGGCACTACTACTATCGTCCACCAAGATTGACATCCTGGTGGTCAACGAGACCAAGGTGAAAAAGACCAACACCACAATGCTACAGGGATACAATTCTATAGAAATTCCATGGGTCGAAGGTGCAGAAGCTGGAACTGGAACCACATTGTTCTACAGTGATGTTCTACAGATACGTGAGCCAAAAATTATTATGAATACACACTGTGAATTTGTTTCCATCGAGGTGAGATGCTGTGGCCGTTGAATACACGTCGGTGGAATGTATTCAAAAGACCTTAGAAAGTGCTCCACAGAAATTGAAGAATTCTTTACAAGAAACGATATGTCTATCCTAGTGGGTGATCTAAATGGCAAGAACATTAAATATGGGTGCCTCGGAACTGAATCAGATTAAAAAAATTGAGTGATAAGACTGGCTNTCCGTCGAGGTGAGATGCTGTGGCCGTTGAATACACGTCAGTGGAATGTATTCAAAAGACCTTAGAAAGTGCTCTACGGAAATTGAAGAATTCTTGACAAGAAACGATATGTCTATCCTAGTGGGTGATCTAAATGGCAAGAACATTAAATATGGGTGCCTCGGAACTAACGATGATGGAATCAGATTAAGAAAATTGAGTGATAAGACTGGCTTTGAGATTTTGACATCGGAGAAACCGAATCATTACTCGCACTATGGGGGAGACATGCTTGGGGTGTTCCTGGTGTCACCACTGCTCTACACTTATGTAGAGAAGCCGATGATCATGTGGGACATCGGGAGTGACCATATACCCCAAGAGATGTTATTGAACCTAGCTCCAGAGTCCATGTCACCACTGCTCTACACTTTTGTATAGAAGCCGATGATCATGTGGGACATCGGGAGCGACCATATACCCAAAGAGATATTATTGAACCTAGCTCCAGAGTCCATGGAATCTGTGTTTACAGGTTACGACCTAACAAGAGTAAACTGGGAACACTACAGAAGGTACATATCAAGAAACCTAAAAAGACTGGAAGGATAAAAATTACTCCCGAAGTGAAGTCGACATCACAGACAATGAACTCTCCATCATGATGGAGACATACTTAATGCTTTACGCAAGGAGGAGATCCTCAAATACCAATCATGAAAAGAGCATCAGTCTTTCTCGTTCCACATTATCTTTGATCAATGAAAGGAATCGCCTGAGGACCAAACTCAGAAGATGTGTGCACTGGATAGACTGGATTGCATTGACCGGACAATTGAAGATAACCAAAAAAGCCATTGAAGAGGAAACAAGACTGTCTCAAGAACAATGTTTGAGGGTAGAGGCAAGCAAACTAAATACCAAAAACCCCTCGTTCTAGAAGTTCTACAAAAGAATAACTGGCCAGAAAAGGAATGACATAAAATCTCCTTGACCAAGGCAAAAGGTGGACTATGTTCCCCAGATATCTTTAAGAAGCAACTAGGCCGCATTCAGGGGGTCAACCCGATGGAGCTGATTCCAAGGGAGATGTTAGATTCTTCACGTGAAATTTTAATTTACTCTTTGGACGATCTCAAAGATACTGAAATGAATATAACTACGGAAGACGTCATGACTGCAATCATGACAAGCAAGGCTAATGCTCCTGGACATGACCATCTAAGAATGAGATTGTTCAAGGAAGGCCCAGAGGATCTATTTCCTATACTAAAGAATTTATTCAATGCAAGCATTCATTATGGCCATGTCCCAAAACGCTGGAAATCTTCTATAGTCAGAATGATTCTGAAACCGGGAAAATCGAGGAGGGACCCACTCAGCTATAGGCCGATAAGCCTCATCTGCTCGATCTCCAAGATTATCAAACGAATTATCTTCAGAAGGCTTAACGACCACATAGAAGAAAGTGGTTTCCTCCTCGCAGAACAATGTGGCTTCAGACCTGCATGGATTGAAAATCATGCACGGACTGCATCTACCAGATGCATTCAATGGTATTGAGAGGCCTGGAATTCAAAAGACTAGTCAACCTGGTATGTTTGGATCTGTCCAAGGCTTTTGATAGCGTGTGGCACGAAGCCCTCCTATCAAGGCTAGCAGCTGCTGATATTCAAAAGAAACTTTTCATGTGGATAAAGGACTTCCTAACATGACGGACTTCCCAAGTACGTGTTGGAGCAAATATGTCAAAAGATATCATACTGAAGAGGGGAGTTCCACAGGGTTCTGTCTTGAGCCCACTTCTGTTCAACATATTCTTGTCAGACTTCCTAACTCCACCGGATACGAACACCAGATTATTGATATACGCTGATGATATTCTGATCACGGATACATCCGGGAAATCAACTCTCTCTGAAAAAAATCAAGTCATTCATTGAACAAGTACAGGACTGGTGCACCAAGAGAGGGATGAAACTGTCCACTGAGAAGTCCACCTATTTAAGAATCAGTCGCCTAAGGAGGCATCATACGCAGCTTTACTCACTTGACATTCCTAAAATAAATTCACTGCGCTACCTCGGGATAGTAATCGACGGGAAAGGTTCCTTCATGGAGGACATTAGACGAAGAAGGAAGAAGGCGCTTCAAGCACTTTTATGTACAAGAAAGTTGTTTGTAAGCTTGAAAACCTTCTTGTTCATTTTTGTACCTGCAACGTTCAGGAAATAAATTAGGATGCTTAACTAACTAGACAAGTAATTGGATGGATATCAAGGAAGAGGAGTACCCAGATGAACAGTCCAGGCCAACCGGCGGACTGATAGATAAATATTCCATAACTTTGTTTTAATTCATTTTCATTCTCGTAATTTGCTTTTTTTTATTTGCACATTATTATTACTATCTATCTTTGGTTTGGATATTGGATAATAATTGCGTTATGTGTGTCAAAATTTCAACAAAAGGAAAGTTGGGAAAGAGTCAACGACCAAGAAAGGAAAACTGGCTAATGAAGGTAAACCGACAGTGAAGTCTAAATCAAAGAAGGGGATTGAAATACCCACCTTCAACTATATGACATTGTTGTATCAGGACAAGCTGTTTCGTCCAACTTAGCTTATGATTCTCTTCTAGTGAATCTGGAAATTAAAAACATGGCTTTGGGACGGATTAAACGTTTTAACATACTATCGAACTCAGCGACTGCCAATAAGGCACAAATTACATTAAGGAAATCAAGCATATTTACGCTTGAATTTGCCTCAAAAGAGGATATGGACGCTTGTGTCGATGATTTTGGCTTGAGAGCGCCATTTGGTATTGATGGAAATGTTTTTACCACTTCCTATATCCTTCCACTGTTGTTGTGAAGGGAATCCCTTCTTGGGTCTCAGATGATGACTTGAATCTTTATTTTATAGAAACTCTACGACCTGGTTTCTCTTTCCAACGTTTCTTGAAGGACGGGGGCACTCTTCTTGTTCTAGAGCGAAACACACGTCGCTTGTGAGACTGGAGATGGTGTTTGGGTTCCAGAAAGTTCGTTTTGAATGGTACAGAATACCGGTAACTAGGTGCTATCGATGTCAAAAATTTGGGCACATTGCGAATTTCTGCAAGGAAAAGGAAAGGTGCTTAATTTGTGGTGGAGAACACAATTTGAACTCTTGTTTGGCTAAGGACAGTGAAAGGAAATGCGTTAACTGCGGGACAGTTGGTCATTTGGCTTGTTATGGTGGTTGTTCTTCAGCAAAGGCTGCCTTTGAAGAAAGAAGAACAAAAGACAAGACTAAGAAAATGTTTCGACCAGTTAAATGAGTTAAAGCTGAGGCTGTTGAAAGTGTTTAGGGGAAATCTACACGCTCCATAAAGTGTGATTTTTCGACCTAAATGGACGCGAAAGTGTCGACCGTAAATACAAATAGAGCATCTGACTATACAAACATTGTTTTCAATTACATGAACAAAGGAAATACTGTCAGTACTCCTAATTTGGTGGAAGGCCCAGTTGCAGATTTGGAATTGATAAATGCTGTTGACAAACTGGTTTATATTTGTGCCGAAAAAGGATTTGACGTCAGGAACCTGTTGGCCCTCTTTTTTGGAGAGGCAGAGGTTCTACAAGTATGAAGTCTGTTCTTACTATCATTGCGGTAAACGCCCGATCCTTAAAGAGAAGGCGTTCTGAGATTGTGCATATGCTATCCACCAATCCCGTTGATATATTAATTGTTAATGAAACGAAGTTAAAAAGTGAGGATAATTTTCAACTTGAGGGATATTGTTCTCTTGATATTAAATGGAAGTCTGGCTCGGTTGCAGGAACGGGTACATCTTTGTTCTACAGACTAAATCTAAGGGTTCGTAACCTGAAGATCATATCCCAAGAATTGTGTGAGTTTGTTTCCCTGGAAGTAAGAGTGAAAAATATGTGGATGAAAATTGCATCGATCTTATAGCCTGTGTGACCTCGGCATGCGTAAATAAATTGATCCACGAAGTTGGTTTAGGCATTAAATTCGAAGGTGACAAGAATGCCATTTCGAGAAGTCCTTGTGACTTATGGATGCGTAATATTTCATTAGGTTGTTAGCTTGCACAGTATTTGGAGCAGAAAAAAATTCTGTTTCATCCGCTTTTCTTAATATATAATATATATAATAATTAACTATTTAAATTATATATATAGAATAATTAACTATTTAAAATAAATGAGTCAAAGTGCTAGCAATTCTGTAATTTATTTATCAAATCTGCCATTTTGTCTTACAAACAACGACTTGCATCAAATATTATCAAAATACGGAAAGATCAATAAGTATTATTTACATAAACCACAGGATCACCATTTTGAAGGACAAAGTAACTCGAAAGAGTGAGGGAGTCGCCTTCGTTTGTTTCAATAAAGCAAAATCAGCCCAGAAGGCTATTATTAAACTGGACAACAAACTAGTTAATTTCCGCAAACACATTAGTGTCTTAACGGAACTTTGAAATGCAGACTGGCCAATGATAACGGGAGAGGAGAAGAGTTCTCACAACACAGGACTTACACAGATTGTCAGGTCTGTTTTGAATGTGGGGTCTGATTTTGATTTATTTGTAAGTGCTCTGGACACACCAGTTATGAATGTCCCCGTAATTTACTTGGAGACAGACCACTGCCAAAGAGAAGATGTAGGAAAATTTGATTATTATTTTCAAAATATTAACTTTTTATCGATTTTTCAAGATTTATTTATCCTGCTTACATAAGCGACTCTGGAACTTCACCAACTCAACTATCTATTCTGGAAAGCCTAATTGATGATACAACTTATTTCTGGCCGACATCCTTATACCGGGAGTTGAAATTAATATCATGCTAACTTATGTTGACGACATATTCTTGGCCTCACGCGATCGGGACAACCAGGATGCTTACAGGAAATTTAACAATGCTTGGGTTGACTCAAACTTTCGTTTATGGAGAATTGACGAGTTCGGAAAAATCAGTTAGAACCCTTCTTACCTCAAACAAATGAGAGGGTCAATATACTGGAATGCCTCTTAGTAGTATGAAAGATATAAGCCATCCTAGAATCAATACATAAAAAGTGCATTAAACATTTACCTCCGAGGATACTGTCTCCCAGGCGGAACGCACTTTCATTTACAACTTCCCAGAAGGAACCTATGAAATGGACAACGGTCCTACAACCAAACGTCAAAGGAGTGAGGGACAAAATATTGGAACTGCATTCTCTCCTGGCGGAGCTGAAGATCGACGTGGCTTTGATTAAAAAGGCGAAACTCTCATTAAACAGTCCTACCCAGCCGTTTCCTGGATACAAATCAATACGGACTAACCGGAAGAAGAAGCGAAGTGGTGACCTACCCATTTCTATCGGAAAGACCATAAATGTGTGGAAATTACTTAAGTGGTGAAGAATATCTTGGGAGACGATGATGTTGCTGAAGTCAACGAAATCTCACTAGGAACAAAATATAGAAATATTACCTTGTGTTGTCCGAAGTACTACGCTATGCCCAATTTATCCACTTTGGTTTTTTTGAATGATGTGATCATTGGTGGGGACATCAACGCCAAACACTTTCTATGGAAGGCGAGTTAACCATCCAATACAAAGGAAAATTACTACTATCGAAGACAGGACTTTTCACGGTTATGAAAGACCCGTCAAAACATACAAGAACCGCTTTCAAGAAGTCACACCAACTAACTTCTCCAGAAATCACGCTTTGTTTTCCCGGCTAAGCAGCAATATAGACCTGATCGGTCACTTACAACTCAAAAAGCGACCACAATGTCATTCTTCTGAATATCATGAGAGATACTTTAACTGGTGGAGGTTTTCTAAACAATTTAACTACAAAAGTACGGACTGGATATTTTATTGTACACTTACAGACAACCCTCCGTAGTACCTTTACAGTCCGACCTTCTTTTAGGGAAAATCTTGATTTTGTGGAGATTTTATCATTTCAATAGTAATAGTGAAATTTTTTTTGTAATAAACCCCGAGCCGAGTGGCATAGTGGTTAGGTGTCGGGCTAAAATGACTTAGGTTACGGGTTCGATTTTCGCTGCTGTTCACCTGGTGGAAGGTTCCACGCATCTACGATGCTAAAAGGATTTGACGAGTGACGTGGATACTCACTGCGGAACTGGATTCTCTAGAAAGGACCCACACACAAGAAAAAAAAGTAGTGAAGATCATTCCTTGGTTTTACGATTAGTTAAAATTAACTGTTTTTTACTTAAATAGAATGTGTGTCCTGCCTATAAATATTATGGCTCTCGTGAAAAGGATTTTGTAAACCCTCAAATTGGAAATTAGTAACGAAAGACTAACATATTTGTTTAAAAGCTTGTTCAATCTTATAAGTAATGCTAATTCTTAATTTTTAAATTTGTCTTAGAAAATTTATAAAGGGTATGAAAAGTCAGTTAAATCAAAATGAGAAAAATTTGAATATGTACTAAAATACAGTCAGATCTGTATAAATATGCATTTATTTGTGAGAAATATGGCATCTCTAAAACAAGCCTGATTGAAAAGGGAAGAAATCCCATGTGNTCTTATAAGTAATGATAATTCTTAATTTTTAAATTTGTCTTAGAAAATTTATAAGGGGTATGAACAGTCAGTTAAATCAAAATGAGAAAAATTTGAATATGTACTAAAATACAGTCAGATCTGTATAAATATGAATTTATTTGTGAGATGTATGGCATCTCTAAAGGAAGCCTAACAGAAAAGGGAAGAAATCCTATGTGAAGGCTGCTCTACGTCAAATTAGGTAAATGAGAACCAATTAAATACGGAAGTTTATGAAATTTTTCGTTCTCTAAATTTCAAAGGTTTTTCGATTAATGGACCAAATTAAACTTGTGCTTGTAAAATTGATAATAGGCATTCTAAGAAATAATTTATTGCATGGCTGGTTTTCCGATCTAAAAAACAATTTCATATAAAATTCAAAATCTTTAAGAAGAAACACGATCAGCTGATAAAAATCAAGGTCGCCCGGAGGATTGAGAGTAATAAATCTAATGCCATTGGCACTAAATAAGATGCTTCCAAAGGTTTGATGACAAAAAGTATTTTTGAAAATTGGCTATCTCGTATTAACAAAGAAACGAGAGGAAAGAATAAAAATAACATTACTGATGGATAATGCAACTTGTCTGTTTTTATCCAATATTCAAGCATCGACATAATATCCAAAAAATACGACTTCTTTAATACAGATATGTCATCAAGGGATAAGTGTTTAAAAGTCATTTATTGTTGAAAAAATTATAAAAAGTTCCGTAGTTCAAATAGATCAAGTTATAAAATATTACTTCTAGGAAAAGCTTCTTGTTCAGACTTTTTATTTTTCTTCTGACACGTTGCCATTCGCCCTGAAGGGCTTTTCTCGTATTGGCGTCAGTGGCATTTGATTTTCTCATGTTTATTTCTTTTAAACTTTTCGCAAGCTCAGGAACTTCTGGATGAATAGCCTTCAGGTGCATTTTACTATTCTCCCTTTTGCCAAGAGATGCCTCAGCTGCTTCGTTGATCGCATCCTTTGTGCGTTTCCAGGAGTCTTCTAACGAGGTGTCCACCAATACGTCTTGCAAATGAGTCTGAATGTATTGTTAATATCTCTCGATAGTCTCCGGTTTGGAAATTAGCCTTTCAGTCGCGTAGTCGTCTCTGACTTTTTCAAATTCGTGATTTTTGACACTTTTTTATTTGATGGCATGTTTTTTCAGGGTTAAGCGCTGACAGTCGTCGAGCATTCAAATGAAAGTGCATTTATTAGAAGGTGTTTGTCTTTAGCCCGGCATATGAAATAATCTATTTTGTATATTGGGACCAGCTTTCCCTATGAGTTTCTTCGCTTCCCCATCTACGTAATTTTGTGGCAGGCAGGATGCGTAAATGCAGTATTACATAGGAAAAGGTTGTTTGCCATACAAAAGTGACCAAGTATTGTCCCGGGTAAATTTCTTATTCCACGTCCATGTTCTCCCAAGAAAACATCATCCGGGTTATTCTTCATACCGACTTTTGCATTCAAATTCCCAGCAATGAGTATTAGTGATGACGACTCATATTCGTTGTACGTCCGTAACAGTGTTGAATAGAAGTCGTGGAAGTCGGAAACTTTGAGTGGATGGCAAATCCAAGTCCATAATATTTTGAGTCACTCGGTAGACAAATTATTCGATATTCGCCATAGTTCTCATCAAGACTACAAGTAACATTCGTCTCTTGTAGGCACCCAATGGATACGTCGTATCTCTCCAAGTCGTCACAGAGAATCTTCCTCGACCAGGTCGTAGATAAGCCTCTAGCATTGAACGTAAAGAGCTTTAGACGAGATGCATCCCTTTGTACCCTTAGCTTTTTAGATATTTTTCTCAACTTTTATTCAATTAAGAAACGAGGCACGTAACCACCTCACCAAAAAAATTTATAACTATATTTTGTTTACAAATTATTTTTTACTATATATAAAAACAATTATAAATGCTTCTGGCTGAGTTTTAACGTTAAGTCCGAAGTAAAAATCTACGAGAATAATCTGGCCGATTTTGGAATGAGGTTTATTGGGTATTTCCCAGAGCTGCAAACGCTTCTTAACAAAGATATTGGGAAAAAAGTTTTTTTTATTAATTTAAGATTAAGATCATGTAAAAATTATTATTATTACACTTTCACCATATGGAGACTCAAATTTTGAAAGGGTAAATATGGATTAGTCCCAAAATCTTTCATAACTCTGACCTTTTTTACAAATGTTAATAAATTAGAATTACCTTATCACCAATAATAAATGAATATTTGGATTGATGTACATCCATTTTTTTATTCACTTTCTTAAAATATTCTGATTTTTTTGTCTTTTCATTAGATCGACCCCCTTTTCTTCCAATATTTTCATTATATCATGATATTTCTGGGTTGTTTTAACAAAACACAGAGCCATCAGCTTAACTTTATAAAACATGCCTTATGCTATTTAAAATTTAAAAATTGTTTCGCCTCCCAAAAATATTTAAGTTGGAATTTTTTCATTTTAAATATAATAAATAAGAAAAAACATGGGTAAAGTTTTATAAAAATGCTTGAAATTGTAAATTCTAGCATTATGTAACGCGTAGCGCCTTGACATATTATTATTATAAAAAATAGCGTCACTAAATTTTTTTAAGGCTAAAAAATTTTTAAGGGTAAAACAACCTTTTTAATTTTTCATCATTTTCAGCCCCTTTTCTGGAAACATACTTTTTCTATGTGCTAAAATTCTCAATTGGATTGAGAAATGGTAAGTAAGAGGGTAAATATGGAATATGGAGGTTTCTTTTTCAATCAACTCTTTAATGTCCGTATACTGGTGAATACATACATTATCAAAAATAAAGATCGGGTCTTCAATTCTCTCTTAATAACAAAAATTATTTAAGGATTTCAGAAAAATTATTCATTGATTCAATTTCTGGTTCTAATGACCCCTACAGGAATATAGGCAGAAGATCCTGAAACAGATCTTCCACATATCTTTAAAATACTGAAATCTGACCTCTGTGAGTTTTAAGATTTTTTTATCCAAAAAATTTATTTACCTCTATCTCAATGTTAATGATTAGATTGATCGGGAAAATGACGCTAATGGTCGAGAATCCCTATAAGTATAAATATCATGGACAGATGCTCAAAAGATTGCAGCTATGAAAATGGCGTACAGAATGAAAAAGTGATTGACTTTTAGAAAGAACTGCCGCTCATTATTTTTTTGGAATCCCTGACTGGCAAAATCGTGGGATCTTCCGTCATACGATATTAATAGGGTTCTTAACCCAACACGTGCTTATATTAGCTCGAGGAATGAGCATTGGGTCAAAATGAGGGTGTTATTCAAACAAGTTTAGATGGCATTAGTTAGATTGGTTTACTATGTTTCTTGATTTTTTTATTTAATTTCAGACCAATAAGTATTCTCTTAGTGGTTAATATACCGAAATACTTCACCAAACATAATAGGTATTTCGATGGGGATGGCGTCAGGTCAATGGGATGTATTATTTGGTTATTCATTTGATTTCTCAATTTAGAATGTCTATATTCAAGTTTAATTTTCTCGGTAAATGATGAATTGAAAAAATTCAACACCAATTATCAAATGTGTGCCTATTTATCAAAAGATTGTATTAATCAAAAATTATTTTATCTGAGATAATTCTAAAAATCAGTAAAAACTCTGAAAATTGAACGTATTCATCTATAAAGTTATTTCACAGCAGAAATTAGTGGGAAAATATCAAGGAAGACCAAGAATGATCTTAACTACTTCCCTCGACTATAATCTATCGAAAATAAAAATGTTGTTAACCAGGGGAAATTTTGAAAATATCTATAAGAGAGCACAAGATTGGTCGGTCAGATCTGGAAACAAGAGAAATCTTAATGACTATTATTTCTTGAATAGTGTTTTAGTAATAATACATACACCATGTCAATAGATCAGACGTCGAAGCCTGATGGTAAATAACATTTCATATTGTATGTACGAGTCATCATTAGGGCAATTTTTGACTTTATAAATCGGTAATTTTGACATTAAAAATTGACTTTAAAAATTCCAAATTTTGACCTTTTTGGCTTCAAATTTTTTTTAATATGACAAAAAACTAATCAAAATCTTACTCAAGTATCTCAGCGGAAGAACTTTAACTGAAGGTATAAAGGTCGTTGGTTTAATCCTACCTTGGGCAGTAATTTCCACAAGAACAGAAGATTGAGTTATAAAAGAATTACTTTTACTTATTGTTTGATAAATAAATATTTAAAAATTTTTATTTTTTACAAAAGAAAAACGCCAAAACTAACAGTTAGCAACTGCTGGCTGCTCTCATAATTGAAAACGCATTTCCCTTACGATTTGCAAAGAAATGCGCCCAATGAGCCAGCTCCTTCTCTCCTATCGTTTTCCTTCTTCGCGATGAGCGAGCCGATCCTGTTTAGCAGGGTCAGTGACCTGCTTCTAATTATTCATGACGTTTCAACTGCCACTGGTTCGAAGATAATTGTCCTCCAAGACATGCGTATTTTTTATCTTTAGGATCTCAACCTTCTCCGAAGCTGAGCCTGAGTCAGTTGCTGTCTTTGAGAGACTGGAAGGAGAGATGCAATCCACACAGGTGGCGTCCCAGGGAAGGTATTTGACACTCTCCCATGGGAAAAGAGTGCTAAAATATAGAATAATGTAATTAGAGACGTTTTCTTTTTTAAAATTTCGTTCTTTAGATAATAATTTTTCCAATAAAGAAAAACTTCTCAACAAAATCCACATCCTTAAATTATCCTCTTATTTTAGACAAGAAGATGAAGAACATTTGTTATATGATGCAAATTCGTGTATAAAGCCTTCAATACTTGTGCGACAGCTACCATATACCGCCGGATCCGATATCAGTAATATAAAATTATCGAGATCTATCGCAAAATTCCTTCACATCGTCTTTATCTGACAGATAAGACAGATAATCGATGGTGACCTTGGCTTTAAGAAGCAAAGTCATCCAAATGTTTGAAGCAAGGACTAAAAATAGTGAGTGTGAATGCCCGATCTCTATGGAAAAGGCATAATGAACTAGCACTACTTGAGAGGGCTTCAAAGATCGACATCTTGGTGGTCTATGAGACGAAATTAAAGAAAGCGAAGAGTAATATAATGACTGGATACAATTCTGTGGACGTTTTATGGAAGGCTGGAGCAGTTGCTGGTGCGGGAACGTCTATTTTCTACCGGGACTGCCTTTAAATTTGTAATCCAAAAGTCGTTTGTGATGTATTGTGTGAATTTGTAAGCATGGACGTTTGTTGCGACGGAGTATGGATTAGTGTTGGATGTATATACTCCAAGAATCTTGAGACTTGTTCTACAGATATCACTGAGTTCTACAACAAGAATCCCTATACTATTTAATTATTATTTATTATTATCAGCACTGCCGAGAACACATAAAAAACAAAAGTCGATTAAGGTTCCCTTGTGCCGCGCCGGCCACCCTTTGCACCAATCGAATCCGAAGGCCTCTCCGTTTCGCAAGATCTCTTAGTTCATAGAGGTCATCCATTGTTTTCAACTCCCTGTCTATGGCTTTTAGGTCTTCATATAGCGTGATAGGTAAGGTTTTCTAGGCCTTCCTCGGAATGATTTTGTTTTTTCTATGAAATATTCATCTATTACGTGATTTGCCGGGACATCCATGTCCATCCTCAGAATGTGACCAAACAGTCTCCATCTCGATCTTCTGATTTCCATAGATAATGGTTCTGTTTTGCTCAACTTATATAATTGTTCGTTTTTGATCTTCATTTTGTAGTGAATATTAAGTGCCTTCCGAAGCATACTGCGGTCGAAACTGTCAATAGACTCCATTGCCCGTTTAGACAAACCCCATGTCCCACAGTTATATATTAGGATGGGCACAACAAAGTATTTGTATATCATAAGCTTTATTTTTCCACAAAGTCTTCTTCCCGAACTCCATATTTTAGATAGGCTTCTGAAAGCACCAGATGCAAGGATTTTCCGTCGAGCTACATCTTCCTCGTCCCCAAGAGCGATCCGACCTTTTATGTCTTCTCCACGTCTCGTCGGATATCCTCTCTGCACGGCTGAATGATGTAAATTCCGTTTTGTCAGTGTTTATCAAGAACCATTTTTGGAAAATGTTAGGAAGATGTTCGTTTATGTACTTGAGAAATTCAGAATCATCCGATACAAAGTCCAGATCGTCTGCGTAAATCAACTCATAATATTGTCCTTTAATGGATAATCTGAAATCCCTCAGTGCAGCCTCAAGATAAATAATAAATAGAATAGGAGACAACGAATCCCCTTGTGGAACTCCCCGAGTGGTTTTAAAAAAATTGGAAGCGGTATTTCCGATTTTGACAGCCAGGTGAGTATCTTCTAGGAGCAAGGAAATAATTCTAACATCATCCGTGTCTAGAAATGTATTCAGAATGTTAATAAGTAGTCCCCTGTGTACAGAGTCGAATGCACGACTCATGTCGATCCCCAGAACTTCTATGCATTTTTTGTATTTCTGACATATAGCGCCAGACCATCTGTGCGTCCATACTATGTCGGCGGTTGATCTTTTTTCCCTGAAACCGCTTTGTCCAGGCGATAAGAATTTGTCGACTTTCCCTTTGATTCGATTTAATACAATGATAGAGAGGGTTTTCCGTAAGACCGATAATAGAATTATTGGTCTTAGACTGTTTGCGGACCTCTAGGTTTCCCAGGTTTTGGTATTGGAATTAGCCATCCTCTCCCAATTCCAAGATCGTTTTTGTCTTCAAATGCTTTATTGAGTATGATGGTGATTATTTCACCCAATTCAGTGGGTCCACATTTTATTAACTCTGCAGGTATATTATCAGGACCAGCCGCTTTCCTGTAGTTTAGTTTTCCTATTGCCTTGATAGTTTCCGCGATAATAATGGGGCAGTTAAGAGGAGCCGTTGATGTTATTGGAGATTTGTTTTCAATTTCTTGATTGTTAAAGATGTCATAGTAGTGTGAAGAGACTATGTTCGCCTTTTCAATAACATTCAATACTGATCGTCCATGTTGGTCGTGAATAACAATATTCCCTGGTCGTTTCTTTTTGCTAATAATCCGAATGGCTTTGAACATTTTGGATCCGTTCTTATATTTCTTGATTTCATCGACCTGTTCCTCCACTTCCTTTTTTACTTGATATTTTTGAAGTTTTTTGATTTTTGTTAAAATTGAGTTACGAACTATCCTTAGCTCTTTTTTAGACTCGGTATATTTGAATTATTAATTCTAATCCTCAAATTCTTTTGTTCTGAAGATAAGTATGATATTTCTTCGTTGTTATATTTGAATTTGTTTTTGTGAGTAGTCCCCAAAACCAACGACGCGGTATTCTTCATTGCAACTCCAACGTCATTCCACAAATCCTGTGCACTATTGTTTGTATTCATCTTGCTTAATTCCTTTCTGAGTTTTTCGCCATACTCTTTCATCTTTATTTCATTGCTTATTAGAGTTTCTGTATCCAATCTTTCGAATTCCGTTTTTCCATATCTTCCAGGTTTGTACAAACTTCCCAAAGAGAACCGAGTGATCACCAATTTGTGATCACTTGATGTTTCAAGCCCATCGTATGATCTCGAGTTTCGTATTAGGTTTTTGTTCCTTCTTCTGCACAAGATATAATCAATTTGATTATATATTTTAATCAAGTTGCCATTTTTGTCCTTTCGTGAACCAGTCCAGGTAGTCTTATGTCTTGCTGGGTGTTCAAAAGCAGTGTTCGTAATAAATAAGTTGTAGGATTCGCAGAATTGAACCAATGAGACACCGGAGGAATTTCGACGATTCCGAGCATGTGATCCAATACAAGTCTCCCCATTCCGTACTTTATCAACTCTGGCATTCCAGTCTCCACCAATAAACGTCAGATATGACGACGAAAGTGAGTCATATGTCCCTGTCAAACATGAGTAAAACGCACCAAGTTCTTCAGGATTGGCATCAGCCCGGACAGCGGTCGGAGCATAAACATTGATGATAGAAATAACAGAGTTGGGCTTTGTTCCAAACTTCAGTTGCATGACTGCAATACGATCCGAGACAGCCCATACGCGTCACACGGTCGTAAAGATCCCTGTGAACCGCAAATCCAAGACCATAATGTCGGCAGTCAGACTCCAAAGTGATCATTAGTAATCATCCAATTTCGTAATAGAATATGCTGTAATCTTTGTCTCTTGAATGCAGCAAATACTGACACCATGGATAGATAAATCACGTGCGAGTTGATGTTTTTTGGTGATGAACTTCAAGCCTCGAGTGTTGAAAGTACCAAGAGAGAATGCACAACGAGTAATTAAGCGCGAAGAAGACATATTTTCAAAGAGGGAAATCACCACCTCAACCAAAAAACTATCTTAATTGGGAATCTTAATTCGAAGAAAACTAGTTATGGTTGTAGCGAGACAAATCAGGATGGACGACGTTTAAAATTATTGTCTGCTTTGTGATCCTTACGTCGGATGACCCAAATCATTTTTCTTATCATGGTGGCGACAAACTCGGCGTATTCCTAGTCTCGCCAGCTCTATCTGTGAATGTGGGAAAGCCAAAAACTCTATGGGATATCGGGAGCGACCATATTCCACAAGAATTGGTTATTAGTGTGAGGCCAGATGTTATGGAAGATGTTCTACCGAGAGAGTTTTTAACCATAGGAGATATCAATACTGCAAGTCGAGAACTAACGAATCTGATGCAGTCATATCCTCACCTATCTGCACGAAGGGTTTTCTCAAAAAATAATCATTATTTTGTGTCGCCAATTATTTTGAGGCTTATTCGTGAGAGGAATCGCCTAAGGGCAAAGCAGAGGCGTTGTGTCGACAAATAGACGGGGAATTCATATCAGCCAGAATCAGGATGATGAAGGAAGCAATCAGCAGTATATGGAAGGAGGAGACTGATCGTATATGAGAGGCTGAAGCCGCGAAAATTGATATGAAGAATCCCCCTTTTTGAAAATGCTATCAGAAGATAATGTGTCCAAAGTCGGGAGCAGAAAAAATTATATTGAATAAACCAGACGGGTGAGTATGCATAACGGAGGAAACACCTTCGATATTCAGGGATCAGCTCAAAAAAATCAGGGTGTGGATCCGTGAAGTTTGATCCCTAATGACAAAAAGAAAGTGTCTGCCGATATATTTAAACACTCCGACAAGGAACTGCCTATTGCTGATAGCACTGTCAGCGTCTTTGAAGTGATGACAGCTATCAGGGAATGCAAGGTCAATACTCCAGGATATGACCACATATCAATGAAACTTATCAAAGAGGGTCCGGATATTTAATTTGACTATCTGCGATGTCTTTATGATGGGTGTTTACGACTTGGCCACCTCTATTTAATATGGAAGAAAGCTATTGTGAGGATGATTCAAAAACCAGGGAAGCCAAAGAGAGATCCGGCAATCTACATACCAATTAGCTTAATATTTTCTTTCGCGAAAGTGATTGAACGTATCATTTTCAAAAGGCTAAGCAGACATATAAAAAGAATGACTTTCTGATTCCGAAGCAGTGGGGTTTTCGTCCCGGAAGAGGCTGTGCAGACTGTATATTTCTACTGAATTCTGAAATCATGAAAGCAAGGGATTCCAAGAAGCAAATAAACTTATTATGTCTTGAATTCTCGAAAGCATTTGACAGTGTATGCCATGAAGCGTTGTTAAAGCAGCTTGTGTTCCAAGATACCTATTTGTTTGGCTAAGAAATTATCTTCAGGAAGGACGATCTTTTGTGTCTGCGGTACCTGGCGGTCGACTATGGAAACGCAGGAGATTACATGGACGACATAAAGGGGAGGAGAAAGAGAGTTTTCAGTCGCTCCTATGTACACGGAAGTTACACGTTAGCCGCGAAACTTACCTGTTCATCTTCAAGGGAGTTATCCTTCCTAGCCTACTTTATGGGTGCGAGGGGTGGTTCTTCTCTCCGAAGAGGGAGAAGATTTTATCCTTCTAGAGAAGACTAGGAGAGCTGCAATTAAGCTCTAAGAAAGTGAAAGACTGTCTAAGCGAGGACGAAAACAAGCTCTTAGAACCGATTAGCAGGATTGTGGAGGATCGGATCAATAGTTTCAGAAGGAGATCAAAGATTCAGGACACGTATATAAAGCTGGGAGAAACGTTCTAAAAAAAATTAATAAGAAAAAAAAGGAATGGTCCAGGTGTGGAGTCCGAACCTTATGGTGAGACTCAGATGTAATACCCTTCAGAAAACTTCTTAACTCTTTTGTTAATGAATCGTCGTTGTTTGTCGTCGTTGCTTACTGAATTGTCGAAAAATACTTGTTCACGGGAGTCTCTGAATCGCTTCGTGATAAAATTCCCAATTAAGTAGATGACTCCTTTATTAATTTTCCAACCGTAGTAGAGATTTAGAAGGCAATTGGGATGTAACTAAAGGGATTTCTGAGAACTGAGTACTTCGACGATGTGAATGCGTTGATGCAGGTCACAAACTAAAGTTCTTCCAAAAGAAAATGAGAAAATCATAATCCCCTGTCTCTTTCCATCTCCACAGTTAAGTTCCTTAGGCTTATCTGAGAAGGAAAACTAGTTCACTCTATCCCATCTTTTAAGACCATCTCTGGAGAGATTCCCAGTAGTCTTTCGGCAGGAAAGAAGACCCTTCCTGTCAACCATGGCCCCACAACGACACATGTGGAGTTTGAAGAAGTCAATTCCAAGATGAAAGGCAATTCCGAACTTGCCTTGAATAGGAAATTCCAGATCTCTAAAGCAATGCGTGCGCAACTTCTCTAGGAGATAGTCGTCTCTAACGCTGTTGAAAGCGTTTGAGATATCAAATTTGACATCAACCGTTCATAGGTGTTGTCATGAGAGGTGAAAAACAGTTGTTTCACAACCATTCCTAACACGAATAGCCACGTGAACGGATGACAACTTTTGGGCCAATCGGGTGGAGAAATTTCTTGTGATAATTATTCATATATAATAGAGGAAAGTAATTCCCAACATCGATTAACGATTACATTTATCAAGTTTGCTGAAGGCGTGCAAGATTGGCGAAAAAAGATTGCTTCCAAGTTGATACTGAACGGAGCACATTCCATGAAGAAGACCGCATCCATCCTTGGAATCACATTAGACCCAGTGTTGACATTCACGCATCTCGTGGATTTAATAGTTTTCCCAAAATAAGATGGGAATTCTCAAGACCCTATCTCTTCTATCCCTTCTCTCAAATCGATATACGGACAGTATATCTCCCCAACTATTGAACTCACATGTCCAGCATGAATTGTAGAGTTGTCCATATCCACATAGAGCAAACTTTAGGTTACAAAAATCAATTTTTTCGTATTCTACCCTAACCCCTGATACACCGAGAATGAAGTTAACACAACGAATTAAGTGTATCCAGTCTCAGAAACAAGTCCTTCCGATGTCACACGAGTCCATCCAGAACCAGCATAAAGGTAAAAGACGCCCATTTTTTGCAGCTGTGGAAACCCATCCAGTGGAGTGGGGGAGAGGAAATGATCCATTTTCGTGCACTGGGTACCACCTGACGCAGATAGATCAAAAGAGGAACAGATGAAAAAACAGAAATCTTAAATCAAGTAACCACATGGCACCACGATAACATGAGTACCATTAACTGCGACAGATTGACAACTACCTTATCTCATTGAGAAAACACTTAACGCAAAGCAGTTTCTGACAGAATACAGCGTAATTTTCCAAAAACTGATTAGTCGGGTGGAAACCTGCACAAAAAAAGATTTTTGCATACCTGGATAACTTTAATCCTCTATCTTGTGTTCTTGCTGTTATAATAATAACTTAGGAGATATCGAGTAAACGTATCTTTCGGATACAAGGAAGCATCGGATGCATCAATATTTGGGTTCGAATCCCGTCTGGCTTAAATTGGTTACCTGTCTTGAGGAAGACAAGGGAATAATTAGATATTAATTCAGGAATGTTATTAATAATACTTTAGTTAGTTAACCCGACGTCACTAACATGTAGGAGGCCGACTGCTACCAAGCGTCCAGCTGAGAGTGTTAACAGCCCACACAAGTCCCTTAGAGTCAATAGTATTTTCAAATGTTAAAGACAAAAATTAATAATTTTAAATTTTAAAAAAATATGTATAAAATTTTATATTGAAGACACATGCAAAATATAAGACAGTTTCGACTATTTTCAACACACATCATTCCAAGTTTTTATAATCATGTTGCACGTGGATGGCAGACCGTAAATAGTAGAATATCAGCAGAAAATCTAATTTATCCGATTTTTATAAGGTTAAAATTTAACGTTGATTCAATTTAGCGATGTTCCAAACGACGATAGCATTATAAAGTCAATGGCTCCACTTTCGTACTTTTCCTTAGAAAAATTGGCCTCCAAAATCGAGCCGTTGGTAGAAAAAGGACTAAAATCGGTCCTTCTTTTGGAGTCCTTAAGAACATGAAAAAGGATGATTTTGGGAGTAATGCAGACAGTGAAGATTCTCCAGTAATTCGAGCCACAAAGTTACTCCGTAAACATTTTCCACATCTCAACGTTGTGTGTGATGTATGTCTCTGTGCCTACACGTCACACGGACACTGCGGTTCCGCTTTGACGTTTTATCCTCAGGGATCCTTAGTAAAGGAATCAGACCCGCCATTGATAACACGAAGAGCATTCAACGGATTGGAGAGATTGCCCTTGGCCTACGCAAAGGCAGGTGTTTTAGTTTTGTATTATCTCTATCAGGGTGCCACGTGGTTGCTCCGTCAGATATGCGGGATGGAAGAGTTGCAGTCATCTCGGAAAAACTCGTATCTGCAGATTTGAGATCTTCCGTGGCCATAATGAGCTATTCCGTAAAGCATCACTCGAATCTGTACAGCCAATTCCGGTTTCATTTATTTGTTCTTTATATTAGAGATGCGGCCAACAGCAGTCCTCAGAACTTCGATAGATCGACCTATCAACTTCCGACTGGATCTGCTGGACTCTCACTTCGAGCTGCTGTATTATTTTTTTGGCACTTCAAGGAAAGGGATATTCAAGAGGGCACAGATTTTTTGATAGTAAAGCCAGGGATTGTAAACTTGGACAACATATGTCGAATAAAGCAGAAAGTCATTGTTTAACTAATTTTAGTACCCCGAATATTGTATTGGAATCTATCAGACATCAAGCGAATATATGATGCTTAAAGGAGCAGCTGGTGGTGACCGTTCAGCTATGATGAGCCTCCTTTTTGAATTTCTAACAGCCTACAAAAGGGCGGGTCGAATTCTTTCCATTTATTTTAAGGGGCTGACATAATAATCACTTATTTTGCTGAGGAGATCCTTGATTGGATCACAAAGTCAAGTTAGATTAACTCAGTTGTGACCAAATACTAATTTTAATGAATTTTAAAATTTACTTTAAGAGTCGGATAACACTGCACTTTACGAAGAGGCGTATTAGCTATCGTCCTTCCCAGGCAGGACACACACTTCATTTTTTAGGCAAATAACATTAATACTAACTAATTGTAGAGGGAGTACCAAGGGATGCTCTCAGATGCCGTCGATGTTAGATGAAAAGGACATATGTGTGTCGAAGGTGATCCCCAAGATTTTCAGTTTCTTTGTAAAAGGTATTTTCGTCTGGTTGATAAATATATCCACTGTCATTTGTCCGAGTCGTTTGGCTGAGGTAAATAAGGACAAAGAAGATTTATCAGTAGATATATCAAGCCGGTTATAATTTAGCCAAATTTGAATTTTGTAAGGTATTCTTGTAGTCTTTCTGATGCCTATAGGAGATGCTGATTGCGGGATCCGATTAACAGGTTATCAGATAGAAGGAAATCGTCTTTATTTTCTGGTTGTGGTAAATCGGACATGTATAAGTTAAGTAAGGCGGGGATATAAAGGAGAACCTTGTGGGACACCATTGGGTAGTAATCTTAAAACTGATTTGGTCTCATCCATGTATACCTGGGCCCTTCTTCCATTGATGAAGTTAACAAGCCAAAGTTTTATATTGGGTTGACGGAGAGGCCAAAAATTTCGGATTTTACTTGAGACAGAGTCGAAGGCCTTTTGTAGATAGATCGAGCAAACGACTGTTTTGAGGTGGCGAGGATATGTGTTAAAGCCTTCAAGGATTAATCGGTTGAGGGAAATTAACTGGGTAGAAGTTAAATAACCCCTTCTGAATCCATGTGTGAAGTGAAAATGAAATAGGAAAGGACGGGGTTATAAGATTAAGAATCAATTTTTCCAATAATTTTGATAAGGTGCATAGTTAAGAGATTGGTCGAAATGATGCAGGATTGTCCTTAGGCTTCCCGGCTTAAGGATTGGGCGTATATAACAGTTTCCAGATAGTTGGAATTGTATTCGTGTTTATTGAATAGCTTAAATCACTGTGATTGCATCAATCGCAATAATTTCAAGGTGTTTTAGCAAAATACCAGGGATAGAATCAGGCCACATGAGAGGAAGAATTAATCCTCTTCAAACTCTCACTGAAATTGAATGTGATAAAGTTAATCGGCTGTGTTCTCTTCGGTCTCATTGAGGATAAAGAAGGCCCATCCATTTTCCTGAAAGGTTTGTGGCTTATACTGGCGTAATATTTAATGAGCTTGTTAAGACTGTGCTGATCCGTCATTTGTCTTAAAATTTCCTTTTGGCCAAATTGTTTAATTTCTCTCCATATCGTCCGAGCGGATTTCTGAAATGGAAGGGAGGATACTAGTTTGTCATTTGTTGGCTTCAGCTTTTCTAATCCTTTTTATATTTCGTCATTGAGAGTTTTTGTTTGATTTCTGTCCGGGAAAAGGCGATTCCTTTCTTTAATTAATGATTTGGTGTTCTGATCGAGTTTCATTGGAGAATTTAAATGATCCCTGCGGAATGAATATTCTCCGCCATGAGAATAGTTTGTTAAAAAAAGTCAATAGCTTCATATTGAGGGGAATATCATATGTCAAAGTTTAGTAGAGCTTGATCGATTTATTTTGAATAGTCATTCCATTTGCTTTTTTATAGTTGAAAAATGAAACAGTTTCTTTCCTGTGGTAAAGAATTTTTTTGATTCGAATAATGATTGGATTGTGGTCGCAAGATAATCCATAATGCACCGTCCAATATGTGTCCGGTGCAAGGTTTGGAGAACAGAAAGTAATGTCTGGGGACGTTGATGCTTCGTTTTCCTTGTAAGGAGTTATAGTGTGCTTCCTGGAGTTGTTGAGGATAGTCAGAAGAATGTGCTGGTTTAATAAGGATAATCCTCTTGAGTCTACTGGCTGTGATTTTAAAAAGGCTGGATGTTTAGCATTGAAATCTCGACACAATATCAGGTTTTCGAGCTTGTTTAACTTGGTTAGGTTTAGAGAGAATCCTGTTGGGCAAGAAGATGGAGGGGACGTAGATTTTGTAATGTTGAGAGTCCCGAATCCACTTGTAATTGATATCCAGATATTTCCGTGATCCCGTCGTTTATTAGTGATTGTAGTTTTGTTGAGATGTCGTAAATCGAATGTTATCTCTTATAGTGATGAGGAGATCCCCCACCACTACGCTATGAGCGGTCCAGGAGAATGATGTTATCCTGGAAAATTCGAGGTAGGTGATGTAGGAGTAAGTCTGCTTTCTTTAAGTAAAATCAGGTCAATGTTCTGTTTTTTAATGAAAGACCGTAGTTTGAAAATTTTGCTTTTGATTCCGTTGATGTTCATCAGCAGAATTGAGATTGGGGGGCCTGAATTAAGTTCAATATCACCGGCGAGAATTATCAGAAATCCATTCAGCCGAGGGGAATTAAGAAAAGGAAGAGGCCATCGCCCGAAGAGTCCTTCTTCCGATGGGAGGTAGTTAATAGTCCTTTTTCGCGGTGTATTAAGTGCTCCCTAAGCGCCTCCAGAACTTTCATAACTGGTAGACCACATGACGCCACGTTTTAAATAATTATTGGAGAACAGAAGGTAGTGTGTTCTCTATTATTTTGATTGTCTAATTTCGTAATAAATTTCTGGTTCATTCAAAAATATAATTTTTAATTTATTTACTTTCAGACTTATAAATGCTATAATTTTTAGCAATAACCGGGTTATTCCACAGGCCGGGTCACATAAAGACTGACTGAACTTTGCTCCATTAACGTCCAGAAAGCTTTTGACTCTGTTCAGGAAGATTCTTACTTAGAAAATTTACCAAACAAACATCCCTGCAAAGCTTAAGCTCTGGTTAGCTAACTTCTTTGTGGTCGGAGTGGACTATTTCTCGGCTTCTTCCTATTAGTGTTCCCAAAGGGTCCCCTTTGTCTCCATTACTATTCGATCTATTGATGACGAACCTCCCCACACCTAATGATATTATGAGATTGTAATTGCGTCACGTTATCAGGACATCCAGATCGCCACTTCAAGATTGCAGCAAAATCTGGACCGCATTGACGAATGGCTAACTAAGAATCGCCTAGCTACCAGCAGTTAGAAGTCCGTCACAACCCTATTTACATCAAACAAGAGAATGGGAAAACGGACGGTCGATCTGAAGGCAAACAATGGCGTTATCCTTTTTAGAAGATATCAAAGGATCCTTGTGGTGACTTTTGACATGCACAATTCATTTTCGCCCCGTGTAGAAAATGCTATACCAAAATGCGAAAAGAAGACTAATGTCTTGAAATGTCTCACAGGTTTATGGAAGTATGGAAATCATCCTATATACAAACAATACATTGAACCATGCATTTTTACGTATGTGATATCTGGGGCCATTCATCTCTAGGAAAAATGTCTTTAAGATTGAGGCTATCCGAGAAAGAGTCTCCAAAATAACGGAACGCTGGATTTCTTGAGAATTCTAGCCACCAATGCCTCTTGAAGCCATGATACAAATGAACCATGGAACGCGCCGTCGTGACTAAGAAGATCCATTTGGCTGATACGTGATTGTTTGGGGTCGAGGGAGGAACATAAGCCCAAGATGAAGTCCCTTTTAAAAGCTTAAAATTGTATCAAAAGGGGACGCTGGCTTAAAAAAAGGTTAAGAACCACTGTTCTATAAAATAAAATATTCGATCAATCGAATAACTTTACAGGCAATGTCCATCGACTTCATTCCAACATTAACGAAGATTGAGTATGTCTATATTTTTAAAATTTATATTCAAAATTTTGTATTCAATCCAAATTAGTGGCAATTGAAAAGGAAAGTCTAACTGTAGCATTACGTATCTATTACGATTTAAACGGATAGCCAACACATGTTGTGCTGAGGGAAACAAAAAGTTGAAAGTTTTAATGATAAAAAACTGAAATTTCAAAGACACTAATGTGAAAAACTATGTGATTATGGGCTATAACAAATATTCGAAATTTTATTGTTTTAATACAAGAGAGACCTAGAAAAATGGTTCATCAAAATCAATACGGAAAAGACGGAGACAACTACCATACGCTGTGAACTAACCCGAACTGATGGAAAATGGAGATACTGTAAAAAATTATGGTCGTTGCTCGGAGACGCTGAGGATATCACTAACAGGAAGATGTTGGCCGTCGCGGCCTTTAAAAAAATGGGAGTAGTCTGGAATCATCGTAAACAAATTAGCACACAATTACGTGTGAGACTATACAATGCCTTCGTGAAACCAGTCCTAATGTACAACGCTGCAACCTGGGGTGTCTCAGAAGCGGTAATGGACAAACTAGATGCCTTCCATCGTAAGCAACTCCGACTGTTGCTTGGCATCAACTGGCCGAAAAAAAATTACAAACAAGAATCTATACAAAGTATGTAATACAAGACCATTGAGTCTGGATATCTATGAATCAAGATGGCGTCTATTTGGTCACATCTTTCGGATGAGCCAGATGACGCCTGCTAAAATAGCAATGGAGAACTATTTCTGCCTAGAAGTGTATACTTCGTTCCGTGGAAGACCTCGCATAACTTTGCCAGAGGTTCTACAAAAGGACCTGACCAATGTAGGACAAAAGCTGAAAACAGGAGACGATCTGGATACGCTCAGAATAATTGCCAGTAACCGTGGAGCATGGAGGAAGTTAGTTAAGAGAATTGTGGGAGAAAGAATAACCTGAAGAAAAATACGGCATAAGCGGAACCTTAATTAAATAAATTACTTTTTTGGTTCTTCGAAAGTGCTATTAATAATAATATAATATGGAATTAATAGTAGGTGTGAATTTTTATACGAGAGTTGAGGAATCAATTTTTTTTATTTTTGAGCACTGGACTAAATGTTTTGGCAGGTTTATCTATTAGTTAAGGAAAAGTCAATTTTACTTCCCGTGAATCACAATTTTCATTCTTAATTATTGAATCACCTCCCTTCTGTCCGTCATATGTGGACTAATATGGATCCCATCGAATATAAAAGGTTCGATTGTGTTCATTGAAAAATTCTAATTGACTTTCTATCTAAGAGGTCCACCAGGTCTGATAGGGACAATATACTTAATTCCGCAAATTTGCGCACGTCATTTCACTTCAGCAATATTCTTTGTCAGATAACTCAAGTAACTCTAATTATGAGAACGTTTTAAGAGGACCCCAAAATACTGTCTTCTAGGATTTGGAGGTGATAATCCTGACTTGTAGAAGCTGATACTTAAATTGTAGTACATCCAAACACTAGAATTGTGGACTTTCAGAAGAAAAGTATTCACAAGCTTTGTAATCTTTCGTGAAGTTATAGCCTGGAAGCATTTCCACGCCTGACGAAGACCTTATATTTTTCAGATCCACAATCATTATGAGTGAAATGGGGAAAGCAATACGCTAAAAACGACTGTTACTAGAAGAGACTCTGGACCGCTTCTATCTACTTGATGTGCATACATCATTATTCTTCCTATAGAACAACATCAACATACAGAGGCTTGCATATGTCCTGAGGACTGCTCCCTATTTCACCCAATGCGATCAACTCGCACACATTGACGGTATCTTCTGTTCGACATCGAAACGTATCTTCAACGTCCGATTTGAGGAATTCTCACGGAGCAGGTCACAATGCTGGTCAGACTCGGAGAGCTTGAAATTCGCAGCACTGTAGACATTTCTCTAGCTGCAGATCTCTCGTCTCTAATTGTTGACACCCTTGTCAAGAGGATTCTACATTCCCTCCATGAATTTTCTACTGACCAGTCGTCGGTCATGCTCGTAAAGCCTGTAACGCGGTACTTACCAGTTTTCCCAACGTTCTTTGATCTCTCAACGGTGTCTAGACAATTTTGATCCCGACGGGAAAGTCATTGGAAGTATAAACTAGTGTCATCTAACAAACACCGCCATGCTGTTTATTGTCGGGTTATTTGAATTTTTCATTTCATATTTGAGCAATTGAGGTAGTGACGTCCTTCTCACTTTATGTCTCATTTACGCTCGGAGTGTTCTAAGAGCTAACTAAGCATATTGAGACAACTCCATCCCATGTCAAAACCACTGGAATAATCTTCACTTGCATTCATAGAGCAGCGAAAGTTCATTTGCTAGCAAGTAATATTTGTGAAGTTTCTCAACTTCAACTTGCTTTAGGCGATCTTTTGAAGTAATTCCCACTTCAATTAAAGTTACTTCCTTCTTTGTTTTGTCATAAACAATAATATCAGGTTTATTGTATTGGACTTTGTTTCTGTCAAATCGACGTGTCAACTCTAATTTCGACATTTTGATTCGTCAATATTGACTGAACCGAATGTCCTTTCAATTTACTGCTTCTTTTGATTCCATAAATTCTACAAAGATGAAGATTAATGTACTTTACCACTTCATTATGTCTTCGGAGATAATCACTAGCATTTTACCACACTGAGTGACCAAATGATCAACAGTTTTCTTGCATTTTTTACAATGGTTGCATAATGACCCGTGTGTGCAAAAAACAAATTCCTATCTTGCAAAAGACAGTACAATGCTTCGGTCTGTGGGCCGTTATTTCCTTTGGATAACCATTCCTAGGAAGTATATAGGTTGACATTTGTTTCATCAATACATTTGAACATAATTGAGTGTAGTGTTCTGCAATAAATTTTATTTAATAAATATTTTTTCTGTGTGTCCTTGAGGACTTAATATCCATGTTTTCCCTGTCGGCAATTGCATATTTAGAGGCAAGAAATCCTGCGATTGTAGCCAAGTGCCACTTTTTTGTTTTTATTATTCGCAGAATCCCTGACCTTCGCAAACACACAGTCGACTGTTTTTCCAAACTTTTAAGGAACTGGAAAAGTATTAATTCGCTCTTTAATGAAATCGAACTGCAGTTTATAACCAACTTGTAAGCACTGAGGATTGGTATTTGCTTGATTTGCATGCAAGGGTGTTCTATCCGACCCGTCTTGAAACACGGACCAAGGAGATTACCGTACTAGCAAGTCTAATGGAGTTATTCCATGCGGTGCAATGGAAGTGATTAGATGTGACGATATAGTCGGTAACATACACTCCTTTTTGATTCTACGGTTGTAGAGGGAGTGATAGCCAGTTCGTTAAAACCCGAAAGATGCGCGAAACTATACCTGGTTAAGATGATCTAGTGGAAAACACTGGTGGAGGTCTATCGCGATTCTGACGTCAAATCGATTGTCGAAGCTGGGTATAGGGGCGAAATACTAATAGAGCCATCTAGTAGCTGGTTCTCTCCGAAATTTCTCTCAGGATAGCTGGCGACTAGTTTCATATGTTACAGCGAATGATTAGAGGATTTGTGCTTATACGGGTACAAACTATTCTCAAACTTTAAACGTGTGAGAAGTGTGACTAACTTGAGTGTAGTCATACGTAAATAAGGGTGCCAAGTGGGCCAATTATGGTAATCATGACTGGCGCTGTGGGATGAACCAAACGCCTGGTTAAGGTGCTTGACTAGACGCACACAGGATACCATAAAAAATATCAGTTGATTATGACAACAGGAAGCTAGCCTTAGTAGTTGGAAGCCTCTAAGGCAGAGCTTTTCAAAAAATAATTCTCGCGGCACACTAATCGTAAAAAAAATAATCCACGGCACACATAAAAAATAAAAAAATTAATTTTTTAAGATGTTTAAAACTAAGTACAAAAATTGGTAATTTAATGCCCAAATTTTTATTAATAAAAAATAAATTCTTAATTATTATTGTTTTTGCATATATCATCAATATCAGGTCGAATGGATACCAAAGGCACTCGCATTTCAGCACAAATCCGACGAGAAACAGTATTATCTGACAAAGGTATCTTCATTATTTTTTGTTCATATTTATGACCAAACATAGTCCGAGCAATAATACGACAAGCAGGGATTATCAAGTTTTCGCCAATATTGTGAGGTTTTAGTTGTTTTGCTATCACTTCTGAAATCAGGTATGAACATTTCAATGATTCCTTTGTGTTTAAAAAAGTTTCACTGAACATCATTTGACTAGATCTACGATTCATAGTAAAAACCAAATAATACTTAAGTTGTTTTTTTCAAATGGATAAAATAATCGACAGATTTTTCGGAATAGTCCGGATGCTTGGAAGTAAAATGTCTCTTTAGTTTGCTAGGAACCATAGCATCACTTGCCAAAAAATCCATGCAAATTAGACATTGAGGTAGTTTATTTTTATTTTGCATATACATCCAAATGACAAATAAGAATCTTTATAAGAACGACGGACTGATTTACCCATAAGCACGTTGATGCGCACGTTATTAAAAAATTAATAAACAATGGTTAACCAATGTAAATGTCATTTAATGTATAATAAAAAAATGATTATTTTAATTTTAGTAATTATTTTAATTCGTTTATCTTTTTAAATTAATTAGGTCAAAAATGTATATAAATTTATTCAAATTTGTATTTGGAAGGCGGCACACTAGAAATTGTCTTGCGGCACACTTAGTGTGCCGCGGCACACCGTTTGACAACCTCTGCTCTAAGGAGTGTGCAATAACTCACCAGTCAAATTAACTGGCCTTGAAAATGGATGGCGTTGTAGCGTCTGATTTATACCGGACCGTTGTGGCAAGATAAGTTTTACTTACTAAAGATAGGCCACAACTAGTAGGAGAGCGTGGAGGTAGCGCAGAAGCCATGCATGTGAGTACTTGTGGAGCTAGTTTCTAGTGCAGATCTTGGTGGTAGTAGCAATTACTTAAATGGGAATTTGAGAGCCTATGTGGAGAAGAGTTGCATGTGAACATTAGTTGGATATGAGTTGGTTCTAAGCACGTTGAAAAGTCATCTGAAATGGCTGTTTTAGCCAAAGTGCAAAAGAAAATGGGGTTAATATTCCCGAACCTGAGCTGGCTGTTTATGCAGTGACGCTTTAGTTACAGTCTAAGACAGTAGGCATTTCGGGAAGAGTTATCTTTTCTTTTAAAAGGTCGATTTCTCTAGAAATGGTTTAGCCAGAAAAAGAGAAGTTGTTGGTCATAGAGACCTTATACGCAAAGCATAGCAGTTTCTGCCGTGTCCGATGCATGTCTGTCGTTTCATAAAACGCCTGTAACAGTTTAACAGTCACTTGGACCGTATCAATTACCGCAGCAGGTCTCCAAGGTTAGCATCCTCTGGTGAATAGATAAAAACTGATAAGGAAAGTCGGCAAAATATATCTGTACCTTCAGTAGAAGGATTGACTCTACGGGCTCTATTTCTGTTGTTATAGTTTGCTATTGCTTGATATAGGGGTTAATGCATTAACCTATTAATTTTTTACTGGAAAAGTGGATTTTTCCTCAGGATAGATATTGGCAAATAAAAATTAAATATTTAATTTTTAAATAGAAAATTATCATATATTGATTTTGTTGCATGAAAGTGTCGGTCATCTATTGCTTTTATGTGGAGACCTTAATGCGAAGCACCCTTCTTGGTTCCGCTACCAATCCGCTGATAACAGAGGAAACCTGCTACTATCCCAAATTCAAAACTTAATAGTCATCAACAACCCGATAAAGAACACTAGGACACCATACAACACGAAGGACATGGTGACATCTCCGGACTTATCCGTCTGCTCACCTCGTCTTTCCACGATCATTAATTGGACGGTCCGTTATGACCTCCGGAGCGACCACCATTCAATGTTAATGAAGCTGAACTGCGAGCCACGCTTTGTACCGAAGCCTATTCATTTCTATGATTACAAAAATGCAAATTGGACTGGCTTTACAAATTTCGTTGATTCAAAACTGGAACATTTCCAATCTGAAAATTTCTCCTCCATAGACAAAGCTATATACTATTTCAACAAAATAATCATTGACGGAAGAAATATTTTTATCAGAAAAGCATATATAAAAAACGAAAAATTGAAATACGACTCAAAAACAAGGAAAATAATTATGGAAAGAAACAACCTTAAGAAAATGATACATCGTTCACGAGAGGTTATTAATCGAATCAGGTCACTAAACATTCTTATCACGAAAAGCACAAACAACACCCAAAGGAAGAAACTCAGGCGAATCTCTGCTGCCATGAATAACCAGACCTCAATTTCCAACATGTGGAAGATGTTGAGGCGTCTGAAGAACCCAGAATACGAAGATAACAAAGAACAATGCCAGCTCAATCTGAATAAATATATGAAACATTGTATTCGAATCAGTCACATTCCTTATAAAAAGATTAACACAAACGAAAATAAAGAGAAAGCCATCCAAATTTGCCCCGCTGATTTATTTTCTCCCGAAAGATGTATCCAAAGCAATATCAAATCAGAAAAAAACAAACTCATGTGGCCCAGACGGAATTCCTCTTATTCTGCTGAAACACTTGGGCCCAGCATCAATAAATGCATTAACAAACATCTACAACACATCGCTGAACAGAAATACCATACCGACTTTGTGGAAACTATCAAAAATTCGACCAATATTGAAGCCGGGAAGACCGAAGAACGATCCCGGCTCTTACAGACCAGTTTCCCTTATATGTGTTTTGTCGAGGATCCTGGAGAAACTGGTCCTAAAAGTTATTCGCCCTTTTCTCCCACATAGTACATTCCAACATGGCTTCAAGGAAGGATTATCAACAACCTCCTTCCTAACAACATTAATGAAGTTCATAACTGAAGGACACAAGAACAAGCCAAAACAGGAAAAATCGGTCATATGTACGATCGATATTCAAAAAGCTTTCGACTCTGTCCCAAGGAAGATCCTCATACGAAAAATATTTTTGACAAAAATTGATGCACCATTAAAGTTATGGTTAGCAAATTTCGTAAGTGGACGCCGAGGGAAAGTATCCGTCGGAAACAAGAGTTCCAGATCGGGATTATTACCCAATGGTGTACCCCAAGGATCTCCTCTGTCACCAATCCTTTTTAATTTGTTTTTGAGTGATCTCCCCGTACCTATGAATAATAATGACATACTACTTTCCTATGCCGATGACATAGTTGTCGCATCTAGAGACGTAAACGTCGAACATGCTAAGGAAAGACTACAAGGAATACTAAATAACATATTTGGATGGTTGTGCGAGAATCGATTAAATGCATGTTCCGAAAAGTCAGCAGTCACTCTATTTACTAAGAATAGAAAGATGGGAACGCAAACAATTGATGTCACGTTAAATGGAGTACCTATACCACAAAAGAAAACGCAGAAGATACTGGGAGTAACTTTTGATACTTTCCTCTGCTTCTCAGCCCATGTGGAATCTATCATATCAACCTGTGCAAAGAAGATCAATTTTGTAAAGGCCTTCCTTTGGAACTGTGGAGGAATTTATCCGCCAGGTATCGGGACCCTCTACAAGCAGTATGTCGAGCCAACAATAGGCTATGCATGTGCTGCATGGGGATCTAACCTGTCGGCAACGAACCTAACAAAAATTCAAGATATCCAGTCAAGAGCAAAAAAGTTACTAGAAAAATATACAGATAAAGAAATTGCCCCCAGAGCACTCGAGTCTATCATAGAGGCAACTGGAGGCAATTTCAGAAGAAAAGGAAAAAGACCCCGTCCGTATAGAAAATGCGTGGGATCACAGTCGGAGCATCGAGAAAAAATGGCCCGATTATTGAGAGATGCCGGGATCACCTGAATATTAGTTATTGGTTAAGACGGTGTTTCTTTGGCTTAAATAATAATAATAATTAGACCAGTGTTTCCCAACCTGGGTTCCGTGGAACCCTCGGAAATTTTTCATTTACTCAATGTTCTCAATAGCAGCATGCAAGGAAGAAATGAAAATCTATTGAGTTGGGTGGACAAAATAGCTGCTTTTTTTTGAAAAAAACTACAAATATGGAAACGACATATCACGAATGGAAACTTGGAAGTATTCCCTCATTTGCAAGAAAGAAATTGTTCCACAAATTGTAGACCATTTGGAGTCACCATTTACATGTGCGAATAATTTTTTTTCACCCATGTCAGTTGAACTCTATGATTGGGTGAGGAATCCTTTTGCTGAGTACGAAATAACTAGAAACGAGCTATCATTAAAAGAGGAAGAAAAACGTGCGTTTTTTTCAAGTTTCAAGTGACAAAACGTTAAAAATTAAATATTTACAGCTTGATATTGATTCGAATCGCTACATTACTAAATGAAATGTTTTAACTAACTCAACTTTGCCCCTGGGAACGGGATTACTAATACCTATACAAAAACCCAATAAATCCAAAAGACCGGTTGAAAACTTACGACCTATATATTATCAAATTCTCTACGGAAAGTCTTAGCTAACATTGTATTGGAACGAATAAAGGACCCGCCTATGAATACCTACCCGAAAGTCAAAGTGGGTTTAGAGAAGGAAGATCAACAGCTGATGCAGTCTGGAGTCACATATGGAGATGTGCGACACATTAAAGATATTGCAATGCCACCCACATTTTGGGAATAGATCTATCAAAAGCCTTTGACTCAATTAACAGGAACAAATAGATGACAGTGCTGGAAGGGTTTCTTGACGAATCGAATCTAAGAATGATTCAAATCCTTCTATCTAACACAGAGCTCCTTGTGAGAGTTGAAAAAACCTACTCAAGAAAATTTGAAACAAACACAGGCACTCATCAAGGAGACTCCCTTTCTCCGCTACTATTCACAATATACTTGGAGGCTGCTATGAGGGAACTGAGACCATTATACCAAGGAAAAATAGAAGGTGATTTATGCTGATGATGTCGACCTAATTTCTGAAGACAAAAAACTCCTGGAGCATGTACTAGAAAAAGCACCAGATATACTTGGGAAATGATTTCTCACCGTGAACAGGAAAAAAACAGAACAGACAGAAATAAGACGAATGAACAATTCACTTGAAGAAAAATGGAGACACATAAAGAAACTTGGCTCTCTACTAGGAGATAGCGAAGACATCATACGGAGAAAAACATTGGCAAATGCGGCATTACAAAAGCTGAAAAATCTTTGGCTAAAACGGAAAGGGTATAACATAAAACAAAGGATTATGTTATACGACACCTTTATCAAACCAATCCTACTATACAACTCTGGGACCTGGGCCACCTCTAAAGAGGAATTGGAGAGGCTAGACTCATTTCACAGGAATCATCTAAGAAACATAACTGGAATGTCCTGGCCATCCAAGATCTCGCTGAATGGACTGTACAATAAGTGTGACTGTACACCATTAAGCCACGAGATCATTAGCTCTCGTTGGAGACTTTTTGGACACTTCCTGAAGGTTGGATCCGATATACGTACAGTCTGACAAAATTTCAGTGATCCATGCTTCTTATCTAGATGTTGTACATTTTTTGAAGTATATGGTAGCCAGTTTTCCTTTGATAAATATCCTTGGTGTCACCTAGTAGTGAGCCGAGTATTTATGTATAAATCAGAGTCAGTCGAAATATCTCTGTTAGAGTCTACTGAAATGTTTTCACAGCATTCCAGTACCTCAAGTTAACAGGTAGCATAGGTGTACTCTTTATCAGAAACCTTCATCCCATGTTCGTGTTATTAGCATGCTTTCGAGAGTCCTTTTCAACACAACTAACTGGATCTAAGTTCTCATTGCTCCTTCAACAGATAGCTAACTGTAATTATAATGTTAATTATCGAGCACTTTAAATAATAATACAGAAATTGTTAGAAAAATGTAATATCTTGTAAAGTAAATGATTTTAAAATAATAATCAGAGAGAATGTTTTTCATTCATAATGGTCCCACCATACACAGTGAAGCATTTAAGCAATTTGACTACCAGTTCCTTCAGACAGTTAAAATTATGCTCACAACTCCCTAAAAGTCATTCAATGATCCACCTTCCTTGTACAGATTGGTCTGGTACATCAAAACTAGATCGGGGGTGAGTTCCCTGTAACAAAAGATGCAATGGTTGAATTCGAAGATGGAGGATATAGGGGTGGGCTCAAAATTTCTCCTACTTGAAATTAAAATCTACAACTCCACGGAACTGCTCATTATCCCAGAGAGTCCAGCTATGCGGCAGCACATCTCGCAGTCTTTGATTACGAAATTACTAGGTTCCGACAGAATCAATGTCTTAGTGAACTTGTCCAAAATGAACCCCTTTTCTAGGTTCGACCTCTAATTATTACAATAACAGGATACCGTGATGAACTCTGTTAGTAGCTTCCTCAGGTCGTGATGAACGCGCACGTGGGGACTCAAAATGTGAGTAAAGTTTACGATAATTGATAAATCTGTGGTACTGGTGCATGTGTATCTAGCATGAAAAGGGATCAAACAGTATTTCACGACTTTTATGGGAAGGGATCTGGAGACACGAGTCCACGCAGGACTTTATGTGACCCAGACTCTCTTCGTATGAGTTTATGTATAAAAGGTCATGTTTGTGGTGAATTATCGTGATGTTCACATTAGGTTCCAGCTTCACGGTCAAATTGATAAACTCTGCCAGAGGGACAATGGTCCCAGGGAGTTGATACTGGAATAAATGTCTCTATTACATGGATGTCGATAAGGCAGATCAGATTCAGGCAATTTTTCACCAATTTTCGGAAATTTTTACTATCTTCGCTAACATCGATCCACCTCATAATGTCCAGTCCAGGGGTGTCCACTATTTGGAGGTTGAAAAAAGAATATTTTGACAAATCTGTTTATAACAAGCCACAAAAATACCGAAAGCTTTAACTGACCTGGTCGGCCTGCTTCCACTTCTCTTTAGAAAGTAATTAATAAAGGATGTTTTTCCAACAACTAGGTTTCAAAAAAGTAGAATACCCGTGGTCACCAATAACAACGATTTTTGGAATGTCTGAGAAGTTAAACCAGTGATCTTCAGGAGTTATATCCCCATGTTCTGACATATTTTCTTCGGCAACAATAACTTTATACGACATTTGATAAGCTAATTATTTATTTAAATTTAAATGTTAATAAAAAAATATTATTTTAGATTCAATTAAAATTTTCTTATATCGCTATTCCTCAATTAAATTAAATTTATTCAAAGACCAAGGGAACTAAACTAACTAACTCCTTGATCCCGACTCGTTCACCAGAACTTGTCTCCAGGTAACGGCATTGTCCTCCGGGGAAGAATAGTTGATTCCTTTTGATGCCGGTCAGGCGAGCGTCTCCTCAGTTAGGTGGATCCAATGACGCAATCGGAAAGGATGGAAAATAATTTTTGACAAACTATCCACATAGCATCACGTGGCCATGTTTGCATTATTACTTACCCAAGAACACCAATAGTTAATTTAATTACTAAATTAATTAAGTGATCTCGAAGGCCTCTATCAAATTTCTCATTCTCTCCTTGTGAGCCTTCTAGGATCCAATGCAACTTCTATGTAGGCCGGATTATTTGGGAAAGAAATTGGAGAGGGGTGATGTATACACTTCTCATAAAACACCTCATGGCCGTGTTACTGCTGGGAGTTGCACTGACTGCGCAGGGAAGCAAATCCCTTTCATTTTGTGAGATAAGGTCTTCAAGTGATGAGGGAATTAGTTCCCGAGATTACTAATAGTAGTGTATGTCAATGACTGAATGTCGCTGATTGTTTGTTTGTTTGTCCAGGAGAGATTGATTCTCTATGACACAAAGGCATAGCTGACAGATCGCTCAATTAATTGTTTGTACAATAATTTCAATGCTTGAAGAAGGTCTTAATGTCACCAAAAATAGATTTGATTATCCCTAGAATTCTTGAGCAGCTTCTTGACATCCCGTAGATATGAGATGAAAAGGAAATGTTTGTGTCGAAGGTGATCCCCAAGATTTTCAGTTTCTTCGTGAAATGTATTTTTGTCTGGTTGATAAATATATCCACTGTCATTTGTCCAAGTCGTTTCTCTGAGGTGAATAAGGACGAAGAAGATTTTTCAATCGATATATCAAGCCGGTTATAATTTAGCCAAATTTGAATCCTGTGAAGGTATTCTTGTAGTCTTTCTGATGCCATTAGGAGATCTTTTTGGTGAGGTGGTGACGTGCCTCGTTTCTTCTCTGTACAACGGTTAAGAAAAATGTCTGAAAAACACTCATCATACAATCGAGAACTCAGGCTAATGACGTTCAACGTACGTGGAATATCGAAAAATTGGACAAGGAAAGTACTTTGTGACGATCTCGAGAAATACAAAATATCTATTGGCTGCCTACAAGAGACGAAAATCGAAAATGGACACGATGAGACATGGAACAACTACCGACTGATTCTCTTCCCAACTGAATGCAAGCACTACGGCATGGGATTTGCCCTACACGTGGATTACCTCAAAAAATTACATCGCGAGTCCGAATATGTGTCCTACAAGTCAAACTAAATGAACTATGCCCGTCCAAGAGTCTACTAACCGTCATAAATGTCTATGCACCACACTGTGGACGAGTAATCAAGAACCCCGATGAACTCGAGGAATTCTACTCAGAACTATCAAGCACATACTCTAACAATGCTTCCTCGTCTCTTGTCTTTGTTGCGGGAGATATGAATGCAAAGGCCGGAATGCGAATGGGGCCCGAAGAATCCTCTATTGGAAGACACGGGCGCGGAAGGAGAAATGCATCTGGTGCCTCTCTGGTAAACTTCTGCGAGGCAAATAGCCTTTTCCTGTGCAACACGGCCTTTACGCACTCAGCTTGCCACAAGACGACGTGGCACGGACAAAGAAAAAACTCTGTCGAAGAGACCGTGAATATATATAATCAAATCGACTACATTATCTGCCGAAAGTCTGATAAACACCTGATAAATGATGCACGTTCCTACCAGGGAACAACAACCGACAGCGACCACAGGATCGTCATTGCAAAACTTTGTGTAAAAAAGCACCTGACTGGGAAAAAATACATTGAAAACGCGAAGAAGGCGAGACAAAGACCCAATATATACTTTCAGACAGAAAAATTGTGGTTAGAGCCAACTTGTAGAGCTAAATATCACGAACAAATCGAGACTCTTATGGTGAAAACCGCACCGGAATCATCAGTACGAACTCTGTGGGATCAAACAAAACAGGCAATCTCCAAGTCGGCCAAAATATGCCTTGGAGTCCGAAATCATCACGCCCTAAAATTGGATCACCACCCGAACGTGCCAAATATGGCAAAGCATTGCAGAGAGCTACGACTAAAAGCGGCAAACACGTCAGACGAGAGTAAAAAAAAGAGCTTAATATCCAACAAAGGGAACTAAAGTGGAAAATCAAAAAGATGAACAGAAAACACTCACGGGAAATTATTACATCCCTATTAAAAGATGTGGAATGCCTAAAAGACAATTCAAGGATGTATGCGGCTTTGCGGCTGCTGCGGACAAAGAAAGGACAAAACATCCTTCACATCAAAGACAAAGATGGAAAATTCGTGGGTAACCCGAAAGAAAAAGCAGAATTGATTGCACGACACTTCGAAACACTGTTGAATAAAGAAAATAATGACTTTCCCCCTTTCCAAGGAAAGCAAAGGCGCTAAAAATCCCAATCACAGTGGAAGAGGTGGAATTAGCGATAAATAAACTGAAGAACAACAAGAGTGCTGGGCCGGACAACATAAGCCCTGAGCTCCTAAAATATGGGCCAAAAAAACTTAGCGACACAATTGCAAAAACCCTAAATGACGTCTTTGAAACTAATACCGATCTAGGACTTGGAAATGGATTATTAATACCCATACAAAAACCGAACAAATCAAAAGGACCAGTAGAAAATCTCCGCCCGATAATACTTCTGAATTCGATACGCAAGGTGCGGCAAACATTGCACTAAGCCGGATAAAGGGTATGGCGATCTATACCTACCAGCAAGTCAAAGTGGGTTCCGAGAAGGGAGGTCTACGGCAGACATTGTATGGAGCCACAGATGGCGCTGCGCAACGCACCAAAGATTCAAGAGCGCAACAACCGTGTTGGGAATAGATCTCTCCAGAGCTTTCGACTCAATAAACAGACAGAAACTGATGAATGTGCTTGAGCAAATATTGGATGAATCGTCGGTTAGGATAATCAGACTACTACTTGCGAACACAAGACTATCTGTGAGGACAGAAGGAGCAACTTCCCGCAGTTTCAAAACAACGATTGGGACACCCCAGGGTGATTCCCTCTCCCCTTTACTATTCACCATATACCTTGAATCTGCACTCCGCGACCTCCGTAAATGCTATATAGGAGACATAGAAGAGACATCTTATGCGGATGATGTGGATTTTGTATCACGGGATGTGACCGCACTCCAACACCTGCTAGAAAATGCACCTGCGGAGCTTGAGAAATGGTTTCTCAGCGTAAATGTTAACAAAACTGAAATTACGGAAATCAAAAGAGAAGACGATATTACTCATGAAAGATGGAGACGTACTAATAAGCTCGGCTCTCTACTAGGAGACGCTGAAGATGTACTAAGGAGGAAAACACTGGCAAATGCGGCAATGGCTAAACTGAAGAAAGGATGGCTAAGGGCCAAAGGACTTGGAATTGACATCAGATGCAGGCTTTACAACGCGTTTGTGAAACCGATCCTACTGTATAACGCTGGGACATGGGGAAGTTCCTTCAACGAACTATTGAAACTGGATTCGTTCCATAGAAGGCAACTAAGAAGCTTACTCGGAATGGAGTGGCCACGTAGAATATCAACCACTGGTATCTACAACAAGTGTATGTGTTCTTACATCAGCAAGGATGTGATAGATGCCCGGTGGAGGCTATTTGGGCATGTACTAAGAATGAACCCGGACGCACCCGCTAACAAAGCGATGGAAGATTACTTTGACAGATGCGAAAAACCCTTCCGCGGACGACCTAGAACGACACTTCAGACAGCCCTAAACAAAGACTTAAATTGTGTGAGAAAAAATCTAAAGACGGGAGACGACCTGGAAGAATTGAGATCACTCGCATTCGACAGAGGAAGATGGAAAAGACTAACTATAAATATTGTTTCTTTGAGTGTTGCACATGCGGGGCTATAATCGTGAAAGTGCTTTAATAATATGGCATCATTATGGCTTTCGTGAAAGTGCTTTAATAATAATAATTAGGAGATCTAATAGGTCATCAGCATAATATATAGTTAATAAGGCTGGTGATAAAAAGGAACCTTGTTGAAAAGCATCTTATTCTTGACTGCAGTTTTAATAAATCAATTCTAATAATTGAATTTTAAATATTTTTCAAGAATTAATTTCACAATAGTTATTTTCCTGAATATTGTGGTTATTTTGTGAGTTTAAATAATCAAATACGCTTTATCATGTACATTTAGGTTAAAATTTACTAAATAAAACAACCAATACGAATGTTTCATTTAATGCTAGACATGTAATATAAAATAATTAAATCCATAATGTTTGAAAAATTTTGCAAAAACGCTGTGGGCAGGATTCGAACCTGCGCGGGTAAACCCATTGGATTTCGAATCCACCGCCTTAACCACTCGGCCATCACAGCCTTTAATAATAATATTTCCTTTATTAAAATCTTTTTAATATTTTTTATTGCTATCGTTTAACATTTTAATAACTTTTCATAATAAACTTATAATTTATTACAAAACGACTCCTAATTTTTTTAACGTTTACTCTTATATTTTTATTATCTTTTTTAGATAATATACTTCTATTAAATTTTAGTCATTGAATGTCATGATCGCAGTTTTCCTAATTAGTCATGATAATTTCAATTTGATAAACAACTTTAATTTTTTGTAGTAAACATACACAGATAAGTACCATAACTAATTTAAACTAATTTAAATATTTCTCTGTAGTCAGGTTTCGTCTTAAAGTTTGCTTGCACTAAAAAATATAAGTATTTGATTTGCACTAATACATGATCATTTGAATTATTAAGCTAGTAAATAGCACTACACATAATTCAATTTTAGCTTGCCGAGATTCAAAACCTGATCGTACGTGCATCCGATATTTCCGTCACTCTGTCTATCCTAACGATAAGAAAAAGATAAGGGACTTTCATCATGAAGCTAAGTGGACATTTAGGTCAAAGTCATCATTTCTACCTTCCAATTAATTAACCACGTGGCTAACAAATCAGATAATAACAAAAAAATACTTGAAATATAATTAATGTGCAATGATTATTATTTGCAGAAACTAACCAGACAATGAGAGTTATCCCTAATAATCGCGTTCCCAGTTTTCTGTAAGAGCTGTGGTGTTACTCTAGGCTCTCTCTTCCGTAATCCAAAATCATGTTTCTTCAAATTATTACCAATAATCGATTTTGTAGAAAAGTTGCCATAAAATGCCATTTTATTTATAATTTTTTGATACACCGAGAAAAAAGTTAATAGTAAGCAATAATTAAATGTATCCAATTTCCACTGTCGCAGAGGTAAAATCCTTCCAATTTCACACAAGTATATTCAGAACCAACAGAAAAAGAAGGAAACATCCAGTTTTTTCAGTTTGTAGGAACCCCTCTGACTCAGTGTAGGAAGTAAAATGATATTTTTTCATTCCATTTTATTTCGAATTATCAGTCTTGTAACAACTAAATATTCACGAATGACTACTTCTCCTCTGAAGCTTATCGAACCAAGAATCACTCTTCCAATCGTTAGATCGATGACATCCAAAAACGTTTCTCAGAGATGTAGATGACCTTGATTAACTACTTTAACTGGCAATGGAAAAAAACAAAAGACTGACATTCCTTCGGTTTTCCGTGTTTCATATGCTTTGTCTTAACCATAGCAACGAGAAAACGCGGATTATATTATAAACTCAGTTATTGAAATAACCTCAAAATTTTAGTTTCACATCTCTCAAACTCGTCAAAGCTGAAACCTCGGAGATTCTAGAACCCAATTCACTTTCCTTCTTAGGTGTCATCATATCGTTGCTATCAAAAAAGGAGAAGGGACATCCAAAAAGAGGGATGGCTAATTTAGCACATTCCATACGAGTCTTAAGAGGGGAATTGCTTGTTTGTCTTACTCGCGGTAGCTACTATAACACTCTTATTACTAAACACTCCTCTCTTATTTGCTAGTGTTCTTTCTAATTCTAGAGCGCCTTTGGATCTTTTGTAGTGGGAGTTCTGAAATTTGGAAATTATTGTCAAAAAATGATCAATGTCTCAATATCGTATTTCCAGTTAACTGGACCAATTTGTCAATCAAAAAATGAGCAATATCTCGATAACAAAGGAATAGCAAAAGCGATTATTCAAAGAGAGTATTATGAATTAGAAAGGGGAGAACGGAGAAAACGGGATATAACTATAATTCTGGTTGACTCTCTACTGGTATGTAGTGAGCTGAGCTTCTTGGATTTCTTTTTTTCTAACTATTATTCTGAGATCTCAGTCCCACTAATATATAGTACCTAGACCATATAACGATTGGGAAAGACGACTCAATTATCGATGCTCTGGAAATCGCTATTCCCACTTTTCAGACCACAGCCTGCTAGTAATCGGAGATTATGAATGTCAACGTTCCACCAGACAAGTTCTTCATAATATAAAATCGCCTGGAATCCTATATTTCTGCTGCAAACATAGTCAACACTTCTTATACGGTTTTATTTGGCTGTCCACTATTCTCATTCTGGGTGGGAAAGTTTATAGGAGAAAGGTTGATTAGTTTCTTAAGTTAAATCTCCTGTAACACATACCGTTTTTTTCTGTTGAAAAATAGTATTTTTGTTATCAAGATGGTTTTCTTGCTACTAAGTTCCCCTGTATCCACGAGTCTGATATCTCTGGAGGAGCTAATTAGATGGAAGACTGAAAAATTCTGAATATTCAATTTGATGGTATTGACTGGTCTCAATGAAAACTCCCAGTCAGATTTTGGGAAATATGCTTGTCGAAAGAGGAGGAGCTTTTTATAAATGTTTTCTTTACGTCTTGAATTATCTTGTTAAAATGAGAGACTGAGTTATTGGTAGATTCAAAGGTTCCCATATTGTTTCCCACCTGCTTATAGTTAACAACGGAAGCGAATTTCTTCCAATTGACATTTTTGTAGTTTTGTCTGGGCAGTCTACTATATGTAAAAGGTCTTCCTTTAACTGAGATAAGTATAAATCGTAAACCACAGACAGACCAACTGAAGAGAAAGGGATACTAACTAAAAGAAGTGTTAAGGCCGGACATGTAATACTATCCTTGAGTTAGCATATTTTTTGAGTTCAATAAATCTTAGAAGTACTTGGCCATCCAGACTTGCTAGTAAAAGATTTTTTCTCATGACTGCCAATTGCCCATTTAATCAGGCCAGGTGTTTGGAATTCAGATCTCTACGTACCAGCACGTTTTTTTCGTTTCGGAGATCTTCCAAAACATTCTGAAGTCCCTGTACAGAAACTGGAAGAAGATATGAATATGTTTATAATCGTGACTATTTCAATGTCCATCCGTACTAAAATCGTAGAGTATGTTGTAAAATTCGTGATCTCATTCCTCCGCTACAGGACGGGTGGTCTTGCCGAATAACGTCATAACCAAGCAAGCTGAGCAAGGGAGAAGAACGAATAAACCTTGTTTCTTATAAAAGACAAATGTCAATTTTGTGTATGATTAGAAATCGACGAATTAATTGTCTTCCCTTTTATTCCGTTGATGTTCAATTGAATGAAGGGCCTGTAAAGATTCTACCATATTGAGATAATAGAAGCAAGAGAGCTCTTTTTGTTGTGTGACAAATCACCTCCTCGCAGAGATCTTACATAACAGCTGAAAGACCCTTACTAGTTCCTAATTGGGTCCTCGGTTGATTTTAAGCTTCTGTTAAATCACTTCCATAAATCCCTTGCTCTTTCTGTTTGTAATTACGACATTGAAAATATACAAACTTTCAAATCACGATCATTCAAATAGATAGTCATCGATAAGAACGATATTTTTAAATGAGTGAAGACACTATGGTGGACCTGATTCGATAAAGGTTCGACGATCTTCAAATTTAAGATCTAAAATTTCCGATGAAGACCGAAAACGAATTATTGATGAGTATTTGAATGAAAGATCAAAATCCAAAATATCAAATATCGTTAATATCAAATACCAAACTGTGAATTCCATTATCAAACGATATTTGAAAATCGGAGAAGTCTCGCAAAACCACGTGGCGGCGATAGACTAAGCTAAATCCAGAAATTTAAGATTGTCTACTTTCGAAAGCAATTTTTCCTAAACACTCCAAGAAATATCGAATTGGGTATATGAGTTTGAATTAATTTAGTGATTCGACCATTGGTCATTTATTGGATTATAAAATGAACAAATTTAAAATTTGGCTGAGGATTTAGTGTATTCCTATTGCTCGTTTGAACGATTTAGCCGCATGACCACCGGCCATTGAATATTTTTTCCGTAAAATTGGGCTCACGATCATGAGGAGTAACCTCCATTGCGTGTTCAATGCCTGCAGGCCATAATAGAACCCTTGTCATAAAAGTTGACTTTTAACTAGTTTGTTATTAATTTATTAAATTGTATTAAAAAAACAAATTTTGAATCTAAAATACATATCTAACAAATAAATATCAATTAAATTGCTTCAAACCAAAATCGGTACTAAAATGAAATTTAAGCCAAAATACCAATTTCTGTTTTATTTGCCACGAAGGAAGATTTTAGTGAATTTACGTTTTTCAGACCAAAAATTTTTTCAATTTTGTTCACTACAATATATTAAATAGACCCCACAGGAATTATTCCTTCGGTGCCGCTTAATGTAGATAAAACATAGAAAAATCAAAAGAACTAAAACGCCAGATCCTGCAATCACAGAAAGAGTTTGAAGATAGTCCTTTTTCTTTTCAGCTTTGAATTCTGTAAATGATCATTTCCAAAGTAACCATTATTGAAGATTTCCAGGCCGCTGCTTTTTACAATAACTGACCCTGCCTGAAAGACGCACTGATAAGTTCCCTCGTCGGAAGAATTTTTAGTAGAAATAATCTCTAAAGAACTTGATTTAAATTATTAGAAGTTACTAAGTGCGTGTTTTATGATTAACAGAGTGATTAACATTCTCTGAAGTGCCATCATCAATCATATCTCCGTTTTTGGTCCACCACATTAATGGTTCTTCCACTCCTGAGAACTTGACTTTGGCTGTAAATGAGAGAGTCGAGACGTTTGATGATAGAGTGAAGGTTTGGGGGAGATCTACTTCAAAATAAGGAGGTTCTACAATATATCCAGATTACATATACCAGTATAATTAGCATAAGCATACGTCATCTGTGTTCCCAAGTTGTTGCTAATAATGGCCTGAATGTTTCCAAATTTGTAAGCCTTCAGATTTAAAGATACGTTGAAGTTGTCGATGACTTGAAAGTCTTCGTTTTCTAACAATTCAAGAAATACTAAGAAAACCAATTAACTCATCCCCATTGAGGTACCATGTGACAATAATTGGGCTTCCGAATTTGCCGGAATAAAAGTCGACAGTGAAATTACACCTGTTCTCACTATTTTGGCAGTCTTTTAATTTTGACAGGATTTTTGGTGGTTCTAATTTTATTACAAGTGAAGCCACCAGGAATGACAACTGTGAAGTTGACTTTCGTTTCTTCAGAGTTATCGACTTGGCATGAGAATTTGTGAACTCCCGCTGATCTCTTAAATAAATACATCTCTGGAATCTTCACCCCCTTCTCGTTTTTATAAACGATATTTCTATAAAAATTAAAAATATTTTGTTACTTGATAAGTCTCATCTGCGAAAGACAAAGGTATCCGATCATTTTTGACGTCACTTCGTTGTTAAAGTAGTTGTATTTGTGTTTATAGTAGTAGAACACGTGGTTATTCGGGGATATATTATTTTACCTTTTTTTCCTCCACAGTTAGTGGATGCTGAGAAATAAATATAAAAAAAACAATTGACAAATTTTATTTTGAGGACGAATTTTTTGTCAAAAATGGAGCAGCTGATTCTCTTATTCTTTCCAATACTGGAAATATATATTGTGTCTTAAGTCGTCTTATATTAACAACCAATAATCAAATGGGTTCCTGGGATGTTGCAGTAGTCGAATTTCATCTTACAGGCTGATGTAAACGGTAGAGCGTAGTCTGGGATCTCCAAAATCTTCAAAACGAAGGGTTCATCAACACATGCCTCTATTTCACTGTTATTTGAAAATATGAATTTAATTTCTAAAGTTTTAAAGTTGTCTAAACCTGGTCTATAAATTGGGACTGGAGGACTCACAAAGCACGTGGTATTATTACTTTTGATATAACAACGTGGAAGTGGGACTGTTCCGTTAACTGCGGATAAGTTTATATTGGCTGATAAGTTCTTGAATAAGTACTTTGCAGGCAATTCGTCAGTCCAGATTCTTCTACTGTGAAATGACGATAGAACTGTTACAATTTAGACGTAAATGATGGGAGACATTTCATTGTCTTGTTTGTAGGCCAATGATTCATGTAGAGTACCCCATCTAAGGAATGGGTAAGCAAGTATTCAGAATGTTCAAAAATATCAGGGTTTTGGGTGAGTTTAATCGTCGGACATTCAGAAAGTATATAATTCCGTGACAAAAATAACACGTAGACAAAAATCATTATGTTCTTACCTTAATATGAACAGTTTACTATATAAATATATTCCCGATTTTTACGTCTGATATACTAATTAGACGATATTATTAAATTTGGTTAATTTTAGAAAGTTTTAGCAAATATTAGTAAATTCAAATCAAATATAGGCAAAATATAAATTACACCAAGTAATTAAAAATCCATGATTTGAGATTTTTTCTGGTTGAGGTTGGTGACGCATCTCAAATTGCACTAATGTCTTTTTTACTCTTTCCAAACTCTCTGTTCACGCTAGCATACTTCGAGGATTAAAGTCGTCGGTCAAAAGGAGGTCACTGTGCCAGGATCTGAAACGGTTCAACATTACTATCTGCTGCTTGCAAGAGACCAAAGTCAAAGAAGGATTTAACGAACAAAATGCTGACCACGACCTTATCTTGCTTCCTTCGGACTGTCACTACTACTGAATGGACTTTGCGTTGGATATCAGACTCAGGTAATATATGAAAAGAAATGGAAAGTGAATGAACAGAATTTTTTGTAATTCAATTGGAAACTGGATCTAACTCTACAATTATAAATGTATATGCACCTACATCTCCAAAAGTATCTAAAAACCAACGGAACTGGATGATTTTTACAGTTCACTATCCACAACCCTTATGGAAATATCCACGAGCTATATACTCTACATAAGTAAAAATTGGACGCGGGCCCGAGAACTGAGTTTCATGGGTACTATTAGTAATCAAACTTCTTCTAAATAGAAGATTTTGGATTAACAGAGTCAAAAACAGACACAGAGAAGTTAGATACGCAGTCGAACTCTTAAGAAACAATTCTGTCCACAGAAATAACCATTCAGCTAAAATATCACAAACCATAGAACCGATCAATCTCAATCAACCTGCTGGAAGTTTATAGAATAAACTCGTTAACAAAATAAAATCAGCGGCTAATCACACGATTGGGATAATTCCCAAAACCTTCAAAGGAATACACGATTCATATCTAGATCACCTTTCTTATTACAAAAGGATCTACGTATCAAATGCATGAACACCCACAACCAAGTGAAAAAAACTGAGTTTAAAATCCAAAGAACAAAATTATGCGAGAAATCAAGAAAAAAGTGTCAGGTAAACCACAAAACAGAGTTACAAAACCTTGCAAATGAAGTAGGAAAGTACAAACACGAAGCGCAAATGTATGCGTCTGTAAAGATGCTAGCACGAAAAAAGAAATCTGAAAATCTAACAGTTCATGATGAACTCGGAAAAAAACCATTTACAACAAACAGGAACGCACAGACACCATAGCTGATCACTTCGAAAATATTTCAATTTTGATAACGAACAAAAGCTTTATCCGTTTGATGGAGTCCCCAGAAATCTATCACCAGAAATAACTTTAACGGAAGTTAAAAAGGATGTGACCAGACTAAATAACTCAAAAGCTTCAGGCCCAGATAATGTTAACGCAGAGCTCATAAAATACGCTCCTGAAGAGTTTCAAAAACTAAGTACTTACATTTTGAACAAAGGTCTTAAAAGACTTAACAACGTATGGTTACGAGGTAAACAAATTTCTGCCTCTTTAAAAATCAAATTATACAATATGTTCGTAAAACGGTTTTATTGTACAACTCTTCTACCTGGGCACTCTCAAAGCCTGAAATGGAAAGTCTGATCTCCTTTCATAGAATGCAGCTCAGATACATTCTAAGAATTTCCTGGCCAAAGCACATCTCAAACAAACACCTCTATTCCCATTACAATATCCACTCATTGACGGAAAAATAAGAAGTAACAGATGGGGCTAATCTCGCGATGGAACACCACTATGCTTTTCACCCGGGATCGACTTTCCGGGGAAACCACGAATTACTCTACCAACCCTTTTACATCAAGACCTAACTTCGATTGGGTAAGGGTTGACGTCGGCAGATGATCTTAAGCACCTGAGAAACCTATCGAGGACAGAGGGAACTGGAAGCGATTAATAAAACGCACCCATGAAAGGGTGGCACAAGCGAGATAACTTTACTAACGTTGTTTTGCAGTGTGCTTATCTATATAATAAAAGAATGAGTTGTCTGTCCGTGCGCACTTATATAGCTAAAAAAGGATATGCCTAAGATAATTGCAAATAACATGATTCAACCTCTTCAAGATATCGGTCCTTTAGAAAATTAAAATTCTAAAAAGAGTTTAAAAAAAGAGATTCATTGGAAAATTAGATGATTCGACCGAAGGCCGCATAGGGATTTAGTTATCAGGTTTTCAAATTTTCTGTCTTTGAGCGCGACATATTATTTTGTTAACTGCACTCCCACGCTACTCGTAAGCATATGAATACTTAAGTTAATCTCATCCAGCGTTTTCTATTCCTAGTCTTTGTCCTTATTGTATCTAGATCGTCACTCGTCCTCGACCCAGTTTTCCTTATTAAGAACTATGGTAAGGTTGTAGTCGGTCTTCCATGGAAATCACCGATTCCAAAGCAATTAGAGTATGTATCCATAACACACATCAATTTCAAACACTCTGACTTTTATATCTGTAGATAATTTCTGGAAATGTCATATTTATTATTTATTCATTTACTTTCCATCTTACCAAAACAATTCCTATTATGAAACCTCTTCCACTGAAGAATAAAGTGAAGGTAGAACAATAGAAAAGGGCGGAATACTTCTCCATCACTCTTCAGAAGCGGGGTATTAATGACCTATTGAAGATGGGTTTGGTGTACGAGCAGACGTTCTCCGTTGGGTTCATTCCTTGGATTAATTAATTATGATAGGGCAATTTCTGCCTTAAGGTGCCATTTTTGCAATTTTTGATTTTAAATGGCATAATTCATTTAGTTGCCATAAATGCATTTTTTACTTTTAATTAATTATTTTATAATAAAAATAAAATATTAAACACGTGTAAGAATACAATTCCTTGTTATTCCACGTTCATTACAATTTACATTAAAATAACTATATAGGTCAGTTGAATAAGTTGAATAAGAATTTTGGTAGCTTCTAGTAGTCGTTAACTGATTGCGCAGTTAAAAATAATAATTCTCATTATCAATGTTTATCTAACTATCTTTGCTCAGTTTTGAGTGAGCTATTGAAACTCTCAAAAAAGAAAAATTTAATAAAATAATGTTAAAATTTACATAATTATGTTTTATAATAAATTATAAAATTATTTGGCCAATTTATAAATTTTACGATAGTTATATTGTTCATTTTTATTTTTAGATGCTATTATTATTATTATTATTATTTTAGATGCCAACTGGCATAGTGGTTAGGTGTCGGGCTAAAGTGACATAGGTTACGGGTTCGATTCTTGCTGCTGTTCACCTGGTGGAAGGTTCCACGCATTACGATGCTAAAAGGATTTGAACGAGTGACGTGGATATCACTAGCGGAACTGGATTCTCTAGAAAGGACTCACACACAGAAAAAGAAATAGAAGTGAAAGATCATTCCTTGGTTCTACGATTAGTTAAATTAACTGTTCTTTACTTAAATAAAAGTGTGTGTCCTGCCTATGCGGAGCTATAATACTATGGCTCTCGTGAAAAGGCTATTATATTATTTTTAGATGCCATTTTTCGAAAATAGATATCATTTTAGAAATTTTAGTTGCCATAAAAATTGCCCTAATTATGATTATTTGTGCTGTACTTACCAGATATACTTCCGCCTCATGGAAGAGAATCAATATCAATTTCATGCAAGTTTTAGAACGGACCGACTTTCATAGAAAGAGCTAACGAATATGGAATCAGTCTTAATCGGTTATTTTCCGTCATCCATAATGTACCATGTTGTTTAGTAAATATACGGTAATTTACCGATTTTCTTTAAGAATTGTGTTTGGTTGTTGAAAATATTGGGTCTTGTCGAAATGGAAAAGTGGGACGTTATCATGTAACGGTTTTTTCATAAGAGAATAACTCAATAATAAACTCAAATCATTAAAAATTGCTTTAATTGCAATGATACTTCAGGAAATTCTTCCAGGACACTTTAGAGAATTATGCAATGATCGGGGGCCGACTGATGGATGCAAATGATCTGACGAAATCAGAAAAACGAGCACGACAACGAAAAGGATGGAGAAGACATACGGAAAGGATAGTCGAAAAATATGGCATAAGGGAAACCATAAACACTGTTTACAGTTAACGCGGGTGTGCTTTAACTAACTAATTTAAGAAAATAGTGAAAATCCCTCAAAAACAACTCAGAATTGGAAAAATGTTTTATTTTAAATATTCATTACTGTCAGTCATCGTAAAATAAGAAAGACTTTCTTTCGGAGGAATTTGAACTTAGTCTTTCGATGACTATCTCTGTAATTATGTTTTTGCTTTAAAACTTCATATTTAATGCTTACTTAGAGAATTGGTTTTCTGAATTATCATTATCACCGCCTGAAAAACTACCTTCCAGTGAAAACGATCCATTTGTTGTGTTCAAGTGAAAAACGATCCCAAAATTATTTAAATAAACTTACGTTTTTTCTGAGAAACTGTTCACATTTTTTAATTCTAAAATAAAGTTTTAAAATTGTTCTTGTATTTTCTCATTTTATTTAGTCTCATAATTATTATTATAACACCAGAATGTCACCACTAAATTACGAGGGAGCGCAGCCATTAGATGATTCCAACCTTTCTCACTAATCTTCGTACTTATATGTTGTTCTTCCCTAGATCTCACATACTTTATATATTCTCGTTCCAATATCCAATGCGCGATCTTACTAGGTCCTAAGTGGTAAGGTCTTCCGTGGAAACAAAAGAAAATATCTTATATACGTGTATATGTTTTAAATTAAATTTTCAACTCAAGTTTCATTAACTTGCGGGAAACTGGTTACTGTCAAAAAACGTGACACTAAGAAATGACGCTCCAGAGATTGACCACTTTCACGTCGAGCCCTAGCAGTTCAAAGCAAGCAAAGAGATCCTGGACGACTATTCTAGCCTGAGATGGATGATATCCACATCGCAGTTTCTCTCTGACGACCCTCAGGAGAAGCAGTTCTAAGGAGTTGACCTTGGGAGGTCTGCGCTCCAGTATTTTGTTCTCTTCGAGGGTCCACATGGAACGAGTAAACACGAACTATATTCTTAATCCAAGTTTGGACTTTTTTCGGAAATGTGATTTTTCTCAATGTTTTTTTAGGTCAGTAAGAATTCCCCTGATGTTTCTGCGATTGGTGGAAGGGGTCATTCTGTAGCGATTGTAGGAGAGAGTGATAAGCATGAAGCTCAGTTTGGGGAGATATAGTTCAGCGTCTTTTTGGTGAATTGTTTGTAAACAGCCGTTAGACATTTTTTTGTTGGGTGTTTGAATTCCCAGCTACCCCTCGAGTTTAATCAGAGCGATATTTTGTCGATAAAGTATGAGTCATATCCTTGTCGGGATTTGGCGGCTGTGAGAAATGCAGAACGGTTTCTTGCCGAAATAATTAATTCATTCGCTTAAGTTAACTGAAGGCAATCGTCATCATCATCCTTAAGTTGGTCGAAAACAGGTTAAAGAAGGTTTGGGAAATGGAAAGCCCTGGAGCATTCAATTTGGTAGTAACCTCGATTTTGATCTGAGGTTGTCGTAACGAAGTCTTTCATGCCCTTTTGAAGGTAAGTAAAACTTTTTAAAGAATTTGTTATATGGTTCTCTATTATATTTGGTGAAAACTAATAATAAGGTTACCCATTTTCGATTACAGAAAGCTTATCTTTTCCGTGAATAAACAACATAAGCCACTCAGAGAAGTGTGACTTCATCGAATACGATCAATGCCGGTTCTCTCAATATGAACTGAAATATATTCATACGATGGAAGAAACACGATTAATTGATCATTTTCTAGTGCTAACTACGACGGAAAGATAGTTAGCCAATCGGTCTTTTCCCGTCTTTATTTTTAATAAACAATAAAATATTAAACACGTGTAAGAATACAATTCCTTGTTATTCCACGTTCGATCATTACAATTTACATTAAAAAACTATATAGGTCAGTTTGAATAAGAAGTAGAGTCATAATTGCGATCAGGTTTCCAAAGTTTTTTATTTATAAAAACTATATTTTGAAATTTATTGTTAATTGTGGCTCCTAAATTTCTGAGTCTGAATCCTATTAATTTTTGGAAGCTCATAACAGCATTCTTGCAATTAATTTCGATGAGGACTCTATTAATTAACGCTATTAATTTCTCGTCATTCTAAGATCTTGCTTCCGCTCTACAAGCTGACCGATCAGCCTGATAAACTTTGCCGTACTGGGGAAAAGTTTATTGAACAATATGTTTGTTGATCTTAGAAGCAGATCACTGACCATGCTGAAGTGTATCGGATCGCCTCTCGTAAAAAGAAGATGGATATTGGAGAAAGGATCTGGCTTATTGAGCACATTTCCTTAAAAATCGTCACTGGAGATTGGTTTTTAATTCTGAGAGCAGTCTGAATTGAGCTTTTAGTAGTTGTTTACTGTTTTTTGTAGTTAAAAATAAAAATTTCTTTATCAAATTTTATCTAGCTATACTGCAATTTTATCTAGCTATAATGAAATTTTAATAAAAATAATGTTAAAAATTACATAATTATGTTTTATAATAAATAAAAAATTATTTGGTCAATTTATAAATTTTATGATAGTTATATTATTCATTTTTTATTTATTTGGCTTGACGAGTGACGCCGTCATTAGTGGATTCTCACTGCGGAACTGGATTGTCTAGAAAGAACCCACACACAAGAAAAAGAAAATAGAAGTGAAGATCATTCCTTGGTTCTACGATTAGTTAAAATTAACTGTTCTTTACTTAAATAAAGTATGTGTCCTTCCTATGCGGAGCTAATAACACGGCTCTGTGAAAAAGGCTGTTATTATTATTATTCATTTTTGAAATTCTCTGATTGTCTGTTCCTCCTATCTCTTCCTATTAGAGTGGCGTCATGTGATCACCTATCTAGGTGTCGCCCAGTGCTAAGCCGGCACAGAGGTTTCCACAACTCCATGTATTGGACGTCTTACCCTTTATGCTGATTCCAGATGAACTTATTAGTTGTTTACTTTGACTTCTTTCTCGGTGTATCCGAGGTTAATAAATAGGGCAATTTAAGTGCTAAAATGCTATTTTTATTTTTTATACTTTTTTAAATATACAATTGAATTTGGAATAATTATTTTTTAATTTTGTTAAAAAAACATACATTATAAATGCTATAAGTGCTATTTTTAATTTTAAATGCTAATTTTTGTTTAAATGCTAATTTAAATTGCAGTTAATAATGTGTTTACGGATTCCGAAACCTGCAGGTCCAATCGAAATTTTTAAACCGATCGTGCTTTTGACCACTTTGCGAAAAACATTGTCGATTACAACATTGAATTGAATATCAAATTCAGTTGACCAATACTTGTCACCAAGTCAAAGCGGATTCAGACCAGGAAAATCAACTGCTGATATAGTATGGAGTCATCGGTAGCTTACGTCAATATGTCAGAAGTACAGAAAAACAATATATACTCTGGGAGTCGGCTAATCAAAAGCATTCGACTGTGTCTGCCGAGATAAACTATTGCAAGTTCTCAAGGACATAATTGATGAGGACTGTTTGATGATTGTGCGTTTTTTGCTGGCTGACACGAGCCTCATAGTGAAAGTGGGAAAGGGCTATTCGGAAAAAATCACGACCGGCATTGGTATTCTGCAAGGGGACTCGCTTTCGCCAGTTCTCCTTGCAATCTATTTGGAAGCTGCGTTGAGGGACGTTAGGAAAGAATTAGGTCACTTAAATAATCATTTTGTTGAATTAATGTATGCTGATGACATCAATTTTGTGTCTGAGGATGTGGTGGTACTAAGAACTGTAATAGATAAAGCCACAACAGTTCTGGAGAGGTGGTCTTTGAAGATCAATTCAGAAAAACGGAGTTAACATCGATTCAGCGGTTCGATGAGAAATAAAAGTTTACTAAAAGGCTCGGCTCGTTTTTGGGTGATGCTGAGGTCATTGCTCTCAGAAAGATGTTGGTATCGTGTGCACTGAAAAGATGTGGAGTATTTGGACTCGCAGAAAACTTATCTCCTTAAATCTTCGGATGCGCTTATATAGCGCGTTCATACAACCAGTCCTATTATACAACTCGGGAACATGGAGAACATCAAAAACGGACCGTGACTGACTAGACACATTTCATAGACATTAATTGAGAAAAATTGCAGGAATTAAATGGCCACAGATTATCAAAAAAGACACTCTCTACAAATTATGTAAATGCAAACCGATAAGCAGAAAAGTAATTATATCACGCTGGCGACTTATCGGACATGTTCTGAGAATGGACGAAGTGATTCATGGCAAACAAATCATGGAAGATTACTATTATACAAGACTAAATTTTGATAATGACAAGGCAAATATCAAAAATTATATAAATAAAAGAATGGAGGAAAATGGATTTAAACTTATTATTGAAATGACTGAACCAAAAATTAGCCAACAAGATTATTTCTCTCTTTCACGCTGTCAGGCATCCTATGCATCTGTTGAAAGAGCTATTAAAATGCTAAAAAATTTTAAAAAAAGGATAGGAACTTCCATCCAGACAATATCAAGCATTAACTTTTATTATATTACAATAAATAAAATTTAAATGTTTATTTTACAATTTTAAATGCTAGATTTTATCATTTTAAGTGCTAACTTTTTTAATTATAATTGCTAGATTTTGTGATTTTTTAGCGCTAAAAAATTTTTTTAAGTGCTAGAAACAACTTGCCCTATTAATAAATAATAATAAATAATTTTTAGATGCCATTTGTCAAATTTTAGTTGCCATAGATGCCATTTTTAAAAATTTTAGTTGCATAAAAATTGCCCTAGTTATGAGTCATATCTAATTAATCGAGAAGTAGGTCCTTCCTCTTCAATTTTAATCGCACGTCCTACCGTCGCGAACAAAAGTTGATTTTGAAGTGGAAGAATAATCTGGAGACTAAAATTGAAGAGTGGAGGAATTATCTTATTACATTGAAAGTTTTTGAGAAAACTTTTACGGTGGTGAAAAAGCCAGTGGCCTGTCATGCTCTTTCATTTTTCAGTGCATGAAGAGAAGCCCTGGAAAGGTCAAGGATTACCTCACTTGTAAATGAATAAATTATGGTCATCAAAAAAAGTTGGTTACACACGAAGGAAGACAAGGATTTCGGTTAAACAACCAAAAATTTTGGTTGAACGAAAGGCCTTCTAGTACCCTTACGGGAAGAAGAAAAAAAGAACTAATCTCTGAATCATAAACAGTGTGGAACATATTGGGAGGATATCTGAAAGAAAAACCAGTTAGTCAAAGTATTGAGATAATAAAAGGATGACTGGAGTGAAAGATATACCGACTGAAATACCAAAACGCCTATTGAAATTGAAATTTATTTCCAAAGACTACAGTTAAAAACAAAAACAAAAAATTATGTGATCCCGGCGAATTTCAATAGGGCTGTCAGCTTGTCCCGGTAGTTTTCCCTCGATCCAACACAAGCACGCAGTGGACGAGCAATTTTCTGGTATCGTTGAATTTGGCCTCCTTTTCTTCTTATTAGGTCTTCCAAGGAAGTAGATGTAGAATTTAGATCGCATTTGATTCAGTTTTCTATCACGGAAAACGCTTTTTTTGGGTTGCCGCAATTCTCTGGGCATTCGTCCAAGAAATTGAGAGGCCCCATGATGCACATGTATATGATATGGATGGCTCGACGTACTGGCTTATAGTGATTTCAGAACGGGATGACTTCCGATCTTCCATAAACCAAAGATCCCGTTCAAGAGGTTGATTTTCTTTTCACATTTGTTTAAAACGTTTTCCACGTGACGCGAGAAAGTCATATGGGTGTCGAATACTACTCCCAGGATCTTCTGCCATTTTTGGAATGGCAACTTGCTTCCATCTGTTTCTATATCCACCGTCCTGTTGGATATTCTCTTAATAGAGGTAAAGAGAGACGTAACCGATTTTTCAGGGCTGATCGACAGGCTGTTTTCATTTAATCAGTAGATTAAGCAGTTTACGAGTAATTGTAATCTCTCCGAGACGACCCGAACGTCTTGGTCCCTGGATGAAATAACAATATCATCTGAATAAGCCAGTAAAAGGTCATCCTTGGGGTATTCCATTTGGAATTAAACGGGAGCTCGACCGTAGGTTTTCCAAACAGACTCGTCTTATACAAATATACAAAGCAAATGATTATACGCTATTTGCTCCCTCGACTGACGTAAAAAGGCGTTCAAATCGGTAGATTCGGTAGATATGACCTCTCAATTCAAATATTTGGGAAATCTTGAATAGCTGAGTGAATTGTGAAATTGATTGAATTTCAGATTGTTAAGTCGATTGTTAAGTGGAAAGTCAAACTCAGAATGAATAATGAGTATGTTCGTCATGTGCGCAGGGATTCTGCAAAGGATAGTTTATCAAATATCAATTATTCCAAGTATCTAAAGGTCTCCATGAGATAAGATGGCGTTTGTCCATAATTCTCGAAAAATCACATTATTTTTATTGATGATTACAAATACTTAAGTGTATTTGAAGGAGCCTCAGGAAAAATTCAAAAAACAAAAATGCTGAATGTGCTATTGGCTGAAGTAATTTTGAGGATTGAGAACTTGGTTGAAACTAGATTAAATGTAGTAAATCTATTCAGGACTGTAAACAAACGTGCACTCCTATGACTAAAATTTGGTTGATCAAATTGGGAGTTACTTCTTTAGACATGTTGAAGTCTGTTGAAGCAGAAAAATATGACTTATTGGCTCATTTTTTTAATTGGCTAATTAGTTAGAAATAATTCGCTAATTCAACGTGAGGATGTTTCTTATTTTTATAACTTGGGATGGCTTAGCATCTCCATTTGTTAAAAAATATGGTAAAACCTCTCGAATTAGCCAGATTTGGAACCTGGGAAATTACGGCGGAATTTTTTATAAATTAATAAAATTCATTTTTTTAATTTTAAATACTAATTAAAAATGAAAACATTAATTTCCTTTAAAATAATCAGTTATTCTCGTTTTAATATTCATTTGGATGTTTCAACAACATCATCAAGGTGATCGAAGACATTTAAGTTAACTTCATCCTTTTGTTTGAAGTACTTCCTCAATGTATAGACAGCATTCACTGCATCGTAGTCTAAAACGACTTGTTCATTCTTTTGTTCTCCACCATTAATGCATTCTGTGTCTTTATCATTTTCATCCAAATTTTCCAGGATTTTTTTATTCTCTATATACTCATAGAGAAGAAACTCATTTCTGGAATTGGATCATTTATTTGCAGTTTTGACACGAATTCTTGATAAGTTTCAGGCGAAAACTCGTCATTAATTTCTTCAATATAATCTTGGGTCCATTTAGCATGTCGAAAACAGTTTATTATTTTTGTACTATTTAGCTTTTCCCATGCTTGATAGGTATAAATTATAGTATCATTCCTTTTTGCAAGGTGGATACATTCCTTTTGCTCCTCATGTCATTTAAGAGTCGTCTTGTAATAACACGTAAAATTTTGGACACTCTTGTAAGCGAAATCCCTAGTTTTAATCAATAAATTTTATAATTCGGAATTTTTCAGAATTGTTTAATCTTGTACAATTACGTTTCATTAGGACCAACGCACACAAAATGATAATGTCTCACGTAGAAGTATTTTTTAGGAAATTTTTCGAGAGGTGGTGGATTCGAGAGGTTTTACTGTACTTTGAAATACTGAAATACAGTGAAGTGTGGAGAGTATCTGAGTACAATAAAAACACGGATTTCGAGGAGCAAACCTCTTGATTAGTTAATTCTGAGTGGGGGAGAATGGGTACTTTATTTGACGTTGAGTTAAAAAAGAAAATTGTTATTACAATTCCTAACTATGTTTTGCTGTTTAAAATAAATTACCTAATGATTTCTACTGTTATTTCAACACAAATGCTTTTCTAGTTAATAGAATTTTGTGTAAAAATCGCACTAAAAATCTTGATAGGCCTTTTGCAATAATTCGTCTGTCCTGGTTCTTTTACTTCGAAAAACAGTAGAAATCAGGGTTGTTAAAAATCATGATTTTTTGTGAAAAAAATCGAAAAAATCTGATTTTTTTGATTTAAACAGAATTTTTAATTTAAATCAGATTTTTTGAATTAAATGATTTTTATTCGAAACAAAGTAAAATAAAAGTAAAAACAATGGAAATCGTATTTATTTATTTAAAAGCTTGTAAACAAAGACAAGTTTGGCAGCTTTTTCAATTTCCAGCCTATTTCGTACATTTGAATGTAAGAATCCAAAAGTCGAAAAATTCGTTCTATTCCATTTGTAGAAGCAACTGCTCCAAGAATTTTTTTGCAGAGTGAAATTACTTCAGAAGGTGGTGAGAGTTCGACTCCCACCAAGCTATAGGTGATTACTTTGCTCAATAAATTCGGAGCGAACATGTATAGTTTGAATGGATCAGCTTTTGCTCTGAAATTAATCAGAGTCGGAAGAGCACATTCATAATGTGCAGCACAATACTCCAAGGCGAGGTCAATCTCAGCAGTTGAAAGAGATCTCCCACAACGTGTTGGGTCCATTAGATTCTCAAGTAAATAGAAAGGTGTTAATGCTTGACCTGCTCGAGTTTTCACTTTTTCTAAATAGTCGTACATTCATAGTCAATATAAGTCTGTTCAAGTTCTTTCCAAATTTCTACAGCATGACTAATCGTCGTAGAATCATTTTGAATTTTGTCTAAAGCGACAACAATTGTTTTAATCAGCCGCAAATATTCTTCAACGCGTCGTTTTAGGCATATATTTTGTACTTTGGAAGCAATCTCCACTATTCGATCAGTGTTCCTCATAAACTCTCAAAATTATAGACCAATTATCCAGATAAGATTGAAAACAGTTTGATAAAGTGTTCCACGAACATCAATCGGAAGAACAAGTTTTTTTCCTCAGCAGATTTGTACCATGCCGCTGGAAGATGAAGTTTCAAAAGTATTATTATTGCTTACGATGGTTTCTTTAACGTCAGCTACTTCGACATCCTTTGAGAGAAGTTGATGTAATGTGCGAGCATTGTCCGTTTCAAGACTCCCGATTTTACATCCAAACCGTTGCTCGGCGGACTTTGCAGAGGCTAAAGCAACAGATTGAAAATACTTCGCGGTGTAGCTATATCCAGAAGTGTCCACAGTGTCAATTAGATAGCTTTCTCCATCCGATGTTACAACTGACACACAATAACAGGTTTCATTATGAATGTTGCTCCACCCGTTTAACATCATAGACACTGTTTTGTCCTGGAGTCTTTGCCAACAGTCTTCATGTATTTGTCGTACACACGATCGAGCAATGGACCACCAATTTGATGACGAGAGGGTAAACGATACCCAGGAAGAAGCATTTGGACGAATTTGACAAATTCCGGATGTTCTACAACAGCAAAAGAAGTGTACTGGAATATATGTATCTAGCGAGTTGCATATCAATCAAATTTTTCTTCAATGACGTCGTCGTAGTAACGAAATTGATTAAAGACTGGTCCCTCATCCTTGGGAGGAATTCGCTGATCAAATCACTTTCAGGTGTCGACGGATTTTCAGGGATATCAATATTAGTTCGACATAACAAATGATGCTGCTTCATCCGAGATACGAGACCTTGTACCTCCTTCCCGCAATTACTGCATCTGGCTCGACTCCAGGTCTTTCCAGGAATAATACGTTTATCGAAGTGAAACCACAAGGCATTAAAAATTTAAATGATTTTGATTTTTTTGTTGATTAAAATCAAATGATTTAAATCTAACGACCCTGGTAGAAATACTACCATTTGGACGTTAATTATTTGCTACACTTATTACCAAGTGATTCTTTTATGTAATCCTTCTGAAAAGTGGATGAGGAAAAATGTAGGTTGCTCAAATATACCAAAAAAACAACAAAACTTTTCATATTAGAACCTCACGTCCATATTCCTTTTTGAATAGAGAATTAGTTCTGATCACTCATAATTAGTTAGGAGATTTGAACCATGGGCCATCAGCCATTTTCCCGGCATTTATTGCACTGCGCCGTCATAAAAATAAAATTTTTTTGATTCCCGCGAAAATTGGCTGAATTAAAGTACATTAGACTAAATGCAAAAGTCATTAACGTGATTCAGCTTACAAAGACTGTTAAGACGAAGAATAAATGAATTTTAAGCGCAAGTTGCTGAACTGAAACAAAAAGTCAAAAAAACAAAAATAAAACAGTCTAGCACGATTTAAACACAATTCACTGAGACACAACTTTTTGGTCATCATCTTCAAGCAAGTTAATCAAGTGATGAGCATTAATACCTATCAGTCCATTCTATAAATTACCACAGAATCAACTTCGATATACTCACGTGGGTTATAGACATCAGTTTCTCCACTCCATTGAAAAATCTCCATTATTCTGAAGAGCTGCATTATTAACGCAGTTTTGTCGAGTCGTAAAAAGTTAAAGGACCCTACCTTTCAGGACCAACAGATTCCAAGGATTTCTGAACAACCTCCACAGCAACCTCAGAGCTTGGAACGAATAGAAGAAAGTTGGAAAAGTATCTAGAAGACCCAAGAATGCCAAATTCTCTCCTTTGAAGAATGTCTTCAAATACCATCATCAAAATTGGAGCAAATCTCTCATCCTCAGGACGAAACTGGTTCATCAGCCTGTCCAGGACTCTTCGATGGAGTCTCATCTCAAACATCCTCTACAAGTGATCAATAAAAGCACCTCAATCTTCCCAGGCAAGAAAAGAGCAGGTGGCGGATATTTACGATATGGATGAGGGTAAAAAATAGACAGATAAAGGTCCCTTTCTTCAATGGATACCGTCCTCAGAGTTCCATCGATGTCTCTCTTCACCATAATAGGTAACTGAGTCTATAATTGCTACAGGTAACCTCGTTTGTTGCGTCTTCCACCAAATCAACGAACACGTGGGGATGCATAGAAAAGCCACTAATTTCAGGATCTTGAGAAATGACTTGGGATTCAACGACTTGTGGCATAACTATGGGAACAGGTTGTAGAAGTTGTAAAATCTTATTCCTGGCTTTTTTCAAAATCTAATGTAATTAAAAAGTAAAAAAACATTTTGATAATCTTTAAAAGTAGCCAAGATTATTTTGGGCCTCTTGTGACAGCCATATTGCCGCAACTTGTTGATGTCGACGTTCATTTGGTTGATTTTAACTAACAGATTTTGAATCTGTTTGCTTTCGAACCATTTCGCAGCCTTTAGGAATGAATTATTGTCCAAATTTATGCTCTGTGAACCAGAAGAAAACAAAACACGAGAAGATCGAACAGTCGAAAAGAATTCTGTGAATTTGAAAAAAATGGCTAACTTGAAAAAGACAAAACCGTCATTAAATTTAAATTTTAATAAAGTTTTATTTTATTTTTTTAAATAAAATGGATTAATTTTCGTGCTTTTAGCAAAGATTTTTGCCATTTGACTTTTATTCAACGAAGGACTTTTACGAAAACCTCGGCATCAAAAGACCATTATGTGTTCCATTGACATACAGATGGTTTTTGACTCAATACCGAGGAAACTGCTCACTAGGAAGATTTATTTCGAGAGAAAGTTTCTTCTGTCGATCTTCATGATGCCTTGCTGTCATTCCGAAGGGATAGTAGTTGGGCAGTGAATGGGTTCAAGCCAGGACATATAATGGACTTTTTATCTCAATCTGTGGGTTAGTTTGCTACACTTTTATCCTGGAGAATTCTAAATCTTGTGAACGCGGGCTTTCCGGAAATATTTTCTATTTTGGTCTGAAATTCCTATTTTCTGCAAACTACTGCGTTTGGAAAGAAAGATTGTAGAATGCGTCACGTTGCAGTCGGTACCGTTTTCCGACGGCTTTCAGGAAAATTGTTTATCGATCAATAAATATTTTGGCAACTTTTGCTTTTTAGAGCTGGGTGTGGGAGATCAAAGGTGAATTTGAAGCAATCCATACGATGATAGGAATTCATTAGGCTACCATCTGATGCTGAACATAACGATTTTTTAAAATTGGATCTGCGCAACACTATCGCGCAACAGATTATGTACTCGATTTGATTATAAATTTTTATCAGGGTTCCATTTGCTGCATGACGGCAGCCAAGTTGTTTTATGGCATCAGAATGCTGAAAACCAGTGTTACAAAGAAATAGGTCATCAGAAGTTCGCCAAGAATATCTAGGGAAATTCGCTTCTTTCATGTGATCCAATGAAATATTCCCAACACCTTGAGGTTCTGACTTTGGCATTCCAATCACCAATAAAAAGAGGTGTGAAGGACTCAAATATGTTACGGTCCTGAGAGACCCTCGTAGAAAACATCGAGCTCTTCTGGATATTTCGAGACACAGCCACTATGTCCACAGTGTCTACAGTCAGCAGAAAGTAAATTAATTTGTAGTCTCAGTGACACTAATCGAGCCCTTCTTTGACTTTAGTCTTTTGAAGAAGCATATCGATCATACCTACTTAACCTAGTCCTGACAATGCCTCTTCGGCATGTCGTTGAAACATCTGGTGTTGAAAGTAAGAATAGTTAGCTCTTAGAACACTCCGAGCGTAAATGAGACATAAAGTGAGAAGGACGTCACTACCTCAATTGCTCAAATATGTAAATGAAAAATTCAAATAACCCGACAATAAACAAGCATGGCGGTGTTTGTTAGATGACACTAGTTTATATTCCAATGACTTTCGACATACGGAATTGTCTAGACACCGTTGAGAGATCAAAGAACGTTGGGAAAACTGGTAGGTACCGCGTTACAGGCTTTACGAGCATGACCGACGACTGGTCAGTAGAAAATTCATGGAGTGAATGTGGAATCCTCTTGACAAGGGTGTCAACAATTAGAGACGAGAGATCTGCAGCTAGAGAAATGTCTACAGTGCTGCGAATTTCAAGCTCTCCGAGTCTGACCAGCATTGTGACCTGCTCCGTGAGAATTCCTCAAATCGGACGTTGAAGATACGCTTCGATGTCGAACAGAAGATACCGTCAATGTGTGCTAGTTGATCGCATTGGGTGAAATAGGGAGCAGTCCTCAGGACATATGCAAGCCTCTGTATGTTGATGTTGTTCTTTAGGAGGAATAATGATGTATGCACATCAAGTAGATAGAAGCGGTCCAAAGTCTCTTCTAGTAACAGTCGTTTTTAGCGTATTGCTTTCCCCATTTCACTCATAATGATTGTGGATCTGAAAAATATAAAGTCTTCGTCAGGCGTGGAAATGCTTCCAGGCTATAACTTCACGAAAGATGACAAAGCTTGTGAATACTTTTCTTCTGAAAGTCCACAATTCTAGTGTACGGATGTACTACAGCTTCTACAAGTCTGGATTATCACCTCCAAATCCTAGAAGACAGTATTTTGGGGTCCTCTTAGAAACGTTCTCATAATTAGAGTTACTTGAGTTATCTGACTAAAGAATATTGCTGAAGTGAAATGACGTGCGCAAATTTGCGGAATTAAGTATATTGTCCCTATCAGACCTGGTGGACCTCTTAGATAGAAAGTCAATTAGAATTTTTCAATGAACACAATCGAACCTTTTATATTCGATGGGATCCATATTAGTCCACATATGACGGACAGAAGGGAGGTGATTCACGGGCAGTAAAATTGACTTTTCCTTAACTAATAGATAAACCTGCCAAAACATTCTATCCAGTGCTCAAAAATAAAAAAATTGATTCCTCAACTCTCGTATAAAAATTCACACCTATTAATTCCATATTATATTATTATTAATAGCACTTTCGAAGAACCAAAATGTAATTTATTCAATTAAGGTTCCGCTTGTGCCGTATTTTTCTTCAGGTTATTCTATCTTTTACAATTCTCTTTACTAACTTCCTCCATGTTCTACGGTTACTGGCAATTATTCTGAGCGTATCCAGAACATCTCCTGTTTTCAGCTTTCGTCTACATTGGTCAGGTCCTTGTGTAGAACCTCTGGCAAAGTTATGCGAGGTCTTCCACAGAACGTGATATTTACTTCTAGGCAGAAATAGTTATCCATTGCTATTTTAGCAGGCGTCATCTGGCTCATCCGAAGATGTGACCAAATAGACGCCATCTTGATTCAAAGATATCCAGACTCAATGGTCTTGTATTACATACTTTGTATAGATTCTTGTTTGTAATTTTTTTGGCCAGTTGATGCCAAGCAACAGTCGGAGTTGTTTACGATGGAAGGCATCTAGTTTGTCCATTACCGCTTGTGAGACCCCAGGTTGCAGCGTTGTACATTAGGACCAGTTTCACAAAAGCATTGTATAGTCTTACACGTAATTGTGTGCTAATTCGTTTACGATGATTCCAGACAACTCCAATTTTTCTCAACATTTTCCTGTTAGTGATATCCTCAGCGTCTCAGAGCAACTACCCCAATTTTTTACAGTATCTCAATTTTTATCAGTTCGGGTTAATTCACGGCGTGTGGTAGTTGTCTCCGTCTTTTCCGTATTGATTTTGATGAACCATTTTTCAAGCACATCAGGCATCCTTGTCCGTGTATAGTTTAATGTTTTTTCGTCATTGTATATATAGTCGATATCATCTGCATAAATCACTTCAGTTTGAGGTAAATCGACAATTAATAGTCTGAAGTCTCTGAGTGCCGCCTCCAGATATGCCACAAAAGTACCGGTGACTAGGAATCTCCCTGCGGTACCCAGAACGTTGTCTCGAATGGGACAGACTCCAAATTTCCAAAACGTACACTTAGCTGCGTTGTTCCAAGTAATAGACGGATCATTCTGACACTGTCCTCGTCAACCAACTTCTCCAAGGTATTCAAAAGTCTCCCTCTGTGTATAAAGTCAAAGACTTTGGACATGTCCATGCTAAGGATGCAGTAGCCCCCTTGTACTTTTGATGTGTTGCACAAAGCCATCGATGTCCCCAGACCACATCAGCTGTAGATCTCCCTGACCTGTATGGAGTTGAACTACTTAAAAAGGAACAGTCAACTAAATAATCATAGGAAATAAATTATGTGACAAGCTTCCGCTTCTTAAGAGAGGAAGAGAAGTAGATTTACCCTCTTCAATATTTATCAATATCTAACAGTCGCGGATATTACTTCATTGATATACAGGAGAGTTTTCATTATGGTAATCTTTACCAGTGGTGTTTTTTAGTAAGAAGTTTTCCTTTCAACTACTGTGCCATACAAGAAGGACTCGTTTCCTCAAGTTCAGAATAAATTTAAAGCGGAGGAAGGTATATAATATAGACAAATATAAGTTGCTTTTTTTTTATTCACAAATTAAAAAATAGGTTAAATATGAAAAAAATGCGCTCACAAATGTAAAAATATCAAAAAAATATTCCTAAAATTAGATTCCAAGAAACTTGCATTATTTTTTTATTTATCAAACAATAAGTAAAATTAATTATTTTATAACGCCCGTCTAACTCAATCTTATCTTCTTGGGGCCAACCCATATTACCTTTATAGGCGTGTTCACGTCGATGCATATCCCACATTCGAAGACTACCTTAGGTTGCCATTGCCATTCCATCCGTTTTCCTCATCAACAGGAATCGATACTCCATGCCTCTCCTCAGCTTGCATACTCTCCAAAGTCTTCCGTAACACTAGCTTTTGTATATAAGCTTTGACCCTCTCCTTCACCTTGAGGGCATCCAGGTGACCTTTGAAGAATCTGGAGACAATTCCGTCCCAGGTGATGACCACAGGGATTATTTTCACCTTTGCGCGATGAATAATCTCGAGTTAGTTCGCCAGTATGTCATACTTGTGGAACTTTTCTACCTCGATTTGCTTGAGGCAGTTTTGGGAAGTGATCCCAAATTTCAAAAAGAGTAATCGTATTTTTTGGCTTATTATAAACGAAAATGTCGGGTTTGTTATTCTTTACAGCCGTATCCGTACTGATCGTAGTATCTACACGAATCACCACAAATTCATTTGCGACAACAGATTGTACTGAATGGGTCTTCAGTTTCTTAGTTTTTCTTATTCCATATTGACGGCAAAGATTTAGGTGTAAACATCTGACCACTTAATTATGCCGCTGAGATATGAGCTACACCTAATTGCAAGATGATCGACGGTCTTTTTGCTGAGTTACAATGTCCTCACTTGATTTCTCCGTTATCAAAAGCATGTTACGATCCTGAAGTAGACACAGCCTTCCTCGGTTATAAGGAGTGATTTCCATGCACTAGCCATCCAGAGGATTCAGCAGATTCACTTCTGTGTCTTTCAACACTGAAATAAAATAGGTGCAGAGGTTTCTTCTCAATTTTCCCAATAGATATTCATATTGTATTTCCATCAATTTCAACATTGTCAAGTCCTTCACATTTTCAACGTTGTACTTTCGGGAAATGAATTCTACGATAGTGGCCATGTGTGTTTTCTTTGAATTAGAATTCCCGCTCTTCTTAGGCATTAATTTTCCTTATGTTTCGAGTCACCATAAAATCGGAGGAGCATTCGTTCTTTTTTGTTATTGACAGACTCGAGGCATCTTCCAAATTTATTTCTTAGTAGATAAAGTCTTTCTTTGTTTACCGGTTGTAAATGGATGTGGCTATCAATAAGAATTCTGCGAATAGTTTTTATCGATCTGTTCAAATTCTGGAGGCTCGACATCAATCAATCCAATGTAATAGTTAAAGAGTGAGAGTGCATACTCGTTCATCCCCTTAAACAGGTTCACTGAGTTTAAATCCGTCTTCGTCAAATTTTTGATCCGCTTAGATGCTTCTTCATAGATTTTATCTATAATTTCTCCTTTAAGAACATGACTGTTCTTATCTTCAAGAACTCCAAGATATCAGTATCCATCCAATCCATCAAGGAAACGAGCTTTCTCGGAGAACTTTACGTTTTTTGCAGATTTGTCAAAGTTCTCTCCAACCCAGTTGCATCAAAAAACGATTCAACTTCCTCCAACATCATTTCCATTGAGTGACTGTGGCGAGAGAACAACTTTATATCGTACATAAATAGTAGGTGGTTAGTCGTATACGTTGGTTCCCCATTTCCCGGACTTTCCGTCGTTATTTTCGGAAATTTTCCGTTTAGCATTCGACTGAGAGGGTCCACTAACAAAGCAAAGATCTGCGATGAAAGAGTCTCCCTGTAGAATTCCTCGCTTTATTTTAATTTCTCCCAATGTTTTTTCTCCAAATTCAGACGAATCTTCTATTTTGTGACAAGTTTCTGAATAAACCTGACAATCCAGCATAGAAGACCAGAATTTTGTAATACTGGTTCAGAAACTGGTGGTCGACCGATTCATAACCTAATCGGAATTCAAACTGCTTCCATTTTGTTGATTTACGCACCTGTTGACGATGGCCTGTTCTTTCGCGTTTTGGCACATTCTTCGCGTTTCCATTTGATTGTCGCTGATCAAGTAGTATGACTCAATATAATCTGAAATTTTTTTGTTCACACATTTTGTCAATAGTTTATACAGATTAGGCCTACAAGTAATTGGCGTGAACTCCTTAGGTGACACACATACATCCACTTTTGGAATAAAATACGTAATCCCAGTATAGAAACAATCACAAGGCGTATCATTTATAATCTTTTTAATCTCCTCACAGATATCCATGAACCAAAATTAAGTTCTTTAAAAAAATAGTTATAGACTCCATCACAACCAGATGCCTTCCAATTTGGAAGCATCTTGATAGTCTCTCGGTGATTTCCTCCTCGTGAAATCACCAAAAGAGTTCTCTGATCCAGTCACTCTTTTGCTAGTAAAGAAATTGCTCTTCTTTCTCTCTTCCTTATTCCAAATACTAGTCCAAAATGGAAGACATTCATCCTCATTGAAAATGATGACCGCCTTTTTATTATCTCCATATATTTCTATACAATTGCTTTCTATTTTATTCGAAGCATCAGTTGGCACTTCTAAACTTCTTTTCCGTTTCGTAAACTCACAACATCATCTCAACAATTTTTATTTGATTGCGAACATAGGAAGAAACCCTTTCGAATTCTCCCCTCTTCGATTTTTAAAGCCATATGAGCATAATGTATCGCGTATTTCTTCGTCAAATTGATTCTTCCCGTTCATTTCACTAGCAATTTGAATTTCTACAAGTTGTTGCTTTAGTTTAATGAGTTTGCTTTTCATTGATTCTTCCCAACTACTTTTTGTGTTTTTCTTTTTGGTAAAAACGTCATAAGTGCACTACCCAGCATATATGATATCAGTGATATCGTTGATATCCGAACTTGGCAAGGAATCAATATATTCTTTGATTGCTGCATTAATATTTAAAATAACTTTGGTATGAATATGTAATTTTTTCAGACCAAAATAACGCCATGTGTGAATTAAGGATCCTCAACCTCTCGGATAGTGAACATAATAAAGATTCCTTAATGGAAAGAGAACTACTCAGATCCTCGTCGCTAAAAGCTAAAGGTATTGATAATCTCAGTATTTGAATTATTAACACCTCAACCAAGACCCTCAAAGACCCCCGACGACCAAGTCTGTCTTATGCTCAATAACTATGTCTATTTGGGTTGAATTGGGTAAACATCCCCAACATTCACTATCCTCAATGCATGATGAACAAAACAAATCAGAACGGTGTTGGTTGCCGTTTTCCTAAAACTCCAAAGAATCTGAAATGATTGCTATCTCGTCCCAAGACTTATGGGAAAATTCGTTTGTTAGGGAGTGATATTCCACCCTTTCCATGCTGTTTGGGCTTATGAGAAAGCCTTTTCGATGGAAAATCAACGAAAGACAAACACATGAAGCACAATAAAAAAGAAAAGCAAAAAGCTCAATGTCGGCCATAGATATGAGGCTAATGGCATCCTGAGAGGTAGATTTTGCACTGTTTCCAATCGGACATTGAGAAATCCTCTACTAAGGGATTGAATCGATGATGTTTAGGATGTTCAAGATCCTTAACGCTGGCGAGCATCTCTGACTTTGGTATGAAAGGGTAATTTTTCAGAAGAAATAACGGCACGTATGAATCAAGGATCTTCAATTTCTCGGATAGAACACATAATAAAGATTCCTCCATGGAAAGAGAACTCCTCAGATCCTTGTCGCTAATAGCTAGAGGTATTGATAATCAACAGTATTAACACCTCAAACAAGATCTCTTAAAGACGGCTTAATGACATGGAATTTCTTTCAAAACGAAGTCTTGGAATCCTCCTATCGTAACGTCAATCAAAAACCATTGAATAGGAAACAAAAAATGCGTGCAACATCATCGACGGTCAGAGCAAAAAGGAGTGGTCTAAGCGGGGCCCCATACCAGACACTGGTGTGAGAACGTACAATATTGTCTCCAAAGACAAGAATGCTGTGTACCATATGCCATGACCAGTTTCCAGATCTCAGAAGCTTGAAAGAGGTAATCCCGTCTGAAACTATTTAAGGTATTAAAGATATCTAATTTAATAGCAAGTAAATTTCCCTTAGAGTCTTCTGAATCGAAGAAAGAGCTTGTTGTATGGATGATAGTGTCGCATCCATTTCCGACCCCCACTCCAATCTGCATAGGTGACAACTTGAAGCCAGCTGAATAGATACACATGTTGCTGCAGTTTTTAACATAGACGTCGGAAGTAATTATCGACAGATTCGAATGGATAACATTGGGATGTCGAATGGGTTAGGCTCGCGCCAAACGAATATCTCTAGCATATATGGGAATATCCTTATTGACAATCCTTGAAACAAGACGATGGATAGCGGATAACAGATTTCGTCCAGCTTCGACCTAGCACTAAAAGTTAGGTCGATAATGACAAAGAAGAATTCAATTAATACCCACATGCCCTCGTGTAGATCTCCAGGTGACACGAGGTCATCGTTAATGAGACTGGTAAGGCAGGAAACGGCCTGGATTCGTGCCCAATCGAGATGCAGATCGGATTTCTTCTTGACTTTTTGATATAGAAGATAGAGAGCAGATCGATAATTTCAGCAAAATTTTGACCCAATTTAGGGGATCCGTGAACACCTCATGATTACAATTGTTTGCGGAAATGTCCTTTGTCTCTTGGCGGACGGTGTGTAACTTGTTTATTTCTAATAATAAATTAAGAGATTCTTGGCATAAAGTGAGAGATGTTTCAGAGCGGCGGTAGAGGCAGGTTGGCACTCCCAAATCGAAATTATACAAACAGTAGTTTTTGACAATCGGACACAATTCAGATAAAATAATAAAGGAATGGTAGTGGACTCCGAGTATGTGGGGGAATGGTCTCGCAACAGAGAATGTATTTCAATGGAACAACAACTAAAGAGTTTTTTTTCCAACATCTACAGGATCTTTCCTAACAGAATCTACAGGATCTTTCCTCTTACCTTTGTGGTTTACAATAAATATTACTTCGAGCACGTGGAAATTAATTGTAGAGGACAGCTGTATTGAAAAATTTAGGTAGCCACCGCAAACTTGGTTGATGATAGACTAGATTCTGTTTATATGCTAGATTTTCATTGGCCAGCTGGTCATACTTTTGGAACATGTCCACTTCAACCTGCTTTAGGTAATTTTGCGAAATGATCCCGACCTCGATAAATATAATTGTATTCCTATTCTTGTCATGAACATCTGGCTTGTTCTCTAAATCAGTATCCGTACTGAACGTAGTGTCAACTCGAATCAACGCAAATTTCTTTGCGACAAGAAATGGACAGAGTGAGTTTTCAGTTTCTTGGTTTTTCTTACCTCATATTGACTACATAAGTGTAAATACACATTTGACTATCTCATTATGACGCATAAGATATAAACTATTCAGAATTCATCTGCACTTAGGTGCTCGGCAGTCCTCTTTGCTGCGTTACAATGATCGCATGAAGTTTCTCCATTATTAATAACAAGTTTCGGCCCTGAAGAAGACACAGCTTTCCTTCGGTTGCGGAGGAGTTATTCCAATGCATTAGCCAAACAGCATTTTTAACAACATTTACTTTTGTGTCTATAGTAATTTTCGTAGATTTATTTTATTTATTTATTTTAATAACCCCGGGAACACCGAGAAAGAAAGACAAAAGAGTCAGACAGTTAGGTGATCCCAGTCCTTGCAATCACTTGTGCCATTCGACGTCTGTGATCCTCCATCGTCCCCACTACTTTCCGGAAGAGCCTTCTCTCGGTTTGCAGAGGAATCCGATCGGGGAGGGGAATTTCTTATCCAATCGGTTTTCTCTTGCCATGGGAAGGATTAGGCGAAGCGGATTTCCATCTTCCTCACAGAGGCGAAGAAATCCGGAGCCACGACTACGGATCTTAGCTTCCATGAGTAGTGGGTCGACTGTTGATCCATTACGTGGGGAAAGCATACTGATTGTTTTCCGGTATATCGAGTTGATTCTTTGGACCAAAGACTCCGATAGCCCGAATCTCCATGCAACGGAGGCATACTCAATGGCAGGCGCGATTGTTTGTTGTGTAGAGTGTAGAAACGGAAAAGTCCATGTTCCTCGTGGTCCTCCGAACAAGGGCGCGTATAACGTTAACTTTCTGGAGGCCCCTGGTGATCATGTCTGTTGCGTGGGAGTTGAATTTGAGAAGGCTGTCGTACTTGACTCCAAGGACAATGGGGACTTTGTCACTGGAATCCTAGTGGGACCAATGAAAAGACTCGGTTCATCCTTGGAACGACGGTCCGACGTGAATGTGGAACAGATAGACTTGGTTGCAGAAATCGTTAGTCGATTGCCAGCAATCCAATCGTGGAGAATGTTCAATTTTGTCTGAGTTTTAAGGGATGCGACTTGCGTCGAGCGGTTCCGTATTGCAATGACTACGTCGTCTGCGTAGGATAATAACAGGGAATCTTCGTCTCCATCATTAGGTAGGTCGTGTAGGAAAAGGTTGAATAGAATTGGTGAAAGTGGAGACCCCTGGGGTACCCCGTTCGGTAGTAATCGTGATCTAGATCTGAGATCACCACTGACTACTCTTCCACGTCTTCCAGACAAAAAGTTGGCCAGCCATAATTTCACATTCGGACGAATATTAGTAGAAAATATTTTTCCAACCAGATTTTCCTCGAAACAGTGTCAAAAGCTTTGTTGATGTCAATAGAAACCAAGATTGTGCGTTTGTGAGGCGGAGGATGGGTGTTAAAACCGTCGGCAATGAACTGCGATAAAGTTGCCAAGTATGTAGCGGTGGACCTACCGCGGAGGAAACCATGTTGAAATATAGGACGCGGAAGATACGGAATAATGACTGATAATACAAGTTTCTCCATAATTTTTGACAGTGTGCTAATAACGGAAATAGGCCTGTAGGATGCAGGTTCTGTCTCTGGTTTCCCAGCCTTCAATATCGGTCTGATGATAGAATTCTTCCAATTCTTGGGAATAATATTATAGTTAATGGACAGGTTGTATATATGCGTGAGGTAGCCAATTGCGTAGTGGCTTAGGTGAATAGAAGATACTTTGTCAGGCCCGCACGCCCGTGAGCTCTTTAATCTGGTGATCACATCCAAGACTTGGTCATCTGTGAATAGTTCGTGGTAAGGTTCCTTCTTCGGTTTATGGGCACGCACCTTAATGTCCAGGTGTTTCGAGAATGGTTTGAAGCTAATTCCAGCGTAATGTTTCATAAGGGTGTTAGGATGTAGGTGGCATAAGTGTTCAGGAGAAGACTTTCCGGTTCCGTCTGCATCATCCAGCTCCGACTTGACTTGTTTAAGAGTTTTCCAGAAGTGTCGGGATGTACTTTTCCTGTCGAGGTGGTTAACTAGATGCTGCCATCTCTTGTCCTTGTGTTCTTTTATGCTCTGACAGATTCTTTTATTCAGTTGTCTGAGGGCTGTCAAAGACTTCATGTCCAACAGATGGCATCTCTTCAGCCGGTCTCTTTGTTTTATAAGACTTATTGTATAAGAGCTGAGGGTAGGAATAAACTTCTTGTATGACGATATAGGAATAAAAATATGGTCAGCTTTCTGAATGGCAGCGCTGATAATTTCTGCGGCCTCGTCAATAGAGCGTATTGGGAAGGATAATCTCCCGGCCAAGAATTTATCCACAAGGTTACTGAAACCAGACCAGTCAACCTTCGTATAATCCTTGAATCTTTTTGATTCCGCCGACCGTCTCCTGTATCGTCGAAGACCTCTCAATTTTAGAAGGATTGGATTGTGGTCACTGGGGAAGCCGTAAAAGACGTTCCAGGAAATGAGTCCAGCCAGAGAAGGTGAGCATAATGTTAAGTCGGGGGATGTGCAGCTATCAGTCATCCTTAATGGTCCTCGTATGTGAGTTAGGGTTGTTCAGTATAATCAGGTCAGGAAGATAATTTGCAATGAGTTCTCCTCGGTTATCAGAGGATTGGGAAGTGAGCCAAACGGGATGTCGTGCATTAAGATCCCCACATAACAGTAGATTTTTCAATGTTGAAATGCGTGATAAATCAGGGGTGTAAGATGACGGACACGATCCTTGTGGAGGAATATATATATTAGCCAAATGGATCCAAAAGGATGGGAATAACTCGATTTTGACAGTAATCTGCTCCAAAGTCTTGTCGGAGCCAAGAAGCTCGAGGTTCGTTGGTTGTATCCATAAAAGAATATCGTTCTTTATAATAGTAAGTAGTCCTCCTCCGCGTCCTCCCTGACGATCTTTACGGATCACTGTGTATCCGGGAAAAGAGGGTGTTGGTATGGAGGGAGATAGCTTGGACTCCTGTATTAAAGCGAGGTCAGCCTCATTTTCGCGGAGGAGTGCCCGGAGTTCAAAGATTTTCTTCCTGATCCCATTCGTATTCAGTTGTATAATTGTAAAACCTCTCCATGGACCAGGATTGGTTTCGACGTCCCCACATAGAAGAATCAAAAGTCTGGATAAATGGGGACACCAGACAGGGTCGAAGACACAGGGGATGAAAGGACCAGACGGTGGGGAGAAGCTGTTGGCTCTTTTCGTTCCATTTTGGAATGGGTGACACCGTTTCTGGTGAGCCACATAACACCACGCTAACATTTTCATTCGTAGATTGGTCGAGTGAAACAGTTTTTATTCGATTGACAGAAACCAGCATAACTAAAAAAATTAAAATTAAATTATGAAATATTTAAAATAAAATTAAATTTAAATAATATTTTAAAACACGTGTTTTCCTGTTAAAGTTGGACTTTAACGTGATTGCTTAAAAGACATGAACAATAGAGTAATTTACCCCAATCCTTCAATAAAATCTTTTGGAAAAGATAAAATCACCGAAAGCAAACTGGAGGATTTTATCTTCGGAGGAAAAATAGGTTTCTTTGCTGAAGAGCCTGTCGTTCCTGAAAAACGTGTCATGGAGCCTGCCTGGATGGATGAAGACGACTACGAGCAAACGTGGCTTTGTTTAAATTATTTTTAGAATCGTATTTGATAATAAAAACAAATATCACTGTTCTAACACGGAGGAAACTGTGACGATCGAAGATTACAAGGAACGACTCAGAAAAGAGTTTTGTCATTTTGATATCTAAGTTTTCTCAAAGTCCATGGGGATAATCAGTGGGCCAAGATCAACCTTAGGGACAATGATGGACCAGAAAACGAATTACTAAGAAACTCTGAGTTTGGAGACAACTCTGGAAAATTAAAGGAGTTTCGACCCACCGAACTTGCCTTCCACAAATGTCCCGATTTGTCTAAGAAGCATCTTCCAAATGTAGAGATTTGCCTTATTGTCAGGGTTCTGTGACATCTCTACACTTTCATGAACGTGCTCGGTTGTTCCTGGTCGGATCTGTGGACAAATCTTTGAGATTCTTCGGCTACGACGCTGAAGATACTACGAATTTCGTGTCGAAAATATGTGCTGAAAAATTCCCGATCAAACATGCGCGTTTTGTTGGAAACGACTTTGTCGTGGCAACGGCAAGATCTACATCCTTTCTCTGCTACGATCTACGCGCAGAAAAGGCTATTTTTGTACCGCCGGCACGTGGTTTAACGTCTAATGCTGATTTAGGTCTGCATGGAACTCTACGCTCTTTTTCGGAGAGTCCCAACGACGAACTTTTGTGTTTCCACAGCAGTACACGTGGACAAATACATTTGATGGATTTTAAGGTGAAATTTTTTTTATTAATAATTATTTTAAATATTAGATTAATTATTTTTAGAGTAGGGAATTTGTCAGAACTTACACAAAAAATGGAGCCATTTCTGCTAGTCACTTTTTGGGAAATGACAAAATTCTACTTAATGGGGGTTGAGAGGTTATTTAATTGGCAGATGATGACTCTGTATGGGTGTGGGACATTAGAATGCATAGATGCTATCACAAATTTGTGGACAGAGGGAGTGTAAGAGGTACAACACTCTCAGTCTCTTCTGATGGCAAATATGTGGTCTGTGGGTTCGGTTATGGTTTTAATTTGTAGGTCCAGCACTGGCATTGTAAACATGTATTCGAGTGTAGACTGTCTCAGCATTCCTAGTCCTACTCCCATTCGCACTTTTTCCAATCTTGTAACCTCATGCAGTCATAGCGTATTTGACCGGTCGTCTTCTGTTTTGAGTATTCTGTCTTGTCACAAGGTGAATGCTATCAAATTGGTGGGACAATTTGGTTATTTTAGATTCACGTCGGTGGTCGCTCTGTATTTAGTAATTTCCCATTGAATGACATGGGAGTTTGTACTGTGGCTGATTTTTCCCCCACGACTGGTCTAATGGGGGTTGGAGATATTAATGGTAAAGTTAGGATGACTAGGTATAAATTGTTTATTATAAATAGATTGGAGAGTTTTGATATGTGAGTTTTATTTTTATTATATTGTGTTTTATTGTAATTTAACTTTTTTACATAAATACACATTTATTCAATGCAAAAAATAAGTTAAAAACTACTGGATGATCTTATAATTGAGCTCATTTCCCCTGACGATTTGAAAGGAATTGCGTTCAATTAGCCAGCTCCTTTCTCTCTTATCTCTTATTATACCTTAATTCCAGCTCTCCTCCACTTTTCTAACAGTGCGACAATCTTAGACAGATTTATTGACAAACAGTCTGGAGCCTTTTAGTTAAATTCAAGGAAATGAGAGATTTCCAGGATTTTAACTACTTTTCCCGTTCGGGAGTGAAAATTAAAAACGCGAAGGTTCAAGTAAGGCCGTCGGAAGTTATGCTAAAGAATTTAACTTTATGAATGTAGGATAGTGATCTGACTAATATCTGAAAACTAGCCCTTGCCGAGTTGATAAACATGTTTGTCAAGAATGAAAAAAGACTCTGCGTTCTAAAGTTTATCTGAAGCCGTCCCTCCAATACGCATGGGTTGCACAATTGGGTAATTACTTTAAAGGGGAGAAATGGTCTCCAGGTGAAATGAATCTTTTCAAATTCTGGCAAGGCAATTACGTCTCCAGAGTTAGCTGGATCCGATGACACCAGGAAGAGAATTGATTTCTGGAAGGGTCCCCTCTTTAATGCCTATGGAATTCTTCATTTATAAGAACGGAGGAACGTGCCCGTGTGACTTCGAGCATCCAGTTATATGGCGGATATGTGCTTCTGTGGACATCGGGCCAAGTTGAGGTCTCTGTTTAGGCATGCAGGGACCACGTGAGTAGTAAGAAAGATGTTTAAAAAATAACTAAGTGATCCCAGCTTCTAGTAATCATAGAAACCCTCCTTGTGTTCTCTTTAAATGTTCAAACTGTTGAAATGTAAAGGCTCTTTGAATTGCTATAAAAATGGATAAGCGTGTACTTCTTTAGGACTGATTCATCACCAACTTCTATTGAATCTCTAATCCATAAGAACCAAGGGGTGTGCTCATGAAACTATGAGCATCTGGCCCTACTCCCTATATGTGATTGTGTAGGCTTGAGAGAGAAACATGACGTCACTATTGCAGCGTGTCGGAATCACGTGATTAGTTTGTTTGGTTTTATAGTGGTCTTTGGAATTTTTATTTTGTTTTTTTGATGTTGCATGCAATGAATTAAGCGAGAAAAGAAATTATTTAAACTACAAATTGGAACCTTTAAATAAGTGAAATAAAATTATTCCAAAGACCAACCGTAAGCCAAACTAACTAACCCCGTGATCTTGACGAGTTCAAGTAGGGTCCTCATCTAGACACAGTGATCTAGAAGACATCGTCTGGGAAGTTGAGGTCAAAGTCAGAAGTCGCGACTAGGAAGGGAGTCTCTCGGTGATATAGAGAAATGAATCTTTTCAGACATTGCGCGTCTCTAGAGTTAATGAGTTTCCGTAGTTCGAAGTCGTCCGCTGTTTTTATTTTGGGCATAATTTTGATCCAGATAGAGAGCTTAGTTCTCTGCCGTCCAATGAGGATTGAAAAATCCTCATATGTCATCACATCATACGAATAATATGCCAAAAAAGTCACCAGCAAGATTTTATCACTTCTTAGTTTATCGGCACGCAATACATAACTCGTAAAGAGTCATGTTTTTAAGTTTTTCGACAGTAGATTCCTACTATTTTTATCAACTGATTTCTGTGGATCCGTCAAGTCTGTCAAGATCTGCTTTCGACGTTCCCACGTTTCTTAGTTGTACAGTAGAGTCGGTTTTACGAATAGATATCTCCGGAAATTTAGAGAGAGGTGCTCTCTACGGATCCAAATGCTCCACATCTTTTTCATTGTACAAGATGCCAGCATTTTCTACCAAAAATATCCTCAGTATCTCCCATAAGCAAACCATGCTTCTTTTTCTTTCTTTTTTTAAACTTACACTTTTCAACAACCCGAATAGGTATATTTACAATCGACGTCAGCTCAGTTTTTTCTTTGTTAATTTTTGTGAAGACGTCAGGAATCCTTGGTTCACAATCGGAAGATCTAGTCCGTCATATTGGCTCAATGATCCAAAGGGTCACCAAGGATCTACGTAAGACTAGATGACTTTGGGAGCGTATCTTGATTATTATATTATTTTAAGCACTCCCGAGAAGTCAAAAAGTTAATTAAGCTTCCCTTGTGCCACGATCATAACAATATCGTTAATTATCCTCTTCCAAGTAGCTCTGTTTCTTGCTTTTTCTCTTAAGTAGTCAAAGTCTTGTGCGTTTTAGTTTCTGATATTTTTCAGTTTCTGGTTCAAAATAGATGATAGTGTAGCTCTCCGCCATCATTGAATTGCTCTTCCGCATTGCGTGAAGTATGTTTCTATTTCAATATTTGTAGGAGTGTCTATCTCAATTGGTAGGATATGGCCAAAGAGCCTCCATCTTGATTTTAAGATATCCATCGATAGTTCATTAGATTTTTTTATTAAAATATATTGCTTAACCTTCCACATGTTTTTCCAAAAAGCTGAAAATTCTTCGATCACAAAATTATACACAGAACTGCGGCCTTTCTCTCTCATTGTGTAGCATAGAGAATATCTGTAATATCTTCCATTATATTCGGGGGCATACTATTGATATAGTATCCCACAGCATAATTCAATCCGAATAATATTTCCTTTTTGAGAAACCGATATGGAATTTTCCTGGTTGATTTTTGTTCATCCCTGGAAATCGACTTGATCTCTTGATTCTGGCATGAAAACTCTTCCAAGCATTTAGTGAAACAGGCAATCTCCGACTTTTCGGCGCTCTGCCGATTTCCTCCTTGGTGACACGTAGTATTCTCTACATCAGATTTGAGAAGTAATTTCACATTTGCCACAGATTTGGTGATACCAAACCGCGTATTGAAGATACCTGCGATTTTCGGCCACCCACCCCGAGGCATCCTTCCAAATCTCGACTACTTGTGCGATCCATTCAGCTTTGTCATCTCGGTCAACCGATTCGCCCGTAAAGACGTGATTGTATTATCGTGCAAATTTCCTATTCTGGAAGCACTCCTTGGACCACCATGTCTACGTTAGTGTTAGTTTCTCTTTCATATCCATTCCTAGATAGGTCCTCTGGCAATGTTTCTAACTCATTCTGAGAAACAAACATGCTCCACGAAATTATTATTATTAAAAAGCACTTTCACAGAACCAAAGAACGTTATATTAACTAAGGTCCCGTTTGTGCCACACGTTTCACAATCTGCTTCACTATCACCCCAACTCTTCAATCTCTACATACACTCAATCCCATAAATGTGACCCAATTCCCATAAATGATGTCCAATCTATATATATTATACTAATAAATAATTTAGGAAAAAAGCATTTTATTCAATTAATCTGTTGTTAATTCCATTTACCCTTTCCCAAAAACTGTTGTAATATGAGGACAAATCCTCGGTTTCGAGACCACTCATAACAAATTCGATATTTGTTAGCAATTCTCCTCTTACAGTTGCTTTTGGTCTAATTACATTTAGACGAGATTTCACACAAGAAAAAAAGTTTTCAATTGGGTTCAGGTCAGGTGAATAAGGGGGTAAATAAACTGTTGTAACACTTTTCCTAATAAAGAAGTCTTTAATTTCATCACAATGATGAAATCTAACATTATCCATCACAACAACAGGAGAATTTGTAAATATCCCCTTTTCATCACATTGATTTAGAAAGGTTAAAAATAATTCCCGATTAAAAGACCCCTCGAATATCATATTATGCTCATTTCCATTTATGGAAATAACCGAACACATTGAGACGTTTCTCCCTTTAGACTTAGTCTGGTATAAAACTGCTTCAGTATTAATTGGGGAATACCCATAATTAATTGATGTATGCAAATTAAACCCGGTTTCATCCAAAAATAATAACGGCCTATTTATAGACCCCAACATTCTTGATGAAAATACTTCCCTTTCTGCCAAATTTTCTGTACTCAATCTAACTTCGGATCTTTTCCTGAGTCTTTTTCTTGTGATGCAGGCCTCCTTTAAATCTCTTGAAATTTGAGACTTAGAAAGATTCACTGAAAGTTTTTCTTGAAGACCAACTTGTGTCAGCGAGTTGTCATTTCCAAAAATAGATCTCATTTCAACATTCAACATTTCTTTATCTTTCTTTTTTCGGCCTACTGTCTTGTAAAGATCACCGAAAGTAGGATCCTCGAGTTCACAGCTTTCGATCTTTTGTATACACCTGTTCAAACTCTTTTTACTGATCGAGGTGATCTCAATCAACTCTTCTTTTGTTTTAACTTTGTAAAGTCTTTTAATTTGATTAAATAGACTTTCGTTCATAAAAACCTTGCGACTTCTCATATCTGTATTAGTTGATACCATAATAGGAGAAATTAAAATATAGATTTACTTGTGTATTATATATATAACTTGGACATCATTTACGGAATTGGGTCAACATTTATGGGAATTAGGTCAACATTTATGGGAATTGGGTCAACATTTATGGGAATTGGGTCAACATTTATGGGAATTAGGTCAACATTTATGGGAATTAGGTCAACATTTATGGGAATTAGGTCAACATTTATGGGAATTGGGTCATCATTTATGGGAATTGGGTCTACATTATGGAAAACTTTTTAATCGAACTACAACGGAAACTATTAAAGGAGGCTGTTCTACCTAGCTGCCCTCTATTCCAAATACTATCGAATTATCTACAATCATACAAAAATTTTGAGCCGATGCCATGTCCAATGAGAAGAGCTGTCCAGGATTTTCGACCCCGCCGGACTCGTCCTCACCTTTGTCGGTCTGGGATCACTTAGTTAGATGAGAGCTTTTATTTCTTTCTCTTTGACCCAGTGATCCTGGGGGTAATAATAATAATATGCTTCACTAAGCGTCTCCATGGCCCTCTGCTTTGCGCATCTGTCCTTAGATCTTCTAGGTCTTCTGCAGATTTAAGATTTCTTCTAATCCCATTAAGATCCTTGTTCAGAGCCATGGGTAAAGTGATCCTGGGTCTTCCTCTGAATGATGGTTTGTTCTCATTGTTAAAGTAATTGTCCATTATTATATTTGCAGAGGCGTTTATGTCCATTCTGAGCACGTGCCCGAACAGCCTCCACCTTGATTCAATAATGTCGATGCTTATTGGCCTCGATTGTGCCACAGAGTATAATTTCTTATTTGAAATCTTTTTGGGCCAACCTAGGCCCATTAAATTGCTTAATTGCTTTCGATGAAATACATCCATTTTCTTGAGCTCTAGCTCTGTGACCCCCCATGTACCCGAGTTGTACATAAGCACCGGTTTTATATATGAGTTGTATAGTCTTATTCTTAGATTCGTTTTTATTAGTTTTCGTCGACTCATATCTTCTGCATTTTCTTATACATGGCAGTGGCTTATACATGGCAGAGCTCCACAAAAACAAATTATTGTAAATCTAATAATATCTATTATTATTATTATTAAAAAGCACTCCCGAGAAAACATAAAATTAGTTAAGTCTATTGCTGTTCTATCGAGCTGTCCTCTATTCCAAGTACTATCGAATTATCTACAATCATACAGAAATTTTGAGCCGATGCCATGTCCAATGAGAAGAGATGTTCAGGATTCTCGACCCCGCCGGACTCGTCCTCACCTTTGTCGGTCTGGATCACTTAGTTAGATGAGAACTTTTATTTCTTTCTCTTTGACCCAGTGATCCTGGGGGTAATAATAATAAGTCTATTGCACTATGTCTTATTTGTATTCCGAACCATCCTTTCCGTTAGCTTCGACCATGATTTTCTGTTGCGCACTAGTTATCTTAGGTAGTCCAGATCGTCCGCCATTTCCATTATAATATCAGATGCTGTCCACACCCTTGTAACGTAGTGAATCAGGTCCTGATGGACTGCAAATCCGAGACCATAATGTTGGCAGGTTGACGGGAGGATAAAAAGGTGGAATTTTCTAACAGTTCTTACATTGTACCGTCATTTTTGTCTCTTGTAGACAGCAGACAGAGGCGTCATAATTAGTTAGATCACATACCAGTTGGTGTTAAGCTTTCCTCTGGATTTGAGGGTGTCGGTCTAAGATCGGCGCTGGAGGTTGCGTACCCGGCAAGCTGCAGCCATTTGACACGGCAAGTCCTTCATAACACTTTTGGACTTCGCTGGAATGAGTCATTTGACGAAGCTTGTCCGAAGCTTGTAGGAAATGGAACGGGTCTGGACTCAAAATCCCCGAAGACACAACAAAACAAAGTAATAGGGATAACATTGTCTGCACAAAATTTTGAAAGACCTTAAAAAAGAAGCAAATCAACATCGTCTGGCTTGTTTGGTGTCAGCTCCAAATGGAGGGAGTGGAGCATGGCTTGGTGCAATACCTTGGCCAAACCTCGGGACCTTTTTGGACGACGATTCTTTGAGGATTGGAATCGGACAAAGGCTGGGAGTAGACGTTTGCCAGGAGCACCGATTCCGATGCGGGAAAACAGTCGATGCGAAGGAATTGCACCCTCTGTCCTGCAGAAGAAGCGCCAGAAGAGGACCACGTCATGCTGCTTTGAACGATGATCGTCAGAGCTCTGAAGACAACAGGCTTCCAGCAAAGCTTGAACCAGTGGGTTTTGATCGAGGAGATGGAAAGAGACCTGACGGGATGACCCTTTTCCCCTTCACGTCTGGAAGATCTTTGGTCTGGGACGCAACTTGTGTAGACATGTTCTCAAGCACGAATATTTTCAAATTGGTTCAGACACCTGGAGCAGCTGCTTCGACTAGGGAGAACCCAAAAATCAAGAAATATTATTGCCTCGGGGACCGCTACCGATTTACTCCTGTTGCGACCGAATCATCGGGAGCCGTTGGTCCAAGAAAGGCTGAGTTTTTGCGAGAACTCGGAGGAATACTTGCCAGAAAAAAAAGGATCAACGAGAAGGGTTATGGCTAAGACAAAAGATTGGAATAGCCATACTCCGAGGGAACTCGTTCGCAATCCACGCAGCAGGCTTCCTCAACTGGCATTATTATTATTATTATTATTATTATAAGCACTTATCGCTATGTCATAAAACTTGACAAAGCATGTGCAGCACGAGTTAGCAAATCACTGGTTAGTTTCATCCACTTCCTCCTATTCAAAGCCGCGGTGCGCAACCAGTCAAGATCCTCTCCACTTCCAAGATGCCGTCCCATTTCTTTGAGGTTCTCGTCGAGAACGACTGCCAGTGTCGTCCTTGGGCGACCACTGAAACGGGGGGCCTCCAACATGAAGTAATCCTCCATGGCTACGTTCGCGGGGGCATCTACGTCCAGTCGCAAAAGATCAAAGTAAATCCCCTTAAACCGAACTGACATTTGTTTCTTTGTTAAAAAATTATTTTATTAAAAAAATAAAAACTATGTTAAATTAATATTATAATATTTAATTAAATTAATTAAATTATTTAATAATTAAATAAATGTTTAGATTATCGATTTATTGATTTTGCGGTTATGGTTAAGTCTCTACTTCACAAATTTATTCACAGATTATTATCAGAAAACAATCCCTGTGTGGAATGGGTAGCACTTAATACATTTGAAATAGCAAACATCAATGAATTATCCAGATTGTGGGGAATAGAAAAGTCAAACCCAACAATGAATGTGGACAAACTAAGCAGGTCCCTTAGAACATATTATAATGACCCCGCAATTCTGAAGAGAGTCAGAAAAAACACATATCAATTTATTGTCGACTCTGTTAATCCACGAAATGAAGGGATAAAAGAAATGGTTGACTTAAATCCTTATTTTGAAAGAGTAAATGATAATTTTGATGCAATGTTTGGAAGAGTGGAGCAAATTTATCCCCCAATGTACAACACCGACGTAATTTATGAAAAAATCTGACTTTGATTATTGGGCTTATAATGACTGGTATGCCCCCTTCTACTATGATCCATATTATTATGATTATTATTAAATTTATAATAAAGATTATTTTTATGCTTTTTTAGTTTTGTTATTAGATTTTGTATGCTTTTCTAAAAGTCGATTTAATAATTTCTGTTGTTATAGCAACACAATGTGGCGGAAATTTAATAATTTTTGTTACTATGACAACGCGTAGATAGGCTTATTTTGTGTACATTAGTAGTGCGTATTGAGAACTTAGGTCGGGAAATGGTGGGATAACGAGTCAGTAGGGAATCCTCATCAGTCAAGGGGATTTAAGACACATTTCTTAGGTCTCAATCTGTGAATTTTATTATCTCAGTTGCGTGTGATCACATCCACGACGTCTTGCATCTTCAGACAAGCTACATCTGGTCTCCACAAGTGATCTCAAATTACGATATCATACTCATAGATAATCATTTCAGTCCTCACAGTGTCTGGGCAAGGGAACGACGACAGATAGTAGATCCGTAACCTTTATTCTAAGAGAGATCCAGCTTTTTAGTTCTAGAAAGATTCTCGCTTCACCGATGGCGCAAAAGAAGCCGAGTCGAACTCCATTTTCATATCAAAGAACAGAGCCACGATGCGATGTTTCATTGTAAACTGATGACAAATTTAAGAGCTCGATCTTCAGAGGCATTAACTACAACATCTTCCTTCACATAGCCTCATCTAAAGGTCCGAAAGGGTGTCTTTTTATTATGCACCCCTGTGCTAGCCGTCGGTACATTATTCTCTCTAAGATTTTAGCGGCAAACAACGGGCTAAATAATACAATTTAGATGCGTATCAAAGACAACTTTAATGTGGTCAGAAGATATATTTTTCCAAATGGGCCCTCCCTTAAGGACTTTACGCCCACCAAAACGATGCTCATCCATGTGGCATATGGCGATATCCCTAAGGATGTTAAGGAAAGTGATACCACTACTGTTACAGCAACGTTTTATTATACAGTGGATAGTTCTTACATTACTACCGCCCTAGGAAAGGACAAACGCCGTCTCCTTGTAGTACTTTATCCAGACTTTCTGGAGGAAGTATTTCACGTAGTTTGTGCTGTGTCTTTCGAAAACACAATTCACACAATTAACTGACTTTGCCTTTGACTGACAAGCCTTATGCGATTGTGGATCTCCGTAGAAAGGCATTTATCTTTATATGTGGAGGGGAAGCTATGTGGCCATATCCCTGATCTAAAGACAAATACCGCCACTGACGTTAAGAAGGTCAAAAATGTTAGCGTGGTGTTAGGTGGCTCATCCAATGAGGCGCCCAAAAAATCCAAAAAAAGATTAAAAAAGCCAATAACTTCTTCCTACCCTATTGGATTACTACCTGGGGTGGTTTCTCCTACATATGTGCCTCCAATTTTCTCTGAGCTCATTGCTGTCCGTCACTTACCATTGACCTTACCACTCTATTTATCATGTGTGGGGTCATTGAACCCAACCATGAAACGCGTGGTGACTTGACGGTTCCACAACTAAATGATAATGGAATTAGAATAAAAATCTTCGAGCTCAGAGCTCTTCTTTCAGAAAATCACATTGATCTCGCATTTCAAATTTATTCTAAGCTCTCTTCAATTCCAACACATTTTTTCCCAAGCGAGATAAACCATAATGAAGGTCTACTTACCGCAATATAAACACTCTATCCATTACGGACATTAGAGCTTTAAAACCCAGACTCTATTGCTGTTCAAATCACAATAAAACTGCAATTCTCTTCTCAAATTTTGATCATTTTTGACACCTCCACATTGATCCTATCCTCCAGCTTACAGCCCACAATCATTATTGATATTCAAACTGGAATACTTACTGATATGTAGAGACCCAAATGGAAAGCATCCACTTTTACTAACCGTCAAACCACCCGACAACTGCTGGAGCACACTGAGAGTATCTTCCTGTCCACATGAGAACCCCACTGAAGAGACACATACACATCTCCAAACTTGACTATATGTTCCCATCACTAGCAAAACTCTACATGAAAAGTGAATTACTTTTTTATTCGACCGCAATTCAAACCTTTTATGGCTGAGAGGATTCCTATGAGTCCATATACGGCAAACTGAAACGAAAAGATTCAGGAGCTGCGAGATACAGGAGATTCAAGATGTCTGAAGGACAAGGGAAATATTAGATTGTTTACCAAGGAATACCAAGATCCGAAATGTCAGCAATTGATCGTCCGCTTCGAGAACTCAATTTTTGAAAGATGCTGAAACAGATTAGTTGCAGATGGAACTGGGAAACACTTTAGGAATAAGTGGCAGATGCACCCGAACATGCTCATGAAACACTATGCGAGAATTATACTTAATTCACTTTCGAGAGACCTGGAGATCAAAGTAAATCCCCTTAAACCGAAATAATTATTTTACTGGAAATTATTATCGGACAAAAAATTCTCAGAGATTATCGTCAGTCTAAAAAAATCGTGTGTCTGTGATCAGAACAGAATATGTGTGATCCATCTTAAACATCTAAGTTGTTTCCCAATTTCTTAAATTTCAAGCTTAGGCTTCCCTCACCTGACCATCTTGGTGATATCATCAATCAAACCTTTCCGGACTAAGACCACCGATAACACTGAATGACTTGTGGAGCGCCCAGTATTCTCAGATGGACACTTGATTTTTTTATTACATCTTTAATGTCCTACGAATTATTCAATTTTTCAAATACACTCTTAATGGCGTTTGTAGACCGGGCATCATGATGTGGTCTCTAATTGGAAGAATTTTTGATTCACAGTGCAGATGGACAGGTAATTGTTCTTAGAGTAAAGTTTTGAGTTTTATTTATTTTTCAAAATTCTTTAAACAGGAACTCTAGGAACGACCTATTGGCTTGTGGATTAGAAATATTCACACGGCCAAAGTCAAGAACTGAGATAATTTTTTGCATGTTTCCACATCGAATCCATTCCAAATGTTCAAAATTTCGACCTTTAGATCTTTTAAATTTTGAGGCGGTCTTTCTGCTATTTTTAATTATTCCCATAAGTTCTCTATTGGGTTACAATCAGGAGATTGGGGGTCCAATCAACAATTTAACATTTTTCACTTAAAAATTGTTTTGTAAGCTTAGCAGTGTGTTTCGGATCGTTATCCTGTGGAACACAAATTCAGAAAGCTTCATTTTTTCTGCAGAAAAAAACAAATTTTTTGATAAAATATATATATTTGAATCTATTCCATCAATAAAAAATAATTTACCGACACCATAATATGAGAAACAAGCCCAAACCATCAAACTACCACCACCATGTTTGACTGTAGGGAAAAATTTTTGGGTTCTAACCCCTTATTACATTTTTGCCACACTAAAAGCTTTTCATGTGAGTGGAAAAAGTTGTATTTACATTCATCTAAAAATATAATACTATTCAGCTTCTTTTGATAATATTGAAGCCATTTACAGGCTGCTTCAAAACGTAATTTTATTATTCTTGATGTTAACTGAGGCTTTTTTATTGGTTTGTATGCGTATATTTTTTATTATTCGATATTCTTCTAATTGTCATAGACTAATTGATATGCTTCTATCATTCTTCATTCTAATCGAAATTCTTCTTAATGACATTTTGGGGTTTGCTTAAGTTCATAACAAATATTTTGAAATCTCTTCAGAACAAATATTATGACCGCCACTGCCTTGTCGGCGTTCTGTTATGTTGGTTTCAGGTGTCTTTTTTATTTGTTTAGAATAGTTGGCTGAGAAACATTCAGTATAGAAGCAATCTGTTTTTGTTTAAAACCGGATTTTATGTGCAGATAGTTTCATTTCTATAAGTTACTATTTATTTATACTTTACACAACAAGAATCACCAGAAAATTTTAAAATTCAAAAAATATAACATTTTGCTAATACAAAATATAGCATAATAAAATAAATTGACTAAAAATTATGCATTTTTAAATCTCGATGGCTTGCGGCCCGGTCACATCAAAAATCTTACGGCGGAGGCTACTGCAGAAGCTGGTTGCAACCTTGTCAAATCAATTACAAAACTGGTATGCGTATTTTGAACTTATTTTTGACTTTGATTGACTTGATAGATCACTCTCAGCGCTCGCGACATACATCATCCACATTTTACCCTTATCGAGCATTTTTGACAATTTTCGCGTTATTGTTTGATTAAAAAGGTTTAATAGTCCCCTGTGTATGAGGATTATTCGGTGTTGAATATTCAATTGTCTTTTAACAAAGATTGCTGATTTCATTGTTCTTGAATTTAGTCCCATTGTCTGACTGAAAGAATTTGCATGGACCATTCAAAGAAAGCATAGATCCAAAGTTTTCACAAACTTCATTTTCAGACATATTATGAAGTAGTCTGAAAAATAAAATCCAAATTAATCTTATACTGGGACAAGAAACAAAATTAATGATTAAGGGATGCAAAAATTTACAAACGCAAGAAATTTAGGGTTTCGGTCATAAAATTCTGACATCATGTCACAGAAGTAATCCCAAAATCTCATTTTAACATTAGTATAGAATATCAAAATTTAGACCTCATCTATCTTGTGACTCGCCCACGTGGTCTATCGAATTCACCAGTTATGTAATTATCGGGGATAAATATAATAGGAAAATATTAAATTGGTGATTTTTAATAGACCCCACTCCACTGGAGGTGTCCCCATAACTACCTTTTTCATAGATGGGTTCCAGTAAAGACTTTCAGTGCCCTGTCATTTATAGGTTAGCTAATCTCTATTTTTGGATGAGGTGGTGACGTCCCTCAATTGCACGTATGTCTAAAACACACCCTGGAGAAATAGTGGTTATCAAAAACCAAGACCTATACACACTTTGTAAATCGAAGCAATTGGATACAATTATTACTAATACCTTATGCGGATTATTTGGACACATATTAAGGATTATTTGGACACTTTCCTGCATACGATATTATGGGATCATGCTTCCTCTGCTCAGGGACTTTAAGATAAAAGCCACGAACAAACTTGCCCTCAATAATGAAAATCGATATAAAACATGTTAAAATGGACATAGAAGACGCATAAGATCTAGACAGCCTCCGAAAAATAGCAATCTCAAAAAGAGCGTGGAGGAGTCTAATAGACCGGATCATCCGGAGAGATGGCACAAGCGACGGGAAGGATATAACTTTTTTATTGAGATCTCTATTTACGCATTCTAGTGATATCACCATTTAAATTTCTAATAAAACAACAAAGCAATAAAAATATATTATTTGTCATTAAAAAACAGAATTGGAAATTTTTTAGTGAAATAATATTAACGACTTTAACATGTAAAACGACGAAATAATCTAAAATAAAATAAAATCAAACCAATGGAAAATAATGAATTATTAGAATTTGAAATACACAAAAAACGTGGGAAAAAATATGTAAATGGTATTGAACAATTAGTGAGAACATTACCACTGGCAATAACATTACTCATCAGTATACTTTCTGAAAAATAACTAAACATTGGTACCCTTATCAGATACAGAGATGTCAATCTCAACAGTCTCACTTCGAATTACAAACACTTCAATTGACTGAAGAGGCATTGATGTTTTAAGAATAGTGACCTCAGCTTAATTATGGTAACAAACCTCACCAACAAGTGGCTTTGTGAGAGAATGATTAAAGGAATCAACCGTCAGTTCTATTTCAAACCATAATTGACCCTAGAATGAAGATACCATAGGTTTACTGAAAATTGCTGACTTTGCATATTTTTGGGAGTCAGTACATCATTATAATGACTGGGAGTGAGTTTAGTTATTGAATTAGCGCAGTGTATACAGTTGATTGTTACACTTTGTACTATATTGGGGATAAATTTAGACCGTTTTACAATAACCTTAAAATTGTACTACAATAAGTTACTAATAACCTCAACAGCCATGCATATTCCCATATAGGTCTCATATAGCACATCATCGGGAGTAGGAGGCTTCAGGAGGAAAGAAAAAGGGTAAGTTTTCTCTCCTTTTACTCGGTCTCCTTTGTTAATAACTGTTGATTTTCTGAAAAAACAATATGACTTTGATTATGCGGGAATAAACCAATGAACTGTCTTTATCGGCTCTCCCAAACACTCTGGAATTATCCTCGTCGTATATGAAAAGTCCCTCAATTTCAATGATTAGACTGACGAATGAAAGTCCTGAGAATGACTTAATTAGCACAATTCCATCAATATTGCCCTAATTTATAATGTTGTAGCCTACATTTTCACGAAAATATTTATCTGGCTTGCAAAACTCCACCGACACTACGTTTGACATTTAATTGGCCTAATTAATTTAATTATTTTAAGAATTATGAATATTAATTTTTGAAATTTTTGAATATTATTTATTAAAGGATTTTTGACTTGGAATTTAGGCGTTATTGGATCCACATAGCCTAAAAGACAAACAATTCCTGGCCACCATCCAAAAAGGATCCTTCTCTTCTTTACCCCAATGGAGGGTTCCCATAATGTCGGATACTTTGAGAAGACGTAATTCTTAGAAAGGATACATCCCACTCCGATCGGGGGAACTGGACAAAAAATATTTCGGAAGTTTCCAGGGTTATTAAAAAATCAGGATACACCGAAAAAGAAATCAATAGCTAACAAATAATAAATATATCCAATTCAAGTCCTTCCACAACTAGAGGAAAAAGAAGAGAACGTTCAATCCTTGCGGTTGTGGGAATATTTCCAATGGAGCGGGGAGAGCAAATGATCCTTTTTCTTGATACTTATTATAATCTGTTTATACAGCCATACTAGAACCCAGCCATACTAGAACCTGTTGGTCTGGACAGAGGAGACGGAAAACGTCCCGACGGGATCACAATTTTCCTATTCGAAGAGGGGAAACCTTTGGTCTGGGACGCTACTTGTGTCGACACGCTTTGCCCGTCCAACATTGTCGGGAGCGCGGTAGACACACTGTATTCCGCGGAAAAAACGATGATGGCAAAGGAGAAGTACGAAGCGCTACGCGACCGATTCGCGTTTTATCCGATAGTGGTCGAGACAACTGGAGGAATAAGTGGAAAATCGCTTCGCTTCCTAAAGAAACTTGGACGCTTAGCTACACTAAAAAGCCACGACGCACGTGAGACCCGGTGGCTACTCCAGTTGATCTCTGTTGCAATCGTGAGAGGCAACGCAACGTCGATAATGTCGGCGGGGTCCACTTTGGATGGATGGCAGTTTTAAATATGCTTTACTGGGGATAAATTAACTGATTATTTTATTTATTTGAAATATTTATCTGTTTATTAAACTACGCTGAAAACTAATGGGTAATTTGAAATATATTTTGAACCTAATTTAACAATATAGGACTGACTAAACATTAACTAAAAATATGCGACTTATCTCGTAGAATCTCGGGACGAACGCCGAGCAGAGGTGAGATAACTGCTTAAGGAGATCGGGATCACCTGACGGCCTTGTATTCTTTTTTAATTTGTCTGTGATCTTTCGTTTTAAAATATATAAAGGGCATAAAGTCGAATTCTCAACATACATTATATTAACTATCATCCTACGTGCAACTTCTGATAGACGATCATTCAGCTTTTTTTAATTTTAATTCGAATTGGATTTAACCCGAATACTTTATGAATCCAACACTTCTGTTGTTCTGACTTTCGGATTTCCAGTGTCTTCCGAGTCCGTTACGAGCAGAAAAAACATAATCCTTTCATACATAATGAAACTAACTTGATATTTTGCACAATACGTCGCCGCCTCAAACTTCCTTAATAATACCACAAATTAACATTTTATTAACCAAGATTTTTTTATTTTTAACGTTTAATGAATTTCCTTAATTTAAGTAATTTTTTTCCTGATTTTTCAGTTTCTGTTATTTTACAAAAGATGTGTGCTACCTATAAAAATGTCAGAAATGTAATAATAATAATAGCCTTTTCACGAGAGCCATAGTATTAATAGCTCCGCATAGGCACGACACACACTTTATTTAAGTAAAGAACAGTTAATTTTAACTAATCGTAGAACCAAGGAATGATCTTCACTTCTCTTTTTTCTTTTTCTTGTGTGAATGTCCTTTCTAGACAATCCAGTTCCGCAGTGATTATTCACTGATGACGGCGTCACTCGTCAAACCCTTTCTGCATCGTAGATGCGTGGAACCTTCCACCAGATGAACAGCAGCGAGATTCTAACCCGTAGCATAAGCCACTTTAGCCCGATACCTAACCACTAAGCCACCCGGCCAAAAATTAAATATTAAAATTCAAACTTAATTAGTCACAAATTTAAATATTTAAATTCAAACTTAATTAAATTACATTTAAATTTTTCATCGATTAATTTTGTTATTAAGCCAATTAAAGACAAAAACTAACAGTTAGCAATCACTGGCTGGTCTTATAATTGAGAAAGCCTTTCCCGGACGATTTGCAAGGAAATGCGCTCACAAGCAAGCTCATTTCTCTTTTCAGTGGACAGTTCATTTTTGAACCAGTCGTCATGAAAACGTCGGGAATCATAGGAAGCAGGTCACTGACCCTGCTAAACAGAATCGCTTATCGCGAAGAGGAAAGATGATAGAAGAAAAAAAGCTGTCTCATTGACATTTAAATTAACATTTCCTGTAACAGTAGTTTGTAGTCAAATATTTTTCTCAGAAAATTTATACTTAAAAAATAAATATGGTGTCCAATATTATTTTTGATTGGACAGGGTGCTGATGTTAATAATGCTCATCCGATCGCTTCATTATTTTTAGCATAATCGTGCATTTATTGGATCTCCTAGTCATGATCTGGTCTTTTTAGTTTCCTTTCACTGCTTGTGATGAAAGTTCTTAATTTAAAAAATCAATACTCTAATTAGAAAGACAAGCATATTCACTCGGATAACAAATAAAAATGGTTGCATCAAAACTTCTAGTTTACAATGCTTCCTGAGTTCGTCAGTTCGTCAATGACAGGGCTCACGAGAAAAAGGAAGACAGGGCTTTCATCAATCATGAAGCTAAGTAGACATTACGTGCGATAAGGGTGGGCCACCGCCACGACCTTCTGACCAACTAATCATTAGGCTATGTAATTCTATTGGCTAACTGATGTTGAATATTCCATTCATAAAAACCGCAAACATATCAAAAATATTTAAATGGAAAAAAATCAAAAAATAGTTTAATTTTTTGTGAACGAAATTTATTGATAGAAGACGGATTTATTTTTTCCAGTATCTGACAAAGGGTTGCTTAGAAAAGACTCGAACACTAAGAAGGATTCTGTTGAGGTAGAGGCTTGAAATGGCGGTGATCAGAGGGAACTCCTAAAAGACTTCACTTGTTTTCTTTTTTTAATTATTTAGTGATACGTCGTTAGAAAATAATAAATTTTAATAGTCGTAAAAAAACCATATATTAATTGCAGGGTTTGATATTTTTTTATTATTTCAAAATTTGAAATAAATGTGATTTATGTAGAAAAAATAGATTACTCACTGCAAAATGACCTCAAATAAAAAAGAAGGGTTGTTCGATGGAGCATGGGAGGAACAACAAAAAAAGGTACTGAATGTTATAACCAAGACCTTTACAAAATGGTGTAATAATCATTTAAAGAAAATTGGAATTCAAATACAAAATATTGAAAACGATTTTATGGACGGACAAAATTTGATAAAATTATTAGAAATTCTGTCGAATCAAAATCTCCCCAGACCGGATAGAAAAAGAATGAGAATTCACAAAATTGTTAATGTCGACATTGCCTTGAAGTTCATAGCAAGTAAGGGAGTTAATGTGGGATCCATTGCCGCTGAGGGTTGAGATTGTGCTTATAGTAGAAATTGTTGATGGAAATGTTAAAATGACCTTAGGGATGATTTGGACTATTATTCTTAGGTTTACAATCCAAGACATCGTGATTGAGGGTACTTACTATATTAACCGCAGAAAAATCCTCAAAGGAAGGGTTGTTGTTATGGTGTCAACGCAAAACTGCTGGTTATAGGGGAGTCGACGTCCAGAATTTCCATACTAGGTTAATAATCATATTAAAGCAAAGTTTTAACGATGGGATGGCCTTTGGAGCTCTGATTCATCGACATAGACCAGATCTAATAAATTTAAACGATTATAATGTGAGCAATATAAATAACTGGCAGATATCAAATCCCAGAAATAATCTAAATAACGCATTCCAAGTGGCCGAACAGAAACTTGAAATTCCAAAAATGCTTGATATTGAATGTTCTCTAAATAAATTTATACAAGATTTATTAAAGCCCGGAAAAGTTGATGAACTTTCCGTTATGACCTACGTTTCCACGTTTTATCATCGATTCACTTCCGACGAGAAGGTAAATAATAACTTCACTTTTAGGCAGTGAAAGCCGCGGAAACCATCCATTTAGCTTTAAAGAATAACAGAGAATGTCATTGTATGATGGAGAGCTACCAAAGTCTTAGCAGTGACGTTGTCTCTTGTGTTATCTCAAGTTACTTGAATGGATCTCAATGACTATTAAATGGCTCAATATGAGACCGAATATAAATTCCTTGGAAAATTCTTACGAAATATTTGAGAAATATAATAAATATGGAATTACTGATAAGCCTCAGCATTACAAAGAATGGATTGAGTTGGAGAACTTGTACTATACTCTACAAATGCGACTGAAACTTTCAGGGAGACCATCTTTTATTCCCGAAGAGGGACAGCTTATTTCTGTAATTTATTTAAATCACTTTAGGACATCGAAAAAGGATGGGTTAACTTAGATGTCGCCGAAAAAGACTTTGAAGATTGGATATTCCCTTTGATTGAATTGTATTACGATTAGTAAGATTTAGACTTGGCTTTTTTCGTCGTTTTTTGAAAAAATTTTATAGGCGATGCCAGTCAGTCGACGATTGGCTTACCGAAAAAATGTCAGAGCTACCAAAAATTAATTATGAGACACTCAAACTTGGAGACATCAAAGTAACGATAAACTAAAGTATCATAGCCAATGCTGAACACAGCCATGACAGTGAAGGATGTCCTCTCGTTGGAAAATGATAAAAAACGATTATTTGAGGGATATATCAGAAATGGTCGAGTTTTTAAGGTTGATGACTGAGAATATGTGGAAATAGAAATAAGAATTATTATGACATGCAAACTATTAATGAGCGTGAACAACAAGTACTGCAGCAATACAATTCCGTCTACCAGAAGTGTCTCAAAATCACGGAATATCTCGAAGTACGGTGAATTCTAAATTTAGAATGCCTATTCCGTTTTAGTTGAAGCAGATAAACTTCTGTTGGATTATGCTGTTCGAATTTCGGTTTGACTATTATTCCCACGTGGTCATATTTTATTGCAAACTTTTTTAATTTTATAAATAAATCATTTTAGATATTCAAAAAATGGCTGGATTCAGTTAACGAAAGCTTTGAGGACACACACATTGTCAATAATGAAAAAGAAGCTAAGGATAGACTTAGATTACATTATGAATTCGAAAAGACTCTACCAGCAGCCCAAGAAAGACTCGAAGAATTTAAAGGCCTGGTGCTACTAATACGCAAATGTGCAGAAGGAGCAGATATCCCACAATTAGTGGAAACCGTCTACACAGGCATCAGCATCGAAGTCTAGATAATGTGTGATAATTAGTCGGTCATTCATACATGGAATAAAATGATCAAAACCAGCGCAAACCGATTAAAAGAATTAATAGAAGAAGTCAAAATACAGAAAAATGTAAAATATCTTACAATATTCTCAGATGCAAACTATCAAAGACGAATTCAAAAAGTCCTCGATAGAAACAAATGATTGGATTAAAAATATGACTAAGAAGATTAATAAACTTCAATTATTGGACCCTGATAAGCTTGACGATGAGCTTGACTTTTTAGCAAAATGTGAAGAGGAGGTTGCCGAGTTTGAGCCTCAGCTAATAACGTCGAAAAAATTTATCAGGTTTTATTTATCTTTATTATGGAAAATTGTGGATTCTAAAATATTTGACACCAGGAATATTGGTCACAGTGTCCATAAGTTGAAGATGGATTACGGAAAGTTACGTTCTTATATATCTTCCTATTATCAGGAAATAGAAAAGAAAAGACATAGCCTAAATGCCTCCACGAAAATTTCTCAAGAAAATGTTAACGAATATAAAAACTCTTTCGCTCATTTTGACAGAGACGACGATGGGAGACTTAATTGTGATGAATTCAAAAGTTGTCTCATATCGCTAGGCTACGATTCTGCTATTGTCGATAATGTAATGTTAATTTTCATATTTAAGGATAAAGTTTTCGACGAATTGTGGGGACAGTTAGACAAGAGAGATAAAGGGTACATCACCTTCGAAACATTCTTACAATATATGATTGAACTAAATGAGTATCGCCAAACAAGTGAAAATCTGACAAACTGCTTCCATGTACTGGCTAATGGAAAGGTTGTGTAGATTATAAGAATTCAGCCTTACATAACTAAGCAAATACTCATAGATAACCTAGGAGAAGAGGAAGCAAATTATTGTATAAAGAACATGAAACCATATGAATATCCAACAGCAGAACCAGAGTCTCTTGATTACGCAGACTTTTTGGAAATTACGTTGAAATCTAATAACTATGTTTAATTTGATTTTTCTAATACTAATAAGATTATCTTTATTTAAATCTGGGAGATTTAATTATTAATTTTATTTATTTATCAATCCCAGGATTACAATTTTTGGTAAGCCCAGCACAGACAATCATAAATATTTAATCCAAGGATGGAACCCAAAAGAACATCCGCTTGTGCCGACAAAATCCATCCTTGGATAGTCCATTACAAGTTTCCCTCATAAAGAGGGGAGGAGAAGTAGGTCCTCTGTCCTCCATTTTCGTTGCATGTTCTACTGTCACGAAAATCACTTTATTCGTCGGAAGGGTTTTCATAGTGGTAATCTTCAACAGTGGATTTGGTTAATTCTGTGTATATATTATGGATCTGCTGCTTTTCAGACAAAAAAGGCCAAACAGTTAGGTGATCTCAGTTCCCGGAATCAACTGCGCCATCCTGCATCTGTGGTCCTCCACTGTACCCACAGCCGAACGAAAGAGCCCACAGGTGTGTCAAGATCTCATCCTAGTTCGCTACGACATCATTTTTATAAATGTTCCGTGAAAATATAAATCGTATGACATCAGTGATGGATATGCGTGCATTTTCAAAAAGCTCTTTAGAGTTTATAAACATTTCCATGTTCTTTTGGACAGATTTGAGATGATGGAATTATATTACTTCTAGAAATAAACTGATGAGATCCTCTACTTTAATTTGGAGCTCCTGGTATTTTATTTTATGTAAATGATCCACAATGAATTATTCTTGTGTTCTGGTTCTTTTGCGCCTTCGACGCTGGAATTCCTGGGTCGTCTGAGGAATCGAATTTCCACAAGAGATTTTTTTTGCTTCATGACGGATGAAAAAACCTTTATCTTCTTTTTGTAAACATGAACAAGGTAATGCATAAGAAACCAGAAGATCCGAAACAAGTACACACTCTATGCACGTAGGAACAAGTTTCGAATCTCGTCTGGCCCATAATTGAGTGAACTTGGAGGATCACCAGTCAGAAGCTCTGTATGCAGAATTTACTAAAGTTAGTTATCTCAATTAGTAACGACCTCCCCAAATGTGATTGAGGGGGCCAAACCATTCGTGGGATTCATTCTCATAATAAAACTTTGTCATAGATTTATCTAACGATTAACTACACTCAATTCCCATAAATGTTGACCCAATTCCCATAAATGTTGACCCAATTCCCATAAATGTTGTCCAATTCCCATAAATGATGACCCAATTCCCATAAATGATGTCCAAGTTATATATATAAATAATACACAAGTAAATCTATATTTTAAAATTTTAATTTTTTAGATTTGTTATCAACTAATACAGATATGAGAAGTCGCAAGGTTTTATGAACGAAAGTCTATTTATCACTTCGATCGATAAAAGAGTTTGAATAGGTGTATACAAAAGTGTTACAACATTTTATTTACCCCTTATTCAACTGACTTGAACCCAATTGAAAACTTTTTATTGTGTGAAATCTCGCCTAAATGTAATTAGACCAAGAGTAACTGTAAGAGGAGAATGCTAACAACTATCGGATTTCTTATGAGTGGTCTCGAAACCGAGAATTTGTCCTCATATTACAGTTTTTGGGAAAGGGTAAATGGAATTAATAACAGATTAATTGAATAAATACTTCTTTCCTAAATTATTTATTAGTATATATATATAACTTGGACATCATTTATGGAATTGGGTCAACATTTATGGGATTCAGTGTAATAATGCACTTTAAAAGGAGCCATATTAGCTATCGCTTTTCCCAGACAGGACACACACTTTAATTTGATCAAAAAACAGTTATCATAAGTAATAGATGAAAGAGAACCAAGGAATGTTTTTCATTTATTTTTTTGGGTGTGAGTCCCATTGTAGATGATCAAGTTCAGCAGTGAGATGTTCACTGATGACGGTGTCACTCGTCAAGCCAAAGCATCATAGATGCGTGGAACCTTCAGGCGAAATGTACAGTAGCGAGATTCAAACTAGGGGCCATCAGGTTTTTTGTCCGGCCCAATGTTAACACTTTTTCATCTCCAGGGACCACTTTCACGAGAGTCATAATATTTATAGCCCGCTTGTGCAGAAAAAGACAGTTTTAGATTTAAGCATTCTCTTGTATCTTCTGCTTTCTAGACATTTTCCTCTATTGTTAGCTAATCAAGGAACGTCACCACTTTACCAAATACTATTAGTTTGTATTGGAATGTCTCACGGAAAATTAGAGTTTTTTAATATTTATGATTGTCATATAAATATCGTCAATATGGAGCCACAAGAACAGGATGGGACTAAACACCAGGCTTAGAATATACAAAGCTTTTGTCATCCCGGTACTAACCTACAACTCTGGGACTTGGGGAATCTCTGGACCGTCTTGACTCCTTCCACAGAGCTCAGCTCAAATCGGTAATCAAGATCAACTTGTCTATGAAGATCTCTAATGGAAACCTTTAATAAATGCAAATCCGGCGTGCTGTCAGATAATATTTTCAAATCAAGATGGAGCCTCTTTGGCCACGTGTTACGTCTAAATGACCAGGTCCCCGCAAATGATAATAATTAGTTTCATTACTTTGTTAATAATTTTTTATATTGACTCTTGCACTATTATGCTCCGGGAAGGCCGAAGTGTGACCCCTCTTCGTACATACCCATTGCACTATTATGCTCATCCTCGAAGCTCCTGGAAAAACTCGTTCTACGCATCATTCACCCTGCCCTTCCCTTTGCACATCTCCAACATGGCTTCAGGAGAGACCGGTCTACATCAACACACCTCACCTCTTTGAACCAGTTCATTATTGAAGGCTTTTCTGCAAAACCACATCTAAAATCTGTTTTGTGCTCTCGACCTATAAAAGGCCTTCGATTCTGTATCCAGAAAAATCCTTTCTCAAAAAATATTTAGATATCCATCAACTCGAACATAAAATTATGGCTTTCAAATTTCCTCAGCGGAAGGAGAGGGCATGTATGCTTGGATGGAATTCGATCAGTCTCAAGATTTCTTCCAAATGGAGTTCTCCAAGGCTCCCCCTGTCTCCTGCCCTATTCAACTTTACCTTTCCGACATTCCCAACCCAGTTATGGAAGACTCGATAATTCTCGCCTATGCTGATGACCTACTCATTATTTCACGTGATCAAGACCTCACGAATGCTTCAAAAAAGTACAAGTACAAGAACTCGGAAGATGTACCGTGGATCTATTCCTGGACAACGAAAATTCCCTTTTACGAAGAACCCTAAAATTCTGGGGGTCATTTTTGTCAGAGGAAAATTGGTTTAATCAAAACCATATTTGGTGGAATAAAAAAGCCATTCCCTTCTCTCGGTATTCTCTATAAGCAATTCATCCGACTATCAGTTATGCCTGTGCAGCATGGGGAATTAATCTCTCGTCTTAAAGTTAATAACACCCTATGTCGAGCTGCGGCTACCATAATGCACATCGCAAAGCTGAACAATATTCTATCCAGTCCATTTGACTACCTTATCAAGCAAAACGGCAAGAGTTTCTTAACTTTAACCCTTCAGCAGGACCTGTCGTTGACAGACCGTCCTGTGTCAAGCAGTTTCCAAAAGCACATCACCCCAGTTGGCCTTCTCATGAACACTGTCCCCCGCCCGTACCGTGACTGTGTTGGGTCAAAAGTCCAACATCGGGAGAAGCTGAGAAAGCTCATCAGGATTGTCGGGATCACTTATTTAATTTCAAGAGATTAACTATTGGTGTTTTGGGTTAATAATAATAATTGACTAATAACCCTGTAGTTAGCCTCTTCCATCCTTCACGGTTAAACACAATGAATCTCAGCTCGTCCAGATCACCTTCTGTCTTTAGAAATTTCCTCACTCTTTTAAGGTCTTTGTGCAATATGAAAAGGAGTGCAATCCTAGGTCGGCTACGGAAGCATTTCCCCTAGAAGATGAAGTGATCCCACATTCGCTGGGGAAGCGAGATTCATATGCAGGATGCGCCCAAACAGTCTCCACCGGGAGTCAGACGTTTGGTATTCATAAATATCTAATAAGTGATAATTATTGAGAAATGATGGTCATTAATATATATTGTTTAATAAATAAATAAAAATTTATTGTTTAATATTTAAATTATATTTAGTTAGATGGACAGCCGACCTAACATAAATTCGACCTTTCTTCAAAGAATAACAAAAGAAGGGAGCAAAATAGAGTCATTTATATTACAATCACCTGAACTAATAATGGGAAAGTACATTATATACCTTATCAGGCATAACTCATGTCCGGTCGTTCTCCATGGAAATGTGTCTCAAGTTCACTGCAAAATAGTCGAAAGGGATAATCAGGTGGTAATTATCATTTATTCAGTTTTACTTTGAGAACTTTGATTACAACTACTCAATGATTAACGATGAATATATTTGTAAGGAATCACGGCTATTAAGAAACAATGATGTTATTACCATTGATGATGATGTCTTTCTATTCTCCACTGATAGTCAGAAAGTCACCAAAGTAAGATTTACAATTTACTTCTTTTTAACTTATTTACGATTAACTTTTACAAATTTGTTACCTACTCTGATACCCCTTACAGCTATACCGATTCACTAAACTATTTCTACCAATAAATCCTTATAATCAAATGTAGGTCGTGGAAAAGGGTGTGTTTGTAACATCTTATATTCGTCCCCCCAATGCTAAACGAAAAATTCAGGAAGCTGACTCTCTAAACTCCATGGACCAACTTACGGATGAAACAAATTTGTCCTCTCAGTCTGGACACGAGTCTGATTCTTCCAAGAAAGACATTAAATCAAGAAAACGCAAACTTCAGGACCAAGAAGGTTCTCTAGAAAACAACAAAAAAACACTTTCAGACTCCTCCTGCTCCAACGAATCAAAAAAGAGCCCCAAAAATGAGTCAGACTCACCGGACAGCAAAAGTATTGACGCGGAAGACCGTCAAAGTGATGAGCAGAGCAACAAAGGTAGAGCAAACGACAACTCATCCGAGAGTGAACCCTGTGCTGTTGCCGAAGAAGTTAAGTCGAAAATTGGCCAACTTCGTCTCCCGTCTGAGTGGATTGTTCTCTCAGGTAGTCCACTTCTTCATAAATAGGTGGACAATTACGCAACTCAAAGCGAGTACTATATTATGATAATTATAGCGTGAAATGAGTTCAAATTACTTCAAAAGGTATAATATACTGTATATTAGAATATTCACAAACACTGATGGGTTGTACAGACCATTCATGGTACTTATTAATGTTTATTAGAATATATCTGATTATAAAACCCCGCGTAAATCAAAGACACCGAAAAAGTCAACCCAAAAAATAAGTTCTGATGAGGAGAAAATTGAGCAAGAGAAGAAGACAGAGAGTGACAAGTCAAGTAAGGAGGAGGTTGTGGCAATCCCAGTAATTTGAAATGAATAGTTTAGGTGCGTAGAAGAGGTCGAGCGAAGACAGTTATCTGTGATTCTCCTGTTGAGAGTGTCCCACGTGGTAGAGGGAGGAGACCTTATAGGACGAGAATGACAAGCAAGCGTGGTAAGCGCAGTATGTTATTTAGTTGTTGAATCTCCTTCTCCACCGCGACCCAAACAGAGAGGACGTCCCCCAAAGTTAATGAGGGGACGACGACCTGGGTTGTTTTGTGCGTTATTTGTAGAAGAATGGTATTATCACCTGTTGCTGGTTGTTATGTCTCTATATTGTAGCGAGGGGACGACCTAAGTCTGTAAGGAAAGATAATTAGATTTTATTCTTTCTTTTTTGTATTTTGTTAATAATTTGTTTATTTTTATTAATTGGTGAAAATGCAGTTTAAAATATTTGTTATTTCAATAATTTTAATAATTTTATTCAGTCAATTGAGAATTCTTACAGCCAGATAGCGCATTGTTATTAGTGCGGTCAGAATACAGATGCTGCCCGGTTCTAATATCGAATTAAGGTTCCATGCATCTATGATGGTCTCTGGTTTGGTAAGTAATACCGTTGTCAAGGGAAAATCACTGCGGAACCGGATTTTCTAGTGGAACTCGTACGCAACCAAAAAATTTAAGAACCTTGGATTTAATTTAATGAGTCGCGGTGGTGCCGACGTTAGTGTGTCGCTATTTGGGTACTTGATTTAAGTTTTTATCTTATTTCTTTGTTCTTCCTCGTATTTTTTCGAATAAAATGTCGTCATGGCGCCAGTGGCAGGTTGAAACGAAAAGGATCATTTGCTCTCCCCACTCCACTGGAGGAATGCCCAAAATTTCAAGGAATGGACGTCTTTTACTTTTTTATGCTGGTTCTGTATGGACTTGTATGACATTTGAAGGACTATGTTTTGTGACTAGGAACTGGATACACATTAATCATTACCTTCTTACTCGGTGTATCCGGGATTAATAAAAATACCTTGGAACCTTTCATTGATTAGGATTTTAGTTACTATCCTATGTGTGCTGCTACATAATTTATTAACCAGAGACAGAATAAAGATAATAGTTAAAAACTAAATGAATATAATTAATTTCCCATAGTTGCACAAGCAGAACTTCCAATATCACAAGTCCATCCAGATCCAGCAGAGAAAGAAGATCAATTTTTTGTTGCGGGGACCCTTCTAGGAAATGATCCAGTAAAATTGGGAGAGAAAATATACCTTTTTTCATGCCTCTAAGACAGATGGATAACATGACCACAATCTAGTATAACAAGAGAAGTAAAGGAACTGAAGATTTTCCGTTTTGTAAAAATACTCAATTTTTTCAGCGATTTTAGAAGATGAATATTTTCCACTTTTTTTATTAAAATAGCTTTTGGCGGCTCCAGTCTCGGAGCCAGGTCATGCTTCTAAGCAAGCCAAGGATCAGAAGAAAAGGAAGTACTGAAGCATTACAGAGGATCACTGGTTTGTCCAATTCCTGTTGAGACGTCAAGAATCTTTGGCCCAAAAGCTGACGATCTAGTCCGTCGTATCGGCTCAATGATCGAAAAGGTCACCAAGGATCCATGTGAGACTGGATGGCTTCGAGTGCGTATAACGATAGCTACCATCAGAGGATACAGCATAGCCATTCAATCTCCCTAACAATTAATTTCTGAAACCTTATAATAAAATTTTAAATAGCTTTCTATTTGTCATAACAAAAAGTGACCTCAATAACAAAGAAAGCATTCATTACCTTAGTTACCCGCATAATTGATTGAGACCATTATTATTAAAGAGTTAGGCCACTTTTTACCTAATGAACACATTACCTTACTTATATGTCTCAGATGATGTAAGAAGGCCAAATAAAATATTTCCCACCAAGAAAACTTCGAAGACTACTGAACTAAAGAGACGACAAATTTGTATTAGAAAGCATATTGATGACCTGAAAACTTTACTCTTGCACAAATCTAAACAACCTAAACAGGATTTTGATTTTTGTATAATTTATATTATTTTTTGAGCTTGTAGAATAAACTACAATGAGGTTTTCAAATATGTGGATGGGAGGTACAGCAATCCAAAGGATCATGATTTTCGGCCTGTAACTCTATAATAACTCATAAAGATTGAAAATGATCCAAAAATGAAGACTTTGATAGACAAGGACCCAGCTGACTTGATTTTCAAAAACAGAAAGCTAAAGGAGTCTCTCAGCTACCAAGAATACGTTATCAGTCAATTTAAAATTTAGCTTGAAAATCAACAGTTAGACTTATTCCAACATACGGGATTTTATCAGGAACATCCATTCGATACATACCCGGTTAGACTCCCAAGAGTGGAACTCAATTTACAACTGGTAAAGGATCGTTACCCTCAGAAAAACTGTGCTTACACTGTAAGACTTTATGTAATTTTAGAGATTTAGAAGGATGGATAGATCGGCTTATTCTGCGTTGGTCGAACGAGTCTTTAAAAGATTGAGGATTTGTTAATCCATAACTAATTAATCTTTTAAAATAATTACTGAGAATAACCCTTTTTCCTCATGAAATTTGAAATTTGAATAACCCTTTCTCCGCTGCGGTGACCATGTGGGTCCAGAGACGTGCCAAAGCTTTCTGCTGACAAAGGCGAGTGTATGATAATGATGCTCCTCATAACTAACTTAAAAATCGGGACTAAATACGGAAAAAATAATTTATTACGGAAAAATGAGCAAATGGTCATATATTTGTAGCCCTGACTGCGTGGCTATACCCTCTGACGATAGCGAGATTCGCTCAAATAACCAGCAGCGCTCACGGGGATCTCGTGATCATGTATAAATCCAATTCCCTAGACGTCTATAAATTTCAGCGTCTCGATGTTGTAGATGTTGTTAATCATACATGGAAAAGAAGTGAGGATGTGAAGGATAAGCTTTACTCGGGCAGAGGAAACTGGATAAAGCCTATTTCAGGTATATCCGGGATTTTTAAAATAATCAACAAGAGTATCTCAGTAGGCCTGTTCAGTGAGGATCCACACTATATATTCCGTGCCATTGAAAAATGCAGGTGGACATTGAACAACGCGTCTCTTATTAAAATAACTTCTAAAAGAGTTAGTCATGCCATAAAGCTGAAAAACTTGTGCAGTCATATAGTAGTTATTGATTGGAAGTCTTCGATGTTTCGTTAGGTTTTATATGAATTAATTTAGGCAAAAACCTTATATTTTCTGTTGAGAAGAGAGGCAAAAATAGCTAAGTGATCATCCTTTAGCCACTACCAAGCAAATCGTAATATATTTGCATGTAAGGGATTGAAGTTGGGTCTGTTACTATTTATTAACCTCATTGAAGTTGTCATAACTAATTTATCCAAGGAAGGATCCACAAGGGAGAATATCTGCTTGTGGCGACCAAATCCATCCTCCAATAGTCCATTGCAGGCTTCAGCTTCTGAAGAAAGGTGGGAATTAGGTTCACCCTCCTCCATTTCCATCACACGTCCTACCGTCGGACATCACTTAATTCTTAGACGGAAGAGTTCTCAGAATGTAATCTTCACCACTGGATTTGTTCAGGGATAAAGGTAAGAAGATCCTTTCTGTCCCTACAATCGTTGTAGGTTCCAGTAAGAGGAGGTTTACCAACATGAAAACCTTGAAAAGGGGAGATAAAGACATAAAATAATTTTATTAAATTATAAAAATCAAATCATATCTTATGTCTCTTCTCAAATGAAGGATCCTCTTCTAGGCAATAATAACCACAAAAACCCATAATAATCTGTTTCCACCTGCTCAAATCACATATCACTGCATCCTTCTGTGCAATGACGGTCTCCAATATGGCTGACTTCTCCAATGTCTTTAATAACACCTTCATCTCACATTATTATAATTCTCACACGCCTTCTGCTCCTTAGAGAGGGACTCTCTCAGTTTTATATTAAGGAAGTCGTTCTCATTCTGAAGAGACCGAACCTGGTCCTTGGAATTGGCTAATAAATCCTTGGTGAAGGTAAGGGACTGCTGGAGTTGTAGTTGTTGCTTATTCCACGATAAACTGCTCAGTTGGTGATCTTTCTAGAATATTGAAATTTATGGCTACTTTAAGGTTGTCTAGTTGGAGTTTTAGTTTTTGGTTCTCAGATTGGGATCGGTTGAGTATATTTTCGAGTTCCTGCAGTTGTCTCTCATATTCAGTCTCGATCTGTCGACTAGAGTCTACAAACTCCTTTAATTCAAGGCTTACTTCTTCAAACCTTGGTGACACCAAAAAATTCTTACTTTAATTTGTAATTGACATCAGTTGATTCTTCCATTAATATTTACGAGGATTAACAACTCAAAAGCGGCAAAAACCGCAATTTGACTTTAAATTATTATTATAAATAAAATTATAATTTAATAATGGTTTACTAAAATTCGCAAAAATTAATTACATAATATAGTAAATTTGAACAAAAACCTTTTTTCTTTTGGACACTCTTGAAAGTTTCCAGACAGAACCGGACAGAGGGAGATGCACTGACATCGGGATCACTCAATTAGACTATAACTTTTTCCTCTATCCTGTATTCCAGGAGATATAATATTGTCTTTTAAACTGCAACCCACCTAGGTACTATCAAATCTTTTTTGTCTGCTAAGTATGGTGTTGATGATGGTGGGCTAGTAAATGTGAAGGAATTGATCGATTACAATATAATATTTATATAATTTGATGGAAATAAACTTACAATAAATAATTCATAAAGTCCTCTTAGAGCATTGGACAACCCACATGTCGACCTTAAGTCGTCGACAATATGGCTAAAATACGGTGACACTCACCTCGATCGGAGGCGCTGTACACCTATATGCAAGACCGCAATATTTTTTTGGGGTCGATCAATAAATACATGTCCCCACTGTAAGTCAAGGAGCATGTCGGTTGATCATTTAGCCACTCGATGTGGATCATCTTGCCACGACTATGTTGGAGGCATAACGAGGTAGTAAGGAGTCTTCATCTTCTATGCAATAAGTATGGTATTCGCCACACCAGAAAGTTGCGGACTCATGGTGCAATCTGTAGTAAGAAACACCAGGGTCCAAATTAAGGTATACAGTGTTATCCGTACTTCGGTGCTAGTCAAGCACAATAAACCGGACATTGTGGTACACGATAAGGAGTCTGGCCAAGTCTCTATCATAGAGATTGGCATCACGTCTCAAGACCGTTTGCAGACTGTGGAGGTGGAGAAAAAAAGAAGTATGACTTCTTGCAAACGAGATGGGGCAGATGCTTGGTTGCAAGGTCCTTGTTATTCATATAGTAATGACGTGGGAAGGGATTGCAACAAAGTACCACAAGGGTTATCTGAAGCAGTTGGGGGTAGATAGGAAGCTCCAGGCCTATCTACAGTCCACTGTATTAAAGCGGACCCTAGAGAGTCTGACACTGGAGTATAGGAGGCAGAGCCCTGAGATGCCATATGGGCAGAGGGTTCAATTGGACAAGCGCTCTCGGAGTTGTTTCAGCAACCAGAATCGAACCTGCCTGAGGAGGTTGGCGAACAGGCAGGCGAGGAAGGTTGTTGATTATAAATATATTAACTTTTTTATTGTTTGTTAAATAAAGTGGGTTGTCTTATTAACTTATCGATAATCAATGTCTTCCATGCGAATTAGGAATCTTGGTTATATTTTACAAATAACTCACTTTAAAGGTGGGACGATATTATTATATAATTTTTGAATGTTTTTTAGCAATAGTAAGTAGTCTTGGTGTCTTTTTCATGTGTAAAAAATAAGATTTCCAATAAGGAAATATTTAATGATAATTTTAGTTTTTTCATTCTAAAATTTTATTAACGAAAACAATTAGAAACTAATCATTTTATTCCCGCTGACTTTATTGATGAAGCGTTTCCCTACTGGACCTCTAAGGAAACCAACTGGATGAACCATTGCATTTCACGGTCAGCGTGGCTTCTCTGCGAGGCCATACGTCCGAGTTTCTTAAGGAAGATCAGGGACTTCCTTGTTCTAATATTTCACTTTTATTTCTTTCATTCAATATGTAAAGTGTGTATTATTCTATTCAATATACAAAGTGTGCATTAATCCATTCAATATCTGAAGGGTGCATGAGCATTCTTATGATTTATTTTATTGTGTCTTTTCCTCAGCAAATTAAATAATTCCAAGACTGACGAGGAGGCTGATACTGGTGAGGACAGACATCCTGTAATGCTCTTCTCATTGGACATGGAATCAGCCTATATTTGAGGTGGGGGGGGATGGGTTCAATGTATCTTAGAAGGATTTTGTAGAGAAACCTGTTTTGAAAGTTGGCCATCTGTAGAAATTTTTGTTGTCGTTTGAGTAGAAATTTTTGAGGGGCACAGACTCGGAATTAGTAAAATGAGTCTGTCGGAAGCTTTTTGAATTGTTGATAACTTGTGCTGATTTTTAGAATACATATGGCATGTTTTGTAAACGATAAATAAATATCAAATACCAGATCCAGTATTTTAGGGTTTTTGAAGACAGAAAGGGGAGTTTTGTTTAGAAGCAGCGTTGTTTCTAGGTTAAATTGACGACTGTTTGTTGTGTGTATGGTTATGGAGGACTTGATCTGAAAAGTATTTTATAGAATGAGATGAGTGATCGTTAACTGTAATTTGAGTTTCTGTCGTTAGTCAAATGCAAACCATTCAATAAAAATAAGTCCAATGAATCTTAGGAGATTTTCAGATAGTGAATAACTTGTGTACGAAAAAGTCCCCGAAATGATAATTCCAAAGACCACGATAACACCAATCTAACTACTATCATCTTGGGGCGATGTCCCTCCCTCGAGTCCACAAAAGCGCCTATTGGTTGTAGAAATATATGCTCATAGCTGAAAAAAGCACACCATTCAGTTTTTAGGATTAGAGATTCAGTAGAGTTATTTCCGGAAGTAAGTTTGAATGCCTTTTCTGACTAGCTTCGATATTCATGGCATTTCTCCAAGAGATGAATGATCTCCACTAAACGCATGCGTAAGAAATGCATGGCTCGATTTACTGTTCGTAGGTAGGATAGAGTGATTTCCGACTTTTGAGACTTTTTAGTACGTTGATCTCCTTTTCGTATTTTTTCACCACATTTTCAACATGAAGTGGGAATCACATGTGCATACAAATAATCATCTCTATGATATTTTAATATCTGATGAAGGGAATGATGGCGTTATTTGCCTTTATTCGATTGGTAGTCTTCTCAGTCTCTTGTATGAAAAGTTATGACGGACTTTTCAAAGCGATTAAAATGCAATCAGCAAACGATTTAAGAATATGTTTTTAGTAATAGAATAGTTTCGATAATTAAATTTATTTTAAAACTTTAAACATTAATTATAAAATTAAATCATTTTGACAATGCGACTGTTTTATCGTACTGCAATTTATTATATTTTGCAGAGTTCACCAAATCTCTGCCAAAAAGTGCAGCCAGAATATGTAATAAATATCAGAAAGCTAGCATAACCACGTCTTCCCCTGTTTTCTCCGTTACTCCAATCGGTGGTGGATCGAAGAAACAGGTTTTCGTACGTGATAAACCTCACGTGAATATTGGTACTATCGGCCACGTGGATCACGGGAAAACGACATTAACGGCTGCCATCACGAAAAGTATAAATGTGATTAATATAAGTAATGTCTGAGAACAAACTGGCTAAGTTTTGTCGATATGACGAAATCGACAATGCACCAGAAGAAAGATCACGTGGGATCACAATAAATGCTTCCCTTGTGGAATATTCCACTGAAAACAGACACTATGGCCACATCGACTGTCCGGGTCACTCTGATTATATCAAGGTATGCCAAATCCCCTATTCTCGTAGAACATGATAACAGGGACGGCAGAAATGGAAGGAGCTATTCTCGTCGTGGCTGCAAACGATGGATGTATGCCTCAGACAAAAGAACACATTTTGTTGGCCAAGCAGGTCTATCAGGTCCTCATTTCAGATTGGATTAGAACACATTGTAGTCTTTATTAACAAGGCTGACGATGCCGACTCGGAGATGCTAGATTTGGTGGAGCTGGAGGTTAGAGAACTCCTATCAGAGCATGGATTTAACGGAGACGAGACTCCTGTTGTGTCTGGGTCCGCTTTGTGTGCTTTGGAAGTTTATTTTATCATTGTATTTGCTTAGAACAAGGAACCTCAAATTGGAAGAGAAGCAGTAATCAAATTACTCCAAATTGTGGATTCATACATACCTGAGCCTGTACGGCCATATGATCAGCCATTCCTAATGCCTATTGAGCACGGATTCACCATTCCTGGGAGGGGACTGTCGCCTCTGGACGAGTCCTCCGCGGTTGTGTAAAGAAAGGGGAAGCTGCGATGATCCTTGGTTACGACAAAGCCTCAAAGACTACAATTAACGGTTTCCAGTATCTAAAAATTTCCAGGGATCGAAATGTTCCACAAAATGCTTGATTCTGGACAGGCTGGGGATCAAATGGGCGCTCTTCTCAAGAACGTAAAGAGGGACGAGATTAAGCGTGGAATGGTCCTCAAAGCTGTCCCATCAACATTTAAAGGACCTTTAATATTCAACCATGTTCGCTGTAAGGTGAGGTGTGGTGATTATTTTTTGGTTTATTTGATTTCTCAGGAGGAAGGAGGGAGACATCGTCCTTTGATTGTGGGACAACATCTTTCGGCCTATTGTATGACTTGGAACTCCAGAATGGCCATAATTTAAATTGGTGGGACAGGAAATGCTGATGCCAGGGGAGAGTTGTGAGATAGATGTTGTTCTTCAACGGAAAATGGTGGGTTTTGTTGTAATTGCAGTACATTGAGAAGGGATCGAGGTTCACATTGAGAGACTCAATGACTACGGTGGGATATGGACTTGTCACTGATATTATGGAGGACGTTGATTTTGAGGAAATGATGCGTGAAAGGAAAAAGGCTATGAAATTACAGACTAAGGAAGAATAATAATTATCTAAAAATTTGTTTTAAGTAATAATTATTCGGCTTATTTTTTGTTTTGGGGATTTTTATTTATTTTTGTTGTTTTTTAGTTTTACCAGCATTTTTGCATTACGAAAATGTATATGGAAAAACCATAATATAACACGAGAGCCGTCTTCTTATAGCGAGGAAAGACAGATGATAATGTCTTCAACGCTCCCAGATTTAGCTAGCGATCTTAAGACGAGAAGGATTTCAAATCCTTTATAAGTGGATTACATTAATCGTTTGGACGTATTTGTACACATCAATCCTGTCTCTCACACACCGAATTCGGTATATCCTAGGAGCAAATATAGAATGAATAATTTTATCTGAGCCCATACTGTTTTTAATCACTGGGTATACATATTAATCGTTATTTTCCGCTGTATCTATAAATCATCACAAAGTATCTTAATCACGACAATTACCACCATGTTTATTTAACTTTTCGAGATCAGGGATCACCAAATTTTTTTCGTTACATGTCGAATTCCACCGATTTTAAACACATGCTAAAAGAATTTTTAGAAAACTCCTATCTTTAATATAAAATGTCCTGGACGAATATGGAACAAGGCAATTTTCTTCCTAAATTTTTTTCGGAAGAATTGAACAGATAAGGCTTATCATCCAGGGAATAAATCGACATGTGTTGATGTGCCAGAGAATTCTCAGACAGTAAAATGTCATTCACAGTTTTCTTAAAATCTTTCAGAAAAGTGCTTTTGTACAAAAATCTCTACTTGATTTAAGAAGTTGTGATTATTTCCTCTTTACAGTTTTTAGCTCATCAACAAGAAAGATAACTTTGATAGCAATGAAGAGTCTGAGAAATACAGTTTAATACTTTATTTAGATAAGATTTATTTAATTTTCAACCAACTTTTTGGAAAAAAAATCATTTGAATACATGGCAACACAACACACAACAGCCCTGCCTCCAAGGAGTACTAATATTTCCATTATTAAGTGTTTTATGTCCTTATGGCAGAACGTAACGTCTGATGATATCGGATCTGAAGGTCGTGGGTTCGAAACCGAAAGATGGATTTTTCAGTCAAAGTCAAATCTCGTCAAACCCGTGGGGTGACGAGTCCTTCTAACACGACACAAAATTTGAAACGTATCTTCCTACCTTCTTATTGACCAAATCCTCTGGTGATGATTATATTATGAAAACTATTCCGACGAAGAATGAAGTGATGTCCGAGACGGTAGGATGTGTAATGAAAATAGAATATGGCGGACCTAATTCTTCACCTTTCTTTTAAAGCGGAAACCTGTAATGTACTATTGGAAGATAGATTTGGTAGGCACAAGCAGATATTCTTCCTAGGATTCCTTTTTTGGATTAATTAAGAAAAAGTAAAGAACGAGAAATCAAGAACAATATATGGTGAATTTCAATATTTTATTAATAATAAACGTATATTTAAACAAATTAACAAGTATATTTAACAAATTAATAATTAATTATCACAGCCACCTGGTGGAAGGTTCCACGCATCTACGATGCGGAAAGGGTTTGACGAGTGACGCCGTCATCAGTGAATACTCACTGCGGAACTGGATTGTCTAGAAAGGACACTCACACAAGAAAAAGAAAAAAAGAAGTGAAGATCATTCCTTGGTTCTACGATTAGTTAAAATTAACTGTTCTTTACTTAAATAAAGTGTGTGTCCTGCCTATGCGGAGCTAATACCACGGCTCCGTGAAAAAGGCTGTTATTATTATATTATTATTATCACAGCCATCCATCCAAAGTGGACCTCGCCGACATCATCAAGTTGCGTTGCCTCTCATGATTGCAACAGAGATCAACTGGAAAAGCCACCGGGTCTCACGTGCGTAGTGGCTTTTTAGTGTAGCTAGGCGTCCAAGTTTCTTTAGGAAACAAAGCAATTTTCCACTTATTCCTCCAGTTGTCTCGACCACAATGATATAGAACGCGAATCGGTCGCGTAACGCTTCGTATTTCTTCTCCTTTGCCCTCATCGTTTTTTACCGCGGCATGGAGTGTGTCTACCGCGCTCCCGACTATAATAAACTATAATTTAGACATATATCTATTTATCCTTATATCTATTTGGAGCATCGATGCCTGGTGAAGAGGAAGACAGCATGGAATGTCAACCTTGGGTAGTTTCAGAATGTGAGATTTGCAGGGACGATAGCACAACTATACAAACAATATAAGTTGGCCACAAGAAGAGAACATTGAGTTAGACGGGCGTTATAAAATAATTACTTTTACTTGTGACTTTAAATTTCATTATAAATAATCCATTTACAGTAAACCCTCATTAATTTCAACAAAAAAATTGGATGCCTTTCGGATTGTGAAGGGAATAAATATACTAATATTTATGTTTTCAAATATCAGAATTATCTCTCCATTTTCAGTATCAATAATTTCCTCGTCGACATCATAATACATCATAATCGACATCACATCATAATCTTCCATAAATTCACAAAAAATTCTTTTTTCCAAATCAAAGGCTACCATAAAATCCAAATAAGCCTTTTTCTATAATAATGCTTAAAGTTTTTTATTATGCCTGAATCCATTGGTTAAATGGCCAGTTGTGTTTTTGAGAGGAATAAAATTTCAATTTTCAAAAAAATTCGTTAAAAAGTGGAGCATTGCCAATCAGTAAAAATAATTTTTTCCGTAACAATTTAATTCATCACTAAGATGACTAATGAAATCATTCTGTTGTATATTGGTCCTCACTTTTGATTGCTTTATGCATTTTCTATCTTTTTATGAATTTTTTTAGAAAGGAAAGATTGAAAAATGAGTCCAGTTTCATCCATGTTTGGTAATTCGTCAGGGTCAACTTTTTTTAACTTATCAGTTATATTTTGTCTATTCAAATTAATTTCATATGTATTAAGCTGCTAGCTTCTTAGTGAAGAACTTTTAGCTTAAGATTAAATTTTCCTTTAAATCTGTGTAGCCTTTACTAAATTCCGGATAATTGATTCCAAGCATTTCATCAAATACCTTAGCTTTTGAAATTATGATATCTTCAGTAATAAAACCATTAATTTCATCGATCCTTGAAATCCAAATACTATCGAATTATCTACAATCATACAGAAATTTTGAGCCAATGCCATGTCCAATGGGAAGAGCTGTTCAGTATTTTCGACCCCGGCGGACTCGTCCTCACTTTTGTTGGTCTGGGATCACTTAGTTAGATGAGAACTTTTATTTCTTTCTCTTTGACCCAGTGATCCTGGGGTAATAATAATAATTTTTGAAATCCATTCAACAGGTGAATTATCAAGTTGATGATGTTTACCACTTGGCAGTCTTGACTTGTTAATCGTAGTTAATCAGTTTTCCCATTTTCACGGTTTATAAGAATTTTTGAAACTGTCGAAATTACGATATAAAATTTCAATTTTATTTCACAGATATGGTATAATTCTCTGAAAGTTATTTTTGATGTATTTTGATTTCACAAGTCTTTCTTTTCTGTGCAATAGAAAATTCGGTCATCTCTCTAACCACGTGGCACAGTAAGATTTTAAATTTGAAATGTAAATATATTTAAATATACAATAAAAACAAAACGGGAAAAGTACGCGGTCCTACCCAAGGATTTTTTGTTTGTTCCACTCGCCGTTGAGACGTCTAGTTCCCTTGCGCCTGCGACGCTGGAATTCTTGAGTCGTCTAGGGAATCGGAATTGCTACACGAAAAGGAGAACCTCGTGAGCGCTGCTGGTTATTTGAGCGAATCTCGCTCGCTATCCTGAGAGGGAATTGCCACGCAGTCAGGGAAGCTTCTATATAACCGTTACTCTATTTTCTTTCCTAAATAAAACTTTGAATTAAAAAAAATAAAATAAAAACAAAATAAATTAATCCGAAATTTTTAATAAATGTCTTTCGGATTTCGGATTATTAAGTATACGTCGAACCATGAATCTCATATGCGTGCGCTTCATAGAGCCCGTTTATCTCTTGGACAAATTTTTGAAAATCGATGTTAGCCAAAAAAGGGCTTCCAAAATTACGAAAAGATGGAGTTCTGGAAACTTCCAGTCTTCAATGCTTTTCGAATCCTTAATACGTAAGAACCGAGGAACGTGCCGTTGCAACTAAGAGGAAAGTTATGCCGCTGATGCCCACTTGCGTGGGCTCGAAGGAAGATCATCATGTCAAGCTGAAGTTTCTTTTGAAGCGTGCCAAGACCACGAGATTAGTTAATTTGGTGTTACCGTGGTCTTTGGAATTTTTTTCATTTCATTTCATCCTATCTGTTAGAAATTATTCTTCTCCTTTAGTTAACTGAAAAAAGTCTTGTGGTGGCAACGTTAACGTGGTGCCATGTGGTTACTGTTTGTTTCTTCTGCTTCTCCCTTTTTTTTTCTCATAAGTAGCGTAATGTCAGTAGCGTCATAAGATCCGCCTGTCTAAGGAGGCGCTCAGTTAGAAAATGGCACGTAAAAGGTATTGGTTCTCCCCATCCATTTGTTGGAGTTCTCACAACTGAAAGGAAAAGACGTTTTCAACATTTTATGCTCGTTCTGGATAGACTTGTGCGATATTGGAAGGACTGCTTCTGTGACAGTGGGAACTTTTTTAACAAGATCACTGGTAGACCATAATTAATTAAGCTATCCCTACGCGACAAATTAGCGCCCTCAGCCTTGAGCGGCGTTCCCCACTCGAACCCACACAAGTTCGAACAGGCCAACGAACTCTCCTGTCCCGATAGAAGTACTATTACCTCCATTCCTTCCGAATTAAGGCCTCCAGAGGTGTCGGTTCTGAACATTTCACTCCAGACGTCCACTGTTTTGTCATATTAAGAGCTCTTTTGGCTGCGAACAGAATTGTCCAAGAGATGAAAGGTCTCCGTGATGGGAATATAAAATATGACAGGTTCAATTTACTGTTTGTATACGAAATCAAGGCCGGATGGCTACCAGCCTTCATAATCCTAGGAGACTCTTTAGGAGGTTAATATTCTCTTAGTTCGTTAAAACGTTTTTTACATGCTGCGAAAAGAACATAATGTGACTCCCATGATTTTTTTAGATTTGCTGTAGAGGATAATGGTTTTGTTTATTTTTAGTTTACTGTTTGTCTTTCCAATCTTTTTTCCGATTTAAAAAAAGAGTTGTCACGGACTTTCCAAGATATAGAGTTCTCCTCAATGAAGTCATATTTGTGAAACTTTTACATCTTAACTTTTTGAGGCGATTCTGGAGGTTATTCCAACTTCAATTGTAATTTAATTCTTCAACTTCTCGTTTATAAAAATTATCTGATTTATTGGCTTATATCAACGAGAATTTCGACGTTTTGGCTAGAAATTATAGCCTGCACTTGATGATTCTAGTCTCTTCGACTTTTAATTTCATACTTCGTACAGAGATGCAAATGGATGCATCCTACGACTTCATTATGTCTTCTTAAGTAATCGCTGTTTAAGGTTTACCATATCTAGCGGTTAAATGGTTAATAGTTTTAGTTATTTTTTTCATTGATCGCTCATGGAACCCATACTCGAAAAAACAAATTCTTTTCTTGCAGAAGACAGTACAATACTTCACTTATTGTGCTATTATTGGCTCTTGAAGGTCATTCACTAGACGTGTCGACATCAATATTTTTTACGTCAATACACGTAAACAATACCAAATGCAATGATTTACATTTAATCGTATCCAATAAGGGTTAACGTTGTCTTTATCTCCAATTCCATATTTAATGGCTAAAAATCATGCAATAGTTGCTACGTTTATTTATTTTAAGTATTTGCAGGAATCCAGAACTCCTTAAACAGATAGCTGACATTTTTTCCAAACTTTTATTAAATTTTGAGGTATCGGCAACTGACATTAATACTCTCCCTAAGCATTTCCTGGATAAATACAATCTCTTTTTATTAGTTGGTTTTAGGTGCAACCTCAGCATAATAAGAAATTTGCATGTTTGTTTATCAATCTCAACAAATTCAGATATTCCAGTATAAAAATTATTTTGGGAAAGCATATTCATATGGAAAAAATCGTGTTTGTTTCTATAAGAATCATCCGAAGACTTGATGATAATAAAATACTACACCGGCCCCTCCTCCAATCGTATAATCAGAATCCTCTCTTCCGAGGGACATCCGGGTAAACCTGGGTTGTCTACGTTGTTGGCAGCATCCATTTCTACTGACGTACGTAAACTGGATGTTCCTGTTCCTTTTTCAACCTATCCGAGTTGAAAGCAAATCACCTTTTTGAATGTTCTGAATTAGTACACTGTTCTGTTACATTGCCAAGACTGATCGATCTATGAGAGCGACCGGCATTTGCTGCGTCCTACTTAATAACCGCTGGTCTCCTACAAGTTAGTGATGTCATGGTTTCTTAACTAACTATGGCATTAATTTATTAACCACGGATACACCGAGAAAGAAGTTAACGTAAACAACTAGTTAAGTGTATCCAGTGTCCACTGCTACAGAAACAGAGTCCATCCGAAATCAACATAAAAGGTAAGACGTCCATTACATGCAGTTGTGGAAACCCCTCCAGTGGATTGGGAGAGAGCAAATGATCTTTTTTTGTGCCTAGACAGGTGGATCACTAATGGGAATGGAAAGAGCAAGAACAGACAAACAAATTTAGGCCGTCATTAGTGATTCATCGCTGAGAACCGGATTGTCAGATTGTCTCGAAGTACTCCATGTTGTGACTTCTAAAAATATATAGGTTTTGAGATATTCAAACCCAAAAAAGTTAAAATTTATGCATTTCAGACAATGTTTGGTGGGTCGGAAAAATTAATGTTGCTGGGAGACGATTTTGGTTCAAAAGTTGTAGTTCAACTACCCCTGTCGAGATGGTTTTTTAGGAAGATAATTTTCACTCTCTTCGTTAATCTGAATCCAGTTAACATCCATTTCTAATAAAATATAGTCTAATATTTTTTTTCACATGATTATTGAGCTGCTTAAATGTTATCAAGTAAAAAACCCATAATCAAATGTTTTATTTGGCAAAAAAATAATAATCAATAAACTAAAGTTAGACATCCATCTTAAGACTAACTCTCTTCCCTGTGATTTTATACAACCCCACAGACATACTTCTCGCCTTTGAAATATCTTCATTGTATTTGTTTCAGTAGGAACGCCTCTGGGAAACGTTTCCTTTAATGCGGAAGAAATGTACATGCACAACACCACTCAACATAATTATCAATGTTCAAATAAATATATTAAGGCTCCTTCTTAACAGATTCTCTTCCTCTTTGGGAAAAACTACCTACCTGTTTGAAATTATGTCGATTAGAGTTTTTTATTTAATTACGGCATATTTTCAATGACTTGATGAGTGACTCCATCATCAGTGAACATCTCACAGCGGAACTACATAGTCTACAAAAGGACTCACACCCAACAAAAGAAAAAAGAAGTGAGGATAATTCCTTGGTTCTCCCTAATCGATTAGTTATGATAACTGTTCTTAAAGTGTGTGTCCTGTCTGGGAGGAGCTATAGCTAATATGGCTCTTCGTAAAGTGCAGTGTTATATTATTATATTTTCAATGATTATGTGGTAACTGAGATTTAATTAAAACCGCATATTAATAACCAAAGAGTATTTTAATGGGTCGTTAAGTTTATATTTTAGAATACTCAGAACGGATTTTTATTCCTCAAATCCGATGTTTTGAAGAACCATTAGTCATTCTTGGTTCACTCTTCCATATTCCTGCAAGTCGGCCGATTGTTCCTGCAAACTCTATGCTGCTGAAGACAAACACTCCAAACGTTTCCAAAGAATATATTGTCACCGTCCGTACGTGGAACTCCACAAGAAATAATAAAAATAAAAATTAGTTCTCTGGATAATTCAGATTTTTCTGAGTTGAATGGTGTAATTTTTTGGAGTTCGGCGAGGTTCCACGTGCGGACGGTGACATATATTAATTACAAAAAACAAATAGGTAGAAAAATTTGTTTATATTTATCAAAAGTATTAGATATCAGCTTCAAAAAAATGGAAAGAAACCGACGGAGATATCTGACCAAAGATTAAATCCAGAACTGTATGGGTACATGCTCTCATTATCTGGATTAGCCTACTTGACCAAATTTTACTCCAAACCGAAACTATTTTAAATAAATGGTATCAGCGCATAAATATTACAAAAACGGACTACACGCGAATCGAACGACCCATATCAAGAAATGACGAACTCTGGAGACATACAAAAAAAACTCGGCTCACTACTAGGTGACGCCGGGGATATTTGTCGAAGGAAAATGCTGGCCACAATATACTTCAAAAAATGTACAACATTTGGATAAGAAAGAGGAATGTATCACTGAAACTTCGTGTCAGACTATACGACACGTTTATCAAGCCAAATCTAATATACAATTCCGGAACACGGGGAACCTCAAAAAACGATTTAGAGAGGCTAGATATTTTCCACAGAAGCCATCTGCGCAAATTGACTGGAATCTTCTGGCCGAGAAATATCTCAAACGAGAAACTACATGCTCTATGTAAATCTACACTAATTAGCATGGACGTCATTCTATAGAGATGTCAATTATTTGGACATATTCTTAAACTAAACTCGACTACGCCGTGTAACAAAATAATGGAAAAATATTTCTACTGCGCCGGAAGTAACGGATTTCAAAGCAGACCCATAAATACACTTCCAGTTTGCTTAAAAGATGATTACGAAGTAATCGGTTGTAAATTGGTTACAGCATACAACCTGGATGATGATCGAATGAGTGCCAGAAACAAGATGGCGTGGGCGAGGATGGCGAGGAGGATGGCTGTAAAGCATGGCTCAAGCGAAACCCTTTTAGGGCTACGCGAAGGAGCTTTTAACTAGCTAACTAACCATCTGGATTATACCCCCCAATCAGCATTTTTTAATACATTCAGATCTGTAACCACTAAATTATTATTATCTAACTCCGAAAGTTAAACCAACCAATCAAGTGATCGCGGTATTCCACAACAGAGATTCTTATAATGTTCCTCTATGGTTCAAATGATTTCCTGCACCCACAGCGCTCCTCTTTTAGCAGAAATTGAGGAAATGTGAACTTCTTTCGATATTTTCGGGTTTCGGCTGTTCCTACCGCTAATCAAAAGATTCCACAGAGGAACTCAGACCGAATATTCCTGATTGCAAAAGTTTGACTTAACAAATGGACGATCTCTTCATTGATTATTTCCTAAATACTAGTGACGTATTAAACTTAATAATAATGGAGAAATAAATAAGCTATGTTTTAGTCAATTGTTATTAAGATTAAATTAAAAGTGCTGCTGAAAGTAGTCAATATTCTAAAAAATGAAGACACAAACTTTTAGGCGGTTAGTATTAATCCCACGTCGCCAAAAATTCTGAACGTACTTCCGAGAGTCTTCTCTGTGAAATTATTATGGAAAAACTACATTGATTGAGAATTTATTTTTCCTAAATTTTTCTAAATAAAAAAATTTTATTATTTAAATTTGATACAAGGTAAGTTTTTTGTGATACTTTTATTTCTTTAAAGCATGCTTCGTAATATTCATTTACTCCATGCCCAAATGAGAAACTCATTAAATTAACGTTAAAATTAATAAAAATTAAAATAAATATTTATTTTCTATTTTGAATATTAAAATATTTTTTATTTAATTTTTATTTTACTAAATTTTTTTGGATGAAAAATGACAATTATTTAACAAAAAAACAAATGTTAGTTGAGAAGCCGGCTGCTGGATCAAACGAGTTCCCTCGGAGTATGGCCATTCCAATCTTTTGTCTCAGCCATAACCCTTCTCGTTGATCCTTTTCTTTCTGGCAAGCATTCCTCTTGTTCTCGCAAGAACTCAGCCGTCTTTGGACCAACGGCTCTAGATGATTCGGTCGCAACAGGAGTAAATCGGTAGCGGTCCCCGAGGCAAGAATATTTCTTGATTTTTAGGTTCTCCGCAGTCGAAGCAGCTGCTCTAGGTGTCTGAACCGATTTGAAAATATTCGTGCTTGAGAACGTGTCTACACAAGATCTTCCAGTGACAAGACAGGCATGTCGGTTTTGGTTTGATTGATCAGAAGCCTCTCATGTTTATCTTCGGAGATAGACATGTAAGGATCTTTCTATTCAGGCATCTTGACTCTCAGATGCTCCAAATCTCTGATCTCCGACGATTCTGCTGGAAGTTGGAGAATCATTTTTATCAACAACTGAGTAAAGCACAAGGAAGATAAGATACGAAGGGCGCGCTAAATCCTTTGGTGACCGTGGACCAAGCTGGATGGTTTTCCATATGAGCTATGAACATAGTTGTACGGTGATGGGCAGAATGTAAAACAATCCTCAAAAATTGTATCATGTTGAAGCGTTTTTGATATCAATTTTGACAATTACATAAGGAATATACGGACAGCATGAATTGCTGATTCACAGTCCCGGGAGTATTTGGGTTGGTTGTAGATGTGTTGCAAGGTTACTCTGCATACGAGCTTTGAGATCACCCGACGGAAAACAAGCCAACAGCAATAGAGCGTATTCCTCCTCACCTTTTATCGAAAGCGATTAACTTTGCGGAGAAAATTACGTGTCGAATTGCATTTGGTCGTGTCCTGAAAGCATCCTGTTCATTAGTTTGGTGATAGTCGACACATCTGGACGTCAAAGTTGCCCGTGCAATGAAGTTTTAAGGTTCCTCGGAAGGAGCCCATCAAGGACGAAAGAGAGAATCCCATCATTTACGTCTTCTTCAGAAACAAGTAGATGAGGTTATTTTCCAAGGCGAGATGGGATCCGATGGTCGTTTGGGGGAAATGGGTGTCGTTCAACAAATGCTGCGTAGGACTGTTCGGATGGCTCAAGTATTCGGTTCTGATAGAGCCGAGGATGTCGTATTATCTGGTAGGAGGCATGACTGACAATGTTAATCGGAAAGACAGCCAGGGCTCTTTAGTCATTCCAACACAAAACATAAGGAAGCCACACGAACAGGCCGTGAAGTGGATTACCGTTTTCTTTTGTTTCTTATGTTGCATTTTTTTGCAATATCATCTTTTTTGCAGTTTGCTGCATCTTCTTCTGATTTTTTTCTTTTCTCTTCAACACCACAACAAGTTGCGTGCCTTTATTGTTTTAATAAATTATTAACACTGGATCTCTGGCTGAGAGTAACTTCTGGTGACATCAGATCTGACAGTCGTGGGTTCGAATTTGAAATATTGAGTTTTCACCGAAGATTAATTCTTGTCAAACAGATCCCACCCTGAGACTACGAGTCCTTCTAGCACGACACACTAGTTGAAAGGGGTCTTCCTGACCTTCTCCTTGACCAAATCCACAGTGAAGATTATCATTATGAAAACTCTTCCGCCGAAGAATGAAGTGATGTCCGCGACGGGAAGACGTGTGATGAAACTAGATGAGGCGAAACCCACTTATTTACCTCTTTTCTGAAGTGGAAGCCTGTAATGGACTTGGTTTACGAGCAGACGTTCTCTTTTGGGTTCCTTCCTTGGATTGATTAGTTGTGACTGTTTTTGCTGGTCTTACTAAAGATAATGTTTGTAAATGCAGGAAATTGACGAATATTTCCGAGTTGTTTGTCTTAGTAAAATCTTGATAAATCGGCCTCCAAGGTACTCTATGTCTAACCACTTTATTAAATTATTCTAATGACCAAGGGTAAAACTAAACTAACTAATTCATTGGTCCTGACGCGTTTCGCAGAATCCTCACCCAAGCACAGTGATCCAAAAAGCGATGTCCGGAAGCTGAAATCGATTCCAGAACTCGTCGTCAGTGAGCGAAATTGTCTCCCGGTGGAATAAATAGATGAATCCTTTTGAATGCCGCCCAGGGATTGGCCGTCTTATTAGTAAAGTGGATCTAATAACGCCACCAAAGGGAAGGAAGAGAAATTAGTTTTAAAATATAAACTATTTTTATTTTAAACGATTTTTAAACCATTTCTCGAATTTTATCTCTCTCTCCTAGATTTTTGGAACGGTTTCAGTCAATCGGTTTTTGTCTTTCCCCATAAATGTTCAATAGGAAAAGATCTGGAGATTGCAGAACCTATTCTAGGGTTTCATACTTGTTAGCAGAAAATCTTCCTAAACATTGTCCTACTTAAAGATTGACTATGTTAACCTGATTCTTCATTTGAACAATTAAAATTAAATCACCGATGCCGTAATATGAGAAATATCCCCATATCACGAGATCACTTCCGGAAAGAACTCCTCACCAACTCCTCTCGAATCTCTAATCTGTAAGAAACGAAGGGGTTCCCGTAAAACTATGAGCATCTGATTCTACGTCCTATATGTGCTTGTAGGGTTTGATGGAGGGGCATTGGGTCAAGATGAGGTCACTGCTGCAGCGGTTTGGTTTTATTATGGTCTTTGGAATTTTTATTCCATTTCATTGCTCTTTTTTTTATACACAATTTTTTTTAAACAATAGAAGTCAGGTAGTTGCCGCCCTCACTGCGTGGCTGTTCCCTCTCAAAATTGCGAGCGAAATTCGCTCAAATAGCCAGCGGCGTTCACGGAGATCTCCAGTGCATGAGGTGATCCGGTTTCCAAGACGTCCGAAAAACTCGAGTGTAGAGGGGGAGTAGGATCCGGAAGTCTCCATAGCAAGGGGAACAAATTTGACATCATCGGGAAGGTCGACGTATTTAACGAGTTCAAAATAAAATTTATTAAGAAAATACTGATTTTCATGTTTCATTCGAAAATGTCAGAATTTTTCGGACAAAGACTAACTCAACTTTTCAAGTTTTTCTTTTATCAAATTATTACTGGCTTGGGTAATTATTTATTCTTAAATTCCATTTTTACAAAATTTACCGACAGAATTGAAAGGTCAGGTAATAGAAATCTCAAAAATGCTCAATTCGTCCCTATTTAATATTGAATTATTTTTCGGATCCGTTTAAATTTCGACAGAATATTGCAAACGGTAAATCGTGGAATTTTTACACTAAACGAGCTCTCAAAGTATCTTCTAGGAGAATGGTATCAACAATCCCTCACTTAGAAATTGAGAGTTTCCACAGGATTGAGTGTTTTTAAAAATGAACATAATAACTAACTCCGGTGGAAAATGCTGCTTTTTCTTCTTTTGTAGGAAAAAAGCATTTATACCAACTATCCTTCCTCCTTTCAGAATAGTGGTCAGTTTTCCCGTATTTCTGCTAAGAATTAGAAAACTTCTTTCAGAGTAGTGACCAGTGTTCGGAGCTTTAACATTTTTGTGCATTCTAATAATAACCCTTTCACTAAAATTAAAAAAATCTGACTTACGCAGAGCCATATATTAGCTACAGCTCCGCCCAGACGAAACACACACTTTAGTCAAGTAAAAACAGTTAATAGTAGGGGGAGAGCTGAGAAATGCTCTCAGCTTCTGTTTTCTTTTCGTTGCGTGTATCTCCTTGATAGACGAATCTGTTCCGCGCTGAAATTTTCAAAGCATCGTGGATGCGTGGAACCTTCAACCAGAATGTAGAGCAACAAGATTCTAACTAGGGGCCATCATGCCTCTTTCCTGGCACTCGTTATATTGCTCAACCCTTTCACGGGAGTCATAATACTTAAGCTACTGTTAACTTAATATTTCAAATTGCAACTCTATAAATCCTGACAACCTTGAACCAAGGAGAAGTGATCCTCCAAGTCCTGACAACCTGACAGGTGATCCTCAGGTTTTTTCAATTTTGGGTGGAAAAGATCGAACCCGACTCTTCCTTCCGTGTTTAGTACAGGTTTTCCCAATTTTTTAGTATCGCCCCTATGAAAAAATATACACCCCCTATTAATAATAACGAATAAATTAACTAATTAATTAATTAAGCGTATTTTGATCCAGATTGTTGGTAATCCCTCTTCTTCTCTTAGAAGAAGAGTGTGCCATAACCTCCCTGTTACTCCGCATCTCCACATCAGATTCAGTCAAAATATCTCCGTTAGAGTCCAATGGCTGTCTTCACGGCATGCCAGTTCCACAAGTTGGGAGGTAGTAGAGGCGTACTCTTCATCGTATACCTTCATCCCATGCTTATGTTCAATGAGCATACTTTCGAGCGTTCTCTTCAGCACAACCGCTTGGATGTAAGTCCTCGTTGATTCTTCAATAGATAATTTATCCATATGATTCTTGAAGCATCTTGAGACAACTCCATCCCATGTCAAAACCACTGGAATAATCTTCACTTGGCATTCATAGAGAAGCGAAAGTTCATTTGCTAGCAAGTCATATTTGTGAAGTTTCTCAACTTCAACTTGCTTTAGTCGGTCTTGTGAGGTAATCCCCATTTCAATTAACGTTACTTCCTTCTTTATTTTGTCATACACGAAAATATCAGGTTTATTGTATTGGACTTTTGTTTCTGTCAAAATCGACGAGTCAACTCTAATTTCGAATACACCCCCTATAATAACTATAGATAGTAATGCTATAATTAATTAGTATTTTTTGTAAAAAATGTTAATGTGACCCTTGACCTTGGTAAAGGTTAATAAGGGCTACTCTGATGTCCCCTCTTTCGCAGATACTTAAATTATTCCGCTTCTTATTAATTTTATAATTTTCAGTTTAAACTTCTAAAAAATCAATATCTTTTCCTAGTGATTAATGATGCTTGCGTTTGCATGTTCTAATGAGCGAGATTGCTTCATCGCTTCGTTGGAAAAATCAACACAACATTTCAAAGACAAAAGTTTAAGTGGATCCTTTGGATTTTGAATAAAACCATATGATAAATAGTTCTCTATATTCTCTTATTTTTTAGCAGGTCCCACCAAAAAGTTGCACTCTGTTATTTAAATTATTTAAAATAAATTTATTCGTAGATATATCATAATTAAAAAATTCTTAATTAAAAAATCTTCTCCCTGATCAATAAAAATCGCTTCTGAGAAACACTGGTTTAGAACATCAGGTTTCCATGTCTCCTGAGTAAGTAATCTTCTCCATGCTCATAAAAAAGGAATATATGGGCTTTTTTCATCCAGCATAAAACTGTTTAGATTATTTCATGCAGTAGATGTGCGTCACCACCTCAACATTCCGACCAATTAGCAACTTTGCTTACAGGTCACAGTTCTAATTACTGCTTAGCCAGTGATTAATTGGCTGAACTGATGATGTACTTGTATTGTTCTTAATGTATAAAAATTGGAAGAATTTTAACAAATATTGTTATTCGGAGTCAACACTAATATAATTATAGAACCTGTTAATGATAATAATATAATTTAGAACTTGTTCTGGCACGTTCAATGGTTCAAGTTTTGACCCATTTAATTGTCTTTATATGAGCAAGTTCATGTTAAACACAAGAGTCCGATTACAATCATTTGAAATACTGGCTATTAAACAGGCTTAAAATTTGTAGGTTACCCATAACTCAGCGGGTAGCCTGGTATGTTTACTATCAAGTATAATATTACTTCCTATTCTAGCCTGCACGCAAAATTTGTTCTAAAATTGATTTACTGTTTCATAATTGAGTACTAATAGAGAGTTTAGTTCAGTCATTGGAATTATTGACATCATAATGGACTGAAATCAAACATTCTCCAGTTTTTTGAATGAAAAAATAAATAGCCCTTTTCGTAAGAGAAGTAATGTTTTCACCACTAAATCTCCCCTTATTGAGGAAGCGCATTTTATTTTACAAAGAAAAAAAATTATGTTAATTAATGGTAATAAGGGGGCCTAAGCATCAAGGATGTTCTTAACTTATTTTCTTTTTGGCTAAGTAAAAATCCCAATAGACAATCCAATAGCGCAGTGAGATATTACTGATGACGGTGTCACTCGTCAAGCCATGAGAATAAAAATTGACAATTTGAATAATTGATTTGTAATAATAATAACACCAGAGACCACGGTTACACAAACTAACTAACCACGTTATCCCAGCACGCTCTAGCAGGGACCTCATCTTGACCGGATGCTCCTATCTCGACCCCACACAAGCACGTATCGGTCGAGTGACTGGAACTTCGCAGTCACGACGGCGCGTTCCATGGTTCATTCGTATCAAGGCTTCAAGTGGCAATGGTGGCTGGAACTCTCCAGAAATCCAGCGTTCCGTTATTTTGGATAATCTTTCCCGGCTAGCTTCGATATTCAAGACATTCGTCCAAGCGATTAGTGGGCCCATATACCACATGTATAAGAGATGCATTGTTCAATGAATCGTTTATATACAGTGCTCAAAACAGAATTCTTTTCGATCTTCCATAAGCCTATCAGGCATTTCAGAACATTGGTTTTCTTTTCGCATTTCGTAATTACGTTTTCAACATGGAGCGAGAATGACATATGCATGTCAAAAGTCACCCCAAGGATCCTTTGGTATTTTTTGAAAGGAATCAAATTAACAGTATAATATAATCTTATTATTTATTATATATTTAAATATATTTTTTAAATAGATTAATAGTTATTGATAATTCTGACAATCATTTAATTCGTCTAAAGAATGGACCTGCCTTCACTTTCTCCACCATTTATTGATAATCTCTTTAAGATTGACGGATATCTGGAGAACTACAAAGAAGCCATAAGAAGAAGGTCTTCATATTACTCCTAGATTCTCAGATATATCTGTTTTGTTGAACTTTTTCGGAATTTAAAGAAAAACCCAGGCGGATTAAATCGCTTTACCACCTCTTATAAAGACTTTGGCATAAATATTCTGGAAAATGGAGACTTGGTGGCTCGGATTTGGGCTCCACATGCTATGGAACTGTATTTGATAGGAGATTTCAGTATTTACCCTAATAATTGCTAGATGACTGGAATAGAACATCAAACCCATTCACCAAACACAATGTGGAAGGTTTAGCATTCGTATTCCTGGATTTTGGAATCCAACAAGGCATTTGAGTAATATTAAGGCATTCAATAATTTTTAACCTCAGTTGGGCGTGGTCACGTGGTCTGGAGTGTACCTAGACAGATTAGATCCGTGGGCCAAATACGTCAACACACTAAACGGAGACATCGTCTATCAGCATCTTTTGTGGAATCCCCCAACACCCTACAAAATGAAGTATGGTCATCCCCCACGACCGACTTCTCTTCGAATATACGAATGTCATATCGGGATTGCTTCCCCAAATTGTTCTATATCAACCTACAACAACTTCCGGACTGATATGCTTCCAGAATAAAACAACTAGGTTACTTTACTTCTCATTTTAGGCTTTAATGCCATACAAATCATGGCAATCATGGAACACGCGTACTATGCTCCTTTGGCTACCAAGTCACCAGTTTCTTTGCTGCTTCCAGGTTTCTTGAGTCACCTTTATGACAGCCGTTTTGGGACTCCGGATGAACTCAAGGAGATGATTGACTCGGCCCATGAGATGGGAATTCAAGTCTATCTTGATTTAGTGCACAGTCATGCCTCGCAGAACGTTGCTGACGGGCTGAATATGTTTGATGGATCAGACACATGTTTTTTTAAAGCTGGGGGTGAGGGATACCATAACCTGTGGGACAGTCGACTGTTCGACTATCAAAAGTTGTCTTTCAGTTAAATTTTTTGACTAGCATGGAAGTTTTGCGTTTTCTATTGTCGAATATTCGTTTCTGGGTGGAAGAATACATGTTTGATGGATTCCGCTTTGACGGGGTTACTTCAATGTTATATCACTCCCATGGAATCGGTCATAGTTTCTCGGGTCACTATGACGAGTATTTTAGCGACAACACGGATATGCAATCGCTGTTGTACCTTATGATTGCTAATTTCATTCTCCATAAGCTTTATCCCGACTTTATTGTCACCATTGCTGAAGTAAGATGAATACTAAATGGAAGGATGTCTCTGGAATGCCCACCTTGTGTCGTCCAGTGGAAGAAGGAGGGATTGGGTTTGACTATAGACTGGCTATGGCGATCCCTGATATGTGGATTAAGGTCTTGGATTTCATCATTCTTGTAGTTGTTGAAGGAAACACGTGATGACGAATGGGATATGGACAAAATATTCCACATTCTTTCAAATAGAAGGTTTGCGGAGTTGTTTAATTGAGATATGGAGAGAAACACATTGCCTACGCAGAATCCCACGACCAGGCTATTGTGGGGGACAAGACAATAGCATTTTGGTTGATGGACAAGGAAATGTACTCCAACATGTCCATCCTCCAACCTCCTTCATTTATCACAGATCGAGGAATTGCATTACACAAACTAATCCGTCTCCTAACACACGCTCTTGGAGGGGAAGGGTACCTTAGTTTTATAGGTTCTGGTAATAAATGAGACTAGGCAATGAGTTCGGGCATCCAGAGTGGCTGGATTTTCCACGTGTTGGCAACTGTAACAGCTACCACTATGCCAGACGACAGTTTAACTTGGTTGACGACCCAAATTTGCGTTATAAGCTGTTAAACAAGTTTGAATGCGACAAGAACGAGCTCGACGAGACGTTCAAATTGTTAGCTTCTGAGCCAGTATTCATTTGTATTAGTTGCATGCTTATGTGACTCGACATCATGACGCTGATAAGATAATCTCGTTTATTCGTGCCGGATTGGTTTTTGTTTTCAATTTCCATCCAACGAAAAGTTTTTCGAACTACAAAGTGGGGGTTCATAAACTTGGAATGTTTATTTGTTAGTTATTTAAAGGTACAAAATAGTGTTCGACTCTGATGAGTCCAAATACGGGGGATATGACAGGATAGATCATTCTGTTCCTATAATATCACAGAAAGATGATTATGATGGCCAACCATGTTCTATTATGGTGATTTTACCATCATATTTAGGTTTATGTGCCTAGTCGGGTTGGAATTGTTCTCTGCCTTGCTGACTGATATCATTCTCGTAATAATGGATGTATTAATATTATTGTGTTTTGGAAATTCTTACTTTTATTTGTTATTTAAAAAATTTACCGCAATTTAGTTGAAAGTATTCTAGGATTGCTGTCCTGAGATCAAATCATTAGTTTGTTTCTGAGAATATGAATATTTTATTATTAGCTTAGAATTTATTATTTTTTATATACCCCCCTGTTCCTTCAAGTGAAGGAAACCAGTGGATAACAGGAAAGCAATTGCTAAGAGGGACAAGAGATCCGTCAGGAACATCTGGTGTGGCGCAGAAATCAAAGGCGGAACAACAAGAGGTGGACTTTGTTGTCAAATCAGAGGTGTGGTCAAATTTTTATCATATTTAACTGATAAAATAATTATTATGTTTTATATTTGATTTAAATAGAGATTAATAGTTATAGCCGCGTGGCGCCATGTAGTGCTGCGTGGTTAATTGGTTGAAGTTTTCTGCTTGCTTGTCTGTTCCTCCTCTCTCTTCCTATTAGAGTGGCATCATGTGATCTACCTGTTTAAATGGCGTTCAGTGCCAGGCCGGCACGAAAAAGGATCATTTGCTCTTCCCCACTCCACTGGAGGGGTTTCCACAACTGCATGTAATGGACGTCTTACCTTTTATGCTGATTCCGGATGGACTCTGTTTCTGTAGAAGTGGAAACTGGATACACTTAATTAGTTGTTTACTTTAACTTCTTTCTCGGTGTATCCGGGTTAATAAATTAAATAGTTAGTGTTACCAATTTAATTTGTGCTGTCGCGACTAGCTCTTGATTCGATTCTAGCGCCGCTACAAATTTGGCCGTAGGATTCCGTTCTGCTGCATGCCTTCCTCAAATCCTTAAGAGTTGCCATAATGATCCACCTGTCTCAGGAGACACCAGTGCATGTCCGGCATGCTAAATGGTCTACCTATTACTTACTCTAATGGAGAGGTCCTCGCAATGTCTGATATTGGTGGACTTGATGCTAAGAAGTATCCCAATACGACCGTGTGAACTAGATATACCTTAATTAGAGTTTGACTAGCTCTTAAACGAATCAAATTTATTATTAGGCAAAAAACAAACCACAGACCAGTTGCTTGAGACTGCGAGCATTGCTGAGGAGGATGGAAATTCCAAGACGGTCACGGAACTGATACCATCTCCAAAAACTAAAAAATGATGATTTTTAGTTATTCATCTTCCATCAAGTCTGAATCTTAATAAAAAATGTCACATTTTATGATTATAATATGCCACATGGCGACTTTTTTGGCATGTTATTCATATGGATATGGTGACATCGTGTAACCTCATTATGGAGGATTTCATAAGGATCACTACGGAACTGAGTTGTCTTCTGGAACTCTCACACAGAAAAAAAACGAGAAGGCAATAACACTTTCAATGTCTCGGATATGGATTAATTAACATTACTGTATTAAAATAAAGTGCGAGTTCTGCTTAAGATGAGGTTTAAGTAATGGAAACACTACCACTCCTTATCGGAAGGCTTTATTTTTCTAACATTTTCAAAAACATTCATATTGATTTAAAATCTTACATATAACATTGTCGCAAAGAAATTATGTTCAGGATCACTTGTCTTAACTACATAAAAAGAATACTTTTAGTGGCATTGAAAATATGCATGTGGAGTAATTGGCATAACTTCATTTATGATGAAACTTTAGATACAATAATAAAACTGGATGCATTAGTTCTGAATCTTGTTCATTCCTCTAGCGGCTTCTTCCTGAAGTTCCTTCACTATCAACCTCATTTCACTTTCATTTGACTTAATTTTAAGATAATTGTATTCTTCCTCATTTTGTACAAATCCCTGTGCATGGAATCCAGCAAATGTATTCCAATTAAGCCCAAGCTAACTATTATAAATCTAGACGATTTTTTTTAAATAATAGAAATGGTGTTGATCAGAAGGAACGCTTAGGCAACCCTGGCCTCTTAACTAAAAGACTTTAGTTATTTACTTTTTTTGTGAAGAGATGTTTCAGGATCTTCTGCCTACATTCCTATAGGGGCTATCAGAACCAGAAATTAAAAAATCTTTGTTATGGAAAAAAATTGGAATTCCGATCTTTATTTTTGGTTGTTTATTATAAATAAATAAATTAAAAAAATTAATAAATTAAATAAATTATGATGAATTATGATAATGCGGGTTAACACTTATGATAATGGGGGTTAATAAATAAATAAATGATGCTACATAATGGGACCGTCCATATCTTGGACAAATATGAGGAAATGCAAAAGAGGGCTTACAGAGTAACTGAGCGTTGGATTTTGAAGATCACCGAACCGGACCTACGCCTCTAGAGACCCTTATGAGACTAGAACCCAGATTACGGGAAGTATGGCCCTGAAAATTCAGTCAGTCGTCCTGTACGTTCATGCGCGGGCACGAGGAAAGAATACTGGGCAAAGATGAGGTCTCTGTTAGAATGCATCGGGATTAAGTAATAATTAGTTTGGTTTTACCGTGGTCTTGGGATTTTAAATGAATAATGAAACACAAAATTTGTGTGTTTTCCGTAAATCATAAGAGTTTATACAATTCTATTATTATGCAGTTTCTTATATATAATATCGATTAAAAAGTTCCTAGGTGGAAGATGTATATCATCCGCTATGTCAGAATCATAGTAACCAAAAATAAGGTCAGGAATAAGTTAAATAAAACATTCTTGTAGTACGCTGTAAAATAGGAAGCTTGAAACTTAGGTACGACTTTTCTCGGAACGGTATCGTTTTCTCCAATTCATTTCGGTGGAGAGTCCAACTTCTTTAAATCGGCCTCTGAGCAGGACCATGCTCTAACATTGTATCATAGGTTTCACCAACGCGTCGTATAGGTGTAGCCTCGTTTGTTTGTATCTAACCCCTTGTGTAGAAACCAGGTTTTCTTAAGTTTTTGAAATGCTTCATTTGCAATCGTCTTTCTCCTCGCAATGTCTTCCTAGTTTCTTAGGAGGATGCTTAATTTCTTGGTTCTTGCGCCAGATTTCGCTAGTCCTTGATTCTCGCATTTTGAATTCAGTCACCTTCATTTTTTCACATTGACCGCAGTTTTTCCAGTATCATTTTCATTAATTGGATGAGGGCTTCCTCATCTTCCGGGACAAAGTCTACATCGTATGAATAAGCTACAGAGTCTATCTTCATACGAGGCTTCAATCTTCTGAGTGTCGATTCCAGATATATTTCAATTAATATGGGAGATAGAGGTTCCCCTCGTGGGGTCCCCGTTGTCGTTTTGAATAATTTTGAAAATATTCTTCTATCTGATAGGAAAAAGTTGGATAGTAAAATCTATGAAGCTTTCAATCAGTTAGACGTATTTGCATTTAATATCAATCACTCATTGTGTTCACCATTACAAACAATTATACAAAAACCAAACTACATATAACCCCAATGTGCAGCAAAATAGACAATTCTAGGCACAATCTATTCCACGAACCTCGATGAGTTCAGGTCATCTGCGGATTTCAACTCTTTCCACTTTTTTAGGTCAACTTATAGGATTATCAGCAGAATTATTTTTGGCCTTCCACGAAAGAGACTCTTTTGGCAAACACAATCGCGCCAGACTACGTCGGCTGTAGATAGCGCTTATTCTAGTATTTACAAAATAGTTATGCTGCCGATTTTATTCACCACTGTTTTTAATAAAATAATTTAAATTAATAATCATATCCATGACAACCGCAACGTCAGTAATTGAGAGTTTAATAGAGAAACTAAATCTCGATGAGTTTCCCTGTAATTTTAAAGGGAAAGAGAATAATGAAAGTAATAATTAAAATGAGTTCAAAGTAAATTATGACGATTTCACATTCCAACAAGAACTCATTACATCAGAGAATTCCCCTTGGTTTCAGTCCAACGAGTGGAGTCACGAGATTTCGAAAATCAGAGCAAAGGCGTTGCAGTCGTCCACAGAAAACCAATTTAAAATTTCAAAAAATATTAAAAATGAATTTAAGACTTTATTTTTATGGAATAAAAAAGTAAAATATCTCTCATCGTCAGATTAACACATTGGACGACAAAATAGTGGAATACGCAAAACTCACAGAACTCACATTGACCGGGAATTTCTTGGAACACGTGGATTTGGATAAATTACCGAAAAAGTTAAAAGTTTATTAAAATTTAAAATCCAAGAATTTAGAACTCTGTGGTAACATAATATCGAAAATTAACAAAAATGACACAACTCCCAGTGAACTAGAACACGTGGGAATAGGGTTTAATAAAATTACTGAATTGAATTTTTTAAAACTACCAAATTTATGGTAAATAAAATAAAAATCTATAGGAAATGCTTAATGAGTTTGGATTTAAGCAACAATTTGCTAACAGGACTATCAGGTGTAGTTGAGGCGCTATCTAAGCTACCCAGGCTGAAAAATTTGACTCTCAACAACAATCCGCTCGCAGTGAACGTTAATATTTAAAAATAGATCGGACGGGACTACAAAACGTATGTGGTGGGTTCTTTGGATTTAATTTATTTTGACGATGAAATAATAACGACGGAGTTAAAAAATATATGTAAAGAAAGTATAAAAAATAAAATAAGTAATATTAATATATATTCTAGTTGACGACCGGTTTGAATTGAGTATAACGTTGAACCAAATAAAAGGAGTTCCCTCTCCCAAGTCAGATCCCAACATACACCAGACCTTTTCTTATTTAGCAGCATTTTGCTTTAATTCAGATGATTTAAATAAATTTGAAAGGAACCCGGTACTTTCAAATTAATAAATTTAAGAATGTAAACGAAGAACCACAAGAAAATGAAAAGGGTGATTTGAATTTTTTATTATTTGATTTAAATACATAATTTAAAAATAAATCATTATTTTAGATATTAAAATTAATTTTAATGATGATAATTTTGCTGTTTATTCAAATAAAATTCAAAATTGGTCCTCAACCATCGATTTGAAATGGCAGATGAATATTACTGGAACAGCCACTGAACACATTTTTAATGTTTTTAAAAAAAACCCCCGCCAATTTATTCATCATTGAGGAAAAAGTAATTATTAAAATTGATATACTTTTATTAATTATTTTTTAATGTAATTTAAGACCACATATAAATTGAAAGATGAAGTCTCTGAGAGTTCATTGAAACCCAAGAATAAGCCTCCTTCTCCAGTCCGAGGAAAAAAGAAGGTCTTGTCCTCATTATATGCAGGAATCTAAAAAGAAAGGCAGTGGCTATGCTGTTGATTTTGTGGAGAGAAATAATTTGGCTCGATTTGAAGTACCTCTAGCCAATGTCATGCAGTCGAAACTACAATTTGACTTTAAGTGCTTACCTGATCTGGTCGATTTGGAAGTTTTTGTTTTAAATATTTTCAGAAAAGGTCAAACAAAGGCAAGAAGAATGTTAAAGGGGAAGACAACAAAAAAAGAAATCAAAACAAAGAAAAGCTGTCCACAGTTAATGAAATTGAAAAACTTGAGGTTTTCTAAGTTTTTTAGTTGAGGTGGGTTTTACGGTGACATTAAATCCTGAAAATTAGATATTTTGACATTACTAAAATTATTATAATATTTATTAATAATTTGATAATTGGTAATATGCTTAGCAAATTTAATAATGATTTTATTCACTCTGGAACTACCCTAACAACCCTGGTGAATCGAGGAGGCGACACGATTTGTGCAAGACCTTCTAAACTAGATGGGTCTTTGGTTCCTGAAGAACCGTCTGAATATATCACCAGGAAAGTCACATGTAATGACGTTTACCTCAACGCGAAAAGAATTACGGACAACACAACGAACAACATTGTATGACTCCCCGCTTCCCATTAAGAAGACCCTTTCAATTCTTGGAGTCATGGAATCCCTTACAAAACGTCACCGGGACTTTCTCAAGATGGAAAAGTCCCCTGACCATCCCCTCGGACCGCACATCAAATTATATATGGACGCCTGCCCGAGATATGAGAAGAAGCCTTCCCCGCTGTAGAGATTAATCCAGGACTCCAAAACTAACTGCAGGGAAAGGACTGGTATGGACACCTGGATCACTTAATTAGATGATAACATTTATCCTCTTTCTCGTTGTTTTGAAAAATTGTTATATTGTCGTGTTGTGTTGATTTTCGTCTATTGAGATTTTCCTCCTATTCTTGACTGTCACCTATTGTTGATTCAGTGGAATGTTACTCGAAAAGTCATCGTTCAATTGCTCTATCTGCAACATGAGCAATTTCAGGAAGTTCTGAATTTCTTGTTCTGTCTGTGGAGGCTTCTTTCACCTCGGATGTTTGAAGCTCTCTCAGGCCTCTATCCGCGCCTTTGGGATTTGGCACTGTCGTTCGTGCTTTGGAATTGGCTGGGGGTTTCCTAATGGTCACGCGAGTGCATACACTTCCGGAGAAGACCTTTCCCAAATTGGATCCAGATTCGCTGCTCAAACTTATCAATGAACGCCGTTCATCGAGGAGTATCCCTGTGAAGATCCCAAAAGCAGCACGCTCCCTAGCTGCCGAAGGCTTAACCAAAGCAATCGACGATGCTCTCCACTCCGACTCTATAAACGAATGGGTACGTTTGTTTAATTTTGCTCCTTTCGCACTTGGCTCCCCCGAGATCGCAATGGGAAACAGTCTCTCTCGATTGAAATGAAGAATAACATCCGCCATTTATGGATGGAACTCATTTTACGGACCTCCCGTCCTTTTGCATCCGCTCGAGTCGGAGTTCAACTCGGGAAACGGAGATTTTTCGCCTAAGAAGACTGTACGATCGAAGTTGCTTGAAAGAAGAACCCGATCCGCATTGAAGGCCCTCTCACTCTCAGGCGGACCACACAATCCAACCGCTGATACTTACAAGATTCTATTGGAGAAGCATCCACCCTCTCCGAATGACCTACGCCACTGTTCACCCTCATCAAAAGTGACCCCTTTATCCACGTCGCCTGAGAATGCCATCACGGCGTTATAGAACTTTGCACTAAGCAGCAATGGAGGTCTCAATGGCTTAAAGCCCAGCCATCTTAAAGACCTTATTTCACTAACTATTGGAGACCAAGCATTGTCGTCTCTCCTCACTCACTTCTCTTATGAACAGGATAATATCTGGACACTTGCCTGATTTGATACGACATATCTTGTTTTCGGCTAGTCTGATTGCAGTCGACAAGAAGGGATGGTGATCCGTCGATTCGCAGGCCAAGATTGCTTCCAGATTTTCTACGTCAATCTTGTCAAAATCCTTACTTCCCAGTCAAAGTCGGAGTTCGTCTTGGATGTGAGGCAGCCGTTCACTCCGTCAGAGATTCAGGAACGCAGCATTCAAGACTTTAAAAGGCACATTATGGTAAACTGGACATCAAGAACGCTTTTAACAGTTTAAGAAGAGACTGCATTCTGGAGGCCTGCAAGAAAGATGTCCATACATATTTGAACTGGTCAATTATTCATACGGAAAGCCTCATCACATTGCACGGGGATTTCATGGTTCCATCGTCCTCGGGTGTTCAACAGGGCGACCCCTCGGACCACTGCTGTTCTCCCTCGGAATTTAGAGGATACGAAGCTCTCTCGATGCCCACTCAACATCTGGTACTTCGATGACACTGTCTTAGGAGGTCCCCCGGAATGGTCTTCCAGGAGTTGGAAGTACTCATCCTGCGTTGTCCAAGGTGGGTCTTGAATTGAATACAACGAAATGAAATAACAAACTGTGGTCTTGCTGACGATGACTTCTCTTCAATTGTTCAATAATTTTTCTCCTTGTTTCCTGGTGGGATTTCGACCCTTGGAAACGAAGTGATTTTTCTTGGATCTCCGATCACTAGGAATGCGATGAAGCATGTCCTCCTTGACAAAAAACAACTCCTATGCAAATCGCTGGACAGATTACAGCTTTTGACTCACATCAGCACTATTCCTCATGAAAAGAAGTCTTAACATTCAGAGAATCGCCTATTTACTCAGGACAGCCCCGTCTATTCCCAACTGGAGCAGCTTGAGCATTTTGATTTGTCTTTCCTCAGCTCGACGGAGCAAATATTTAATGTCAAATTCGACGATGCTAGATGGAAGCAAACTACACTCCCAGTTAGATTTGGGGGTCTTGGAATCCGTCGTACTTTGGACGTCTCACTTCCTGCACATCTGTCTTCACTCACGGCCTGCGAACCTTTGGTCAGGAAAATTCTACACTCCCTACCCGAATTCTCAATTGACCAAGACATAATCCACGCACGAGAAGCCTGGAATGCCACCAACCTCCCCTGCCTCCTTCACAAGACTGCCAGCGAAACCTGGACAATTTATTGTGCTGGAAATCATTTGGTCCTACTGGAATCGGCCAATCAGCACCGACGCGCTTGTTTGCTTTCGGGGGCTTCCCCTGAGAGCGGAGCTTGGCTAAACGCCATCCCAATGGAGCTCTGGGCACTTTTCTGGATAATGAATGCGTTAGAAGTGGTATCTCTGCGGCTGGGACTGAAAGTATGTGTACCTCACCCGTGCCGATGTGGTGTCCTGATAGACTGCTATGGCCTGCACCCTCTCGCCTGCAAGAAAAGCGCTGGCAGATCTCCAAGGCACAAGGCTCTGAATGAGATTGTCAAGCGGGCTATGGATGCTGCTGGTTACTCGGCCATTCTTGAACCGGTCAGGTTGTGCAGAGGTGAGGAGAAACGACCGGACGGATGACCATGTTTCCTTTGAGGCCGGGAAACTACTTGTTTGGGACGTGGCATGTACAGATACGTTCGCTCCGAACAATCTTCACGAGTGCGCTTCAAGAGTCTGCTCTGCAGCTGTCAAGGCGGAGAAGGCCAAACTCGAAAAATACGGCGACCTTCCCAAAGATGTCCAATTTGTTCCCTTGCTATGGAGACTTCAGGATCCTACTCCCTCTCTACACTAGAGTTTTTCGGACGTATTGGAAACCGAATCACCTCATGCACTGAAGATCTCCGCGAACGCCGCTGGCTGTTTGAGCAAATTTCGCTCGCAATTCTGAGAGGGAGCAGCCACGCAGTGAGGGCGGCACCTAACTAATGTTTTGTCCTTATTATTTTATTAAAAAATCAAAATTTCAAAAAAATAAATAAAATAAATAACAACCCTGGTAGAGATTCTAATTCCTTCTAATTGTGACTGGCTCTAAATGAGGTTAGGATGAAAGAGGAAGAGGTAATCCTTAAGTATTCCTGCATCAAACTGAAGAAAGGCAACTACCACCATATCTTTCCTCGTCTTCGTTTGACGTGCATTAAAGACAGCGAATGTTAGCTCAACGTCGAACTCCTCCAGCGTTTTGGAATTTGTTTAACAAGAGCCTCTGCATTGGTGCTTACTTGCATTTTCGGATTGACGTCTACGAACTTAACATATGTCGTTGTAGGGCGAATGTTGGTTGGAAGGGATTCATCCGATTTCTTTTAGAAGGAACGCCTGGAAGTTCCCATAATGAGATTATCAAATGTAGTCTGGAGTCAACTGTGTGCTTTTCTTTTATTTGGTCATCAAATTTTCATCGTGGAAGCGGGAAGAGATATAATGGGATAACCCATTCATTATCTCATATATTGAACTAACGGCTCATTCGGACGCTCAAATGCCGACAAATATGGAAAGAATGAAACTAAAGAAATACTCGCTTCTTGAGAATGTTTCCGTTTGTCCCAACAATCTTCGAAATCCCTGAAGTGTATAAGAGAATAAGTAAAGGAGTGGACAACGAAATCAGAAATGGGATTGTGACATCATTCAAAGACCCTCTCTAATGAAGATATTTTTCACTGTCCCTGAGAATGATCATTGTCCACGACAACTGTCTTTTGTGGTTTGAGCATGATTAAGTACCTTAGGTAAGGTAATAACTAATTATGCGCACCCACTTCCATGGTCGCTGAAAAAAATTATGAATATTTGAGAACTCTTCCAAGGATAATCCAACGAAGCAGAACAAATGATATTTTTGATTCCTGTTGATAATTATTGTAAAGAAATATCTCCCTTCACGGGAATCTCTGAATCACGTTGCGATTGCATTCTCAATTTTATCGATAACTTTTAAAAAATTAATTTTCAAAAGGTTTCGAAGGCGACTGAGACAAAAAAGACCGATCTTTGAGGGCTGAGTACTTCGTTCGGAAGATTCGACATTTTGGCAGTCAGAATAAGCGGGAAATGCAAAACATGAAGCAGTAAATGAGTTGACTCACGCTACATCGAAGCGAAATATTTTCTATTCAAAAATGGGAAAATTATAATCCCAATAACTTTTAGAACATTAACAAAATTCTAACTTTTAAAATCAATTCAGAAAGCTTTTTTAAAGTTCACTCCATTAATCGACCAGGCACTGTAGTAGCTTTATATCATTGTATTGACAATTTTACCAATCATTGTCACATAAATATAAACCTCAAATCCTATTATTAATTCTTTACACTTTAATTCTCAAGTTCACTACCATTGATGACTAAAAACAAACAAAATAATTTTATCAAAAGTAGTCATATTTTAACAAAATATGCTATTCCGGACAGTTTCTAACTAAATAATAAAATACAATTTTTGTCGCATTAACGTTAATTGTTTTGGTGGAACTGAGGCTAAGCATTATTAAAATCCTTACTTATCGTCATTCTTATCTTTCAACCAATCTATGCAACTAAGAGAATAAGACTACTTTTTTGTTTTCTTTTCTTGCAGGAGAGTGGCCTATGATAACAAAAATATTAGTACTTTTTGAAAGGCCAAACAGTCGCAATCGGAAGCTGAATGTGATCCCGTTCACAGTTTGATTTTTTGTTCAAAAAATAAATTTAACAAAAAACCATAGATATTTTCGGAAATATTCGTTTGCCTGTGTTTTGCTTATTTTCCAGGTTTATTTTTAAATCTCCAAAATCCGTGTCTGAAATTTTGGTAGTTTCTGACTTTTCCTGACTTTCGTCTTTCAAGTTCAAGTTTTTTGATTTTCCGTTTTTTAACTTTCTCCGTTGAGATTGAATAAATTTTGAAGCCCAAAGTCTGACTCCAGAGATATTTTTGAATTGGGAAATCGGCAGTCGTGAATTTGGGTTAGCCCCGCAGTAATCAAGCAACGAGACCGCCACGTCCTTTCCAATTTGGTAGAAATCCTGTTTAGTGAACTTTTGCGTGTAAATAGTTGGTTCATCAATGTTGAGACTCGGAACATCGTTTACAATTCGATTTGTATTATATTGCACTCGAAAGTATAACTAAATTGCTTTCAGATAATAACCTGTTTATTATCCCTATTGCCTTATGTATGCTCACACGTGCACTACCTTCTCTTGACTGTCCTCGTCCGTCCGTGCAGTTCATCATCCGTTCTGAAAAATTACAACTTTCTAGATCAAAATGCCTACAGTTGAGTGAGATTAGCTTGGCAAGTAGAATATTGTCAATCTAACTATTTTACGAATTATACTTGAGCTTTTTCCTCCTTAAAGTGATTTCCGTATATAAAACAACCACGTTTTGAAACATGCCCGTGGAAATCAATGTAAAAGGCGATACCACTGTTGTTGGAGGATATTGATAGTAAATTTGGATTGTTTAAATGTTCGCTTGTGCCGAAAAAATCGTCCTCAGTTTTACAGCCAAATATTTTCTCTAGTAGATTGCATCCATTCGAAATTCCCGAATTAGCAACGTGGTGGTAGATTGCCAGACTTTTGACTGCATATATTGACGGATGTATAAGAGGGTCGGGTAAGTCGTAAAATCTGTTCAAATTAACTCCCAAACAGTCCATTCTGTAATTGCCTGCAATTACTCCGTCTGGATTCAACATTGGATTATTTTAAACACAAATTCTCGTCTCAATCGACAGGCTCTCGGCTCTTTCCGTTGAAGGAGGAACTTTAACAACCCTATCAATACAAAACTCGACGGAGTCTCTCCTGGGTGAACACGTGCAGTTAGTAATACAACCTAAACATATATTATTCCAAATTCTAACTCTTTTATTAAATGCCCTACAATTATGGCCTTCTGGAAATAAGCGCCAATCAAATCTCTTTTCTTTCTCATTTTTCGTCCCATTGGGTGATGTGACCGTTATCAGGTCGACGGGTTTACCACCAATAGAATAGCAGAGTACTTCTCTGTGATAGTATATACTATTTTGATTTAAGACAAATACTCTTTGCTAATTGAGAGCTTTCGGGAGTAATTTTTGTCCAATTCTGCCAAAAACTTTTGTTCTTCCTCGAAAGTCCACGGATAAGTAAAGGCAAATTCAGTGGTTGTGTTTTCTTCACAAGGAAACACGTGGCAAAATGTGAGGGAATATCCTTCTTCGCATTGCTTAAAATTATAATCATGATTGAACTTTGAATTCTACGTTTTCCTTTATCCGCTCCCAACTATCTTTGGAAGGAATAGTGCGACTTAATGGCACGTGTCCAAAACGAAAAAGCTTAGATTGGTTTTGCATGTTGACGATTTGCAAACAAATAGTCGATCCAGGAGAATATCCACTAACAGAGAAGTAAAACCACGTGCAATTAGAGGTTTGGAAGGGCGTATTCTCACAGTCCTTATTTAACCAAAGCCGGTATGTGTAAGTATGGTCTGTTGAATCAGGGACCGATTCGACATGTTTAAGATTGCCAGAAGTCATCCTTGAGGAGAATGTTAGGCCATTACATGTTGTTTCCATTCAATAATGATATCGAAATTCTATGGAAACGATTCAAACCTCGAATTTTATTTATTTAGAAAAATATTTAGATTTTAATTATTTTATTTTTTTAATAACCATGAATATACCAAAAATAAAAATTATCCAATTTCCTCGGTCAGAGTGGGACGTATCCCTTCTAATCATCTATCATTGTATGCATTCCTCCAGTGGAGTCGAAAAGAAGGGGATCATTTTGGATGCCGGGCAGGAATTGGGCGTCTCCTGAGTTAACTGAATACACTGGCGCATCTAGGAATAGAAATAGGCAAAGAGCAGAAAGGAAATCCTTCAACCACGTAAGTAGCAGTGTGGGAAACGAACCCATATTTCTGTTTTCTACACTTTCGCCTTCAATTATTTTAACGATTAATTGTACCTAATCAATATGGCAGGGGAAATTACAAATTAATTTTATTAACCACAAATGCACAAATAATTATGTGTATTCAGATCCCATGGTCGCATTCATGATAAAACCTCCCAAATACAAACCCACCAGAATAATAGTTATGGGAACACTTCCGGTGAATGATCCAGTAAAGTTGGGGAAGAAAAACGATTATAATTGTTGGAACCTTTCCAAGGAATGATCCCGTGAAGTGGGTAGATCCGTTTTTCCTATTGGGCGTCTCCTAAGACAGTTGAATCGCCAATGGTAATCGAACGAAGGGACAAATGATAAGAAAGGAATCTTCAGAGTAAATCGTTAAAAAATAAAAATATTTATTGTGACTTAATAATAAAGTAAATGTCAGCAATAAAGACGGCAGAAGCAAAAATCAATCCTACAAACATTTTCTAAGGTAAACACATAACAAACTGATAATAAGTCAGTCTTCCCAAACAGCAAATGAGCAGCGAAGAAGCCGAAGACAAAAGCACATACAACAGTCGTTATAAAATTAAACAGTGACATTAAACTCTTTTCAACCACTCTCACTTCCATATTTAATATGATTTACCTTCTTTAGCAACTGTTTGAGTTTTCACCCACGTGAGGAAACATTTGAGGTCATTTTATTGTATTCGCGGGAAAACTGGCGTTTTTTGAGTTCAATCAACCGTTTTTCTAATTCTGGGTTCTACCATTGAAATTAAACAAGACTTTTCTTCGTAGATTCTTAAAAGGGTCATCATTTTGCGACGGATCATCAGACATCACAATAAAAGTTATAATTAAATTTTTTTTTAATATTTTGATTTTTTTCGCTAATTAAAAATTTTAATTAATATTATTACTGCTAGGAAGCACGCCATAATAACGACCGAGAAAACACGGGCAACCCACCTAGGCACTATCAAACCTTTTTTGTCTGCTAAGTATGGTGTTCATGATGGTGGGCTAGTAAATGTGAAGGCGTTGATCGAATTACAATATAATAATTTGATGGAAAAGATCAACTTAAAAAACCTTCATAAAGTCCTCTTTAGAGCATTGGACAACCCACATGTCGACCTTAAGTCGTCGACAATATGGCTAAAATACGGTGACAACTCACCTCGATCGGAGGCGCTGTACACGTATATGCAAGACCGCAATATTTTTTGGGGTCGATCAACAAATACATGTCCCCACTGTAAGTCAAGGAGCATGTCGGTTGATCATTTAGCCACTCGATGTGGATCCATGCTCTGCCACGACTATGTGTGGAGGCATAACGAGGTAGTAAGGAGTCTTCATCTTCTACTATGCAATAAGTATGGTATTCGCCACACCAGAAAGTTGCGGACTCATAAGGTGCAATCTGTAGTAGAGAACACCAGGGTCCAAATTAAGGTAGACAGTGTTATCCGTACCTCGGTGCTAGTCAAGCACAATAAACCGGACATTGTGGTACACGATAAGGAGTCTGGCCAAGTCCTTATCATAGAGGTTGGCATCACGTCTCAAGACCGTTTGCAGACTGTGGAGGTGGAGAAAAAAAGGAAGTATGACTTTCTTGCAAACGAGATGGGGCAGATGCTTGGTTGCAAGGTCCTCGTTATTCCTATAGTAATGACGTGGGAAGGAATTGCAACAAAGTACCACAAGGGTTATCTGAAGCAGTTGGGGGTAGATAGGAAGCTCTAGGCCTATCTACAGTCCACTGTATTAAAGCGGACCCTAGAGAGTCTGACACTGGAGTATAGGAGGCAGAGCCCTGAGATGCCATATGGGCAGAGGGTTCAATTTGACAATGCGCTCTCGGAGTTGTTTCAGCAACCAGAATCGAACCTGCCTGAGGAGGCTGTCGAACAGGCAGGCGAGGAAGGTAGTTGATTAATAAATATATTAACTTTTTTATTGTTTGTTAAATAAAGATAATAGTCCAGTACAACTTGAACTCCTTGAACTCGACAGTACAAACAGAAGGCCCGACGAGTCTTTTTCCCGTAGAAGGGTGAGAAATACCATGGAACACCTCTTGTGTTGAAGTTTCTCTATTTCCAACTTTATTCTGACAGCCTCTTACTCAGATCGGTCCAATGAGACCCAAAACCTTTTAAAAAAATGTTATAACCAAAATCGGTTTCATTCCAACATGACATCGGATCTTTGATAGTAAGATGCCTGTTTGAGCCAACTTCCGTAAAAATCCTATGAGGGTATTTGCGGTTCCCGTATGGTCCTCGAATTGATTGTTTAACTATTATCAATAAAGTGTTTGCCGTTAATTATTTCTTCTTAATTACGGAATCGGAAACGGTATGACAGGAAAAAAAATGGAAAGGCAAAAGCTGATACAAGGTTTTCAGATTTGTAAGATTTTATTTTATTTATTTTAATAGATTTGTAAGATTATAAATTTGAATCAATTTTGAGTTTATAAAAATTAATTTTTATATATTAAAATTATAATTTATTTAAATCATGAAAATTTAAGTTAAAATCACGTTATGGTTATATTTGTATGTGACGAATGTGGATCTTCGCTACAAAAACGTCAAGTATCAGGACATCTGAATGAATGTAAGTTCAGTACATTGTCCTGTATTGAATGCAGATTGACTTTTGAGTAATTAATTCCCTAACGTTTAGTCTCCAAAATTATTTCTCACACGACATGTGTGGGCTAACTCCAAAATCAACGCCCAAAAAGGACATGTTTCAATCTAACATTCGAGCTTGTTTGTTAGATCCTCCTTTGGGAATCTCACCACAAATAATTTCCATTCTTCGAAGCCTTGCTAACGTCTCCAATCTTCCTATAAAGCCAAAAGCATTTAAAGTATGAATTTTCTGATTGTAGAATTACTTAATGAGTGCCCTTACGATCAGGAATGAGACTGTTATCGAAAAAGTATGGGAAATTGTGTCTTCCGTTAACTCTGCTCCTAAAATTGAATCAAAACCAATAGCGAATGAGAAGACATCAAAGACAGTGATTGCATCGGTAATTTCATCGTTGAAGGAGTCCTCTAAACCTCGGTTGAAGAAATCATCTCTTCGTAGAAGAGTTGTGAGCTGTTTGGGCATTTCCATTTCTGATGAATATTGGGATAAAATTATTAATAAAATATCCGCCAATAAACTGTTTTTAGTTTCTAACAAGCATGTGTCACTTGTTAATAAATGATTTTTTTATTATTTTGTATGAGTGGATATTAAAAATTTACTACAGAAAAAAGTGAGCAAATAGTCATACAGCGGGTCCCTAACTGGGTATAGCTCTCAGGATGGCGAACGAGATTTGCTCAAATAACCAGCAGCGCTCTTTGGGATCTCCTTTACTTGAAAAGGTGTTAGCTAAGAAATGTTTGGTCACCTAATTCTCTTCTTTAATTTAATGGTGATTCTTAAATTAAAGATACATATTCTTGTTGGATCATTTAGTCAAACAGGTCAAACGATGAGTTGATAAGAAAGACCCTAAAATACGCATTATCTTAGTGGCTGAAACCTTTCAGTCACAAGAGTCGAAAGTGACTCAAGTTTTTCACTTTGTGCAAGATTTTGTTATCTGTTAAGAACCATAAATATGTCAGATTTGGTCAGCCTTTTATTAAAGGTAAATATCGTAGTGCATTACTTCTCCGCTTTTGTGGATAATGAGTTTAACTTTTCTTCGGACCGATCGGTCCCTAAATTCGAAGATTATATCATCCATATATTTCATAGCAAGCAACGCAGGAATAAGTTAAATAAAACGGGAGACAAGGTAATCATCGTTGTGCACTGTGTAACTGATATCGTATGCCTTCAGAATTGAATCCTGTTTTGGTCGTCAGGTAAGTCGTGATCGATAAGTTTATCTAGAATTAGTTTATCCAGAATTTCACTCATGATCAGAGGAGGCAAATGGGCCTGTTCAGTGAAGGGGAATCTCATATCTTCCAGGCATCAAGAATGTTTATCCTTATATCAAAAAGCTTCCAAATAGTTAATTAGTTACCCTGACCTCACAAACATGTGTCCATCAAGCGTCCATCCAGACTGAAAGTCCCTTAGTGTCATTGGTGGTCCGGAAAGGATTTGATAAATAATGTCACTTAGTTGGTCCGGTGAGGGGATCCAAAACTCAAATACACCCCAGAGTCCAGAGCGAATTTGCAAGGATTGTTTCCGAATAGTCGATTGGTGGAGGAGGCCTGCCAACAAGGTTTTGGCAATGGTTGGCCCTATTCTATACAAAAATCATGGATTGTTCTCGTCATGGTAAACTTTTGAGATGGGGGATGAATTTTCTTAGCATCCAATTTCTGTTTATGACCGTAGAAACAATAAATCTGTGATTTGTTGTTTCGGTTAGGTCATTGAGAGAGATGCACAGGATTCGTTCGTCATTAAGGAATTGTAAGTTTCGCACGAAAAATAATCTTCCATTAGAAGAATGCAAGTTCCCCAATGTAGATGGTCTACAGATGTACCCAGGCTACAATTTGTAATTGCTCGCAAGCCCACTCTTTGAGTTTTTTAAGTTTTTTTTTGTAAATTTGAGTACGAAACACAGCTAGACAGGCCGGGACTAGGGTAGTTCTGGGCAGTTCTGATGAATTGTTTGAATATAAGTTTTAGTTTGACTTCAGAAATAGCAGGATTAAGTTTCGTCTGGCCTTCACGATAACATGTTCCGCGAAGGGGATTGATTTTAAATTATCCCAAGTATCTTAGCAGTTTTTGTCACAGGGGGAACTTTTTCAAAGATCTTTACTTCACGGTTGACATTAAATAGTTGACAATTAAAAGTAAAAGCTGTAATGGTGTATTTCGACGGCTAAGGTGTAAGCTGATTGTCAAATAACAGTGATGTTATAATTATCGAGATGTGCCTGTAGCGTTGTCGGAGCTTCATCAATGTTAGCGTGTTCTTAAGGGATTATTGCATCTGGGATCTTTTTCCGACTTTGTGCATAGCATATCGTTTAATACTCACAGTTGGCTACTCAATTGATGGTTGTGAACGTTCTTTTCAAGGTTAAACAGATAAAAACATATTTGAAGTCTTCGATATCAAATCAGCGCCTCTCGTTTATCTTTGATCAGCATTGAAAAGAAACTCCTGACAAGAGAGGCTGTGATATAGACTTTTTACAGCAAAGGAGCGATTGGACATGAAAGCAAGTGACTTTGTTTAGTGTTTAGTAAATTAAAAAAGCTTTGGCACGCCCCTGCCTGTAGATATCAATAGAACAGAAAAGTTCTCAGATGGGATAATTTAAAATCAATCCCCTTCGCGGAACATGTTATCGTGAAGGCCAGGCTCGTACGAAAACTCAGAACGGGTGAAATTGGACAGTGATGCAAGATTAGGAGATGTCGACCATTTTTTTAAAGCGAAGAATGAGATGGTAAATCATTTGTTAGTTTCCCATTCAGAATGGGATGAATGTTTGTAGGTTTTTACAATGTCTATATAAAATTTGTTTAATTAATAGTTGTAGATTTTGTCATGGTTATGTTCACCAAAATCTTCTAGAAATATTATAGGAATCCAATCAGGACCATGAGAGTAAGCTATCTTCGTATGACTGCAGTTGTTTTCGGTAAAATAAATCGACTCTTGATATCTTTTCAGTTTTCTGGGAAAAGAAGGGAATATCCGACTTCTTGTGGTCGTTGTAGGCGATTTTTGAGCAATATTTTGTCACGTTAGAAAATTTATTTTGGTTATTAGTTTTCTTCTGGTAGGCTTTAATCAACTTTTGAGACGAGTCGAATTACTTTTGTTTTGGACTGGTTTTTTTAAGAGGAAATTACTCAAGTCCATTTGAACTATGGATTTTAGTCTTTGGTTTTTATTTTGTTGTTCAAAGTTTGAGGGCAGAGATTAATCTTGATTAGAGTTTTCGACGATTTTTTTTTAATTAAGGTCCATTGACGGAATTGGATTATGGCACCAATATTGACCTTTCTTTCAGGATAGAGCATTTAAAATAAAAAGCCTTATTCGGATCCCACTAACTCAAGAATTCTTCTAAGATCACTGACATCGAAAGTGAGTAATGAGCAACGGGAAACCGAATAGCTGTTCCAAAGGAATTCTCTGGCAGTTGCTAGGGGAAACAACTATTCCATTAGGAGGAAGAGGTTTCATAATGGCAATTTTCACCAGTGAGTTTGTCAGAGAGAAAAAAGAGCATCCCTTTTTTACAACTATCATGCGAGGACTCGTCTTTTCTCAGGTGGGATCCGGTTTATGAGAATTGACCTTTACTGAAAAGTCCATCTTTCAGATTCGAACCCACGACAGTCATCAGACGTTCAGCCAAAAAAATCCGATCATAATTTCATGATGGTTTATTTTAATAATTTATATTAAAATCTCAAGAAAAAAGGATTAACTCACTAATTAGGTGACCCCAGCCTCCAGCATCTTTCAAATTCTCCTCGAAAAAATGCTCCTCCAGTGATCCAACTGCACTCCGGAAGTGACTTCTTTTATGTCTGCAGAAAAAATATATCATAGTATCTTTTTTATGGTCGATCTCAAATCTTCTGTATGGGTCGCCTAGCTCCTTGTAGATACGTAGATAGCCCTGACCATTTTTGAACGTCACCGCCTCGGAAAAGAGACTGGGGATGAATATAATTTTAACTATCCAACAGTTAATGCATTTTTTACTGTCATTAGCCAAGCAAGAGCTCATATTGTGTTCCCAACCACAAATTAAGTGCCTTCCTTTTTCCTTGCAAAAATTCGCAATGTGTTCAAATTTTGGCATAGGAAGCATCTAGTTACCGATTTCCTATCAGATTCAAAACAATTCTATGGATCCCAAAAAGTGACGCCTATCCTCACAAGTGACGTATTTCTTCTTTTGACTTTAGAGTTATTTTTCAACAGGGAGGCTACACAATCCTTCATGAAACGTTGGAAAAAGAAACTAGGTATTAGAGTTTCGTAAAGATCCAAGAGATCATCTGAGACACAAGAAAAAATTCTCTACATAGCAACAATGGACGAATATAGGATGGATGTAAAAATAACATCTCCATCAATACCGAAAGAAAACGTTCAAACCAACTCATCGACACAAGCGTCCATGTTTTTTGAGGAAAAATCAAGTGTGAATATTGCTGGTTTCCTTAGAATAATTCGTGCCTTACAGACACTAAATTGGATAAAATATTGAAACGCTTAATTCGTCCCAACGCCTTGTTCTTTACTTGCAGATTAACTAAGAATGAATCATGTGTCATGGTAGATGAGGGAACTTGTTCAGAGTGTCTTTTGTATACGGATGCAGACTAAGTACAGCTCACTGATTGGTATTTCAATTCTTCTTTGGATTTAGACTTTTCTGAACTAATTGATATTTCAATTTCTTCGTTACAGCCAAGAGCGGACGCTCCCAGAGCTCCGACAGGTATATTTGGTCCTGTACAGAACTAGGAAGTGGACCCGGACAAGAGAAGAGGTGACCCGTCTTCTGGTCGTCAAGAAAGCACGATAAGCATAGTGGAGAGGACGATTGTCCACTCCTGTACAGATAAGGATGTAATTTTTTTTCTTATGGGTCACCTGATCGTGGAGAAAACTGACTACATTTGTAGCAAACAGAAATACCCAACTTATTTCCATACCAAACAACTACCAAATAGTTTGCTTGGTAGTAGTTAAGGGACAAGCGCCAAGCTACCGTTCCAGATTTCTTTCTCGACAATGTTTGTAGTAAGAAAATTGATACATGTGACGTCCCCCATAATAATCTTAAAAATTAAAATTATTTCCAAAGACCAAGGGTAACCAAACTAACTAACATCTCGATCCTGACTCGTTCCAGCACTCCAGAACTTGTCACCAGGTAACGACGTTGTCCTCGGGGAAGAATTGTTGGATCCTCTTGATGCCGGCCAGGAATTGGGCGCCTCCTCAGTAAGGTGGATCTAGTGACGCTATCGGAAGGAAGGAAAATAATTTTGACAAACTATCCACGTAGCACCACATGGCGCCACGTTTTTTGTAAAATAATGTAAAAATATAATCTTTAATAATCTATCATACATATAATCATATTATAATTTAGTTGACCTAATTAATTTATTTTATAACCTAATTTATAACATAGTTTCCAATTTATCCCCAGTAAAGCATATTTAAAACTGCCATCCATCCAAAGTGGACCCCGCCGACATTATCGACGTTGCGTTGCCTCTCACAACTGCAACAGAGATCAACTGGAGTAGCTACTGGGTCTCACGTGCGTCGTGGCTTTTTAGTGTAGCTAAGCGTCCAAGTTTCTTTAGGAAGCGAAGTGATTTTCCACTTATTCCTCCAGTTGTCTCGACCACTATCGGATAAAATTTACTTGAAAATAAAATTTCAATATTCATACACAGGACAAACCTTAAGTGCACTTTTTTTGCAATTACCTAATTAAATCATGGGCCTGACGTTAGTCTGATTATTCATATTTTTATTTCAGATTACAAAAGTAACAAAAATGTTTGATTGTATTGTCGTGGCTTTTTAGTGAAGCTAAGCGTCCAAGTTTCTTTAGGAAGCGAAGTGATTTTCCACTTATTCCTCCAGTTGTCTCGACCACTATCGGATAAAATTTACTTGAAAAATAAAATTTCAATATTCATACACAGGACAAACCTTAAGTGCACTTTTTTTGCAATTGCCTAATTAAATCATGCGCCTGACGTTAGTCTGATTATTCATATTTTTATTTCAGATTAAAAAAGTAACAAAAATGTTTGATTGTATTGTGTATTTGATCAGGTATTACTATTATTATTTTTGGAAAACGCAACTAAAAAAAGTTATCTCTTTGTCACTCCTGCTACACCGTAGACAATCTTCCATGTTAGATTACTCTACGCTTTCCTTTAGAAGGCGATTGTTCGAAGAACATCTAGGTCGTTTGCATTTTAGAGTTTCTTCACAGTCCAAGATCTTCGTGAATTTCACTTATGTGGTGGGGGTTTTCCTTTTCCCAGTGTACCTGATTGACTCCATATGTTCCAGAATAGTACAGAAGCACAGGGAAAACAAACGCGTTATAACGCCTCAATTGTCTTTAACGATTATTATTATTTTTGAACCAGAAAATCATCGTCATAGCCAAAATAAACAAAATTCAGGCGATCCCGGCCTTTATCAACAGTCTTCGCATCTTTTCTCGGTATTCCGACTGAGTTCCTACGCATTTCCGATATGGAAAGAATCCACATACTCGAGTCCTTTGCAGTGGTACTGTTCCAGTCGCCTCTATCATTTTTTCTAGGATTTCCACACGGGAAGATTTCCTTAGTAGGTTTGCTGCCTAAACGTGAATGTTGCAGATCTTGTCCAAATTCGTTGCAGCAAGGTTAGATCCCCAGACATTACATGCGTATCCTATTATAGACTCGATTACTGTTTGTATATGACATCCAGTCCACTCAGATCTTTTTTGTCTCTTAGGTTTCCCAAGAACGCTTTCAGGAAGTTAATTTTCCTTGTACAAGTCAACATCATATTTTCGACATGTTTTGTAAAGGTTAAGAAAGTTTCAAAAGTAACTCCTAGGATTTTCTGGAACTTGTTTTGCGGGATATTCTTCCCATCCAGTGTGACGTCAATTGATACTTTCCCTATTCTTCTGTTTGTCGTAATAGGGTCAACACCGAGTTCTCCGGGCTAGCAGTCAATTGATTTTCCCAAAGCCATAAACATAGTTTATTCAGAATAATAATATGATTATAATGAACCATTCATAATTAAAAATTATAATTTAATTTTATTAATTAAATAATAATTTAAATTAATTGAAAAAGATATTTTTATAACTTTGTTGTTTGTTGTCAGGTGTTTGCATCACTTTAATTTTTTAATTTAACCATACATAAATAGTTAAATTAACGCGTAAAAACAATTATTATAATCATTGATAACTACACTATTAATAATTTACTAATGTTTATAGTTAAAATGCCATCACGTAGTCGATCAAGCGAAAAGCGTCACAAACACCGAAAACATCACAAAAAATCATCAAGGGACAAAAGCCCTCGAAGTTAATTCAATTATATTAATGTTTAGAATCACACAGATCCAAGCACAGGGATAAAGGAGATAAAGTTCTTGACGAACGTGTCAACTCACCTGTATCAGAGGGTGAGAAACGTAAGCATTCGTCCTCTTATGATGAGGAAGCGTCAAAGAGAGTTGCCAATGTCGAGCCAAAAGCTCCCTCGGAATCAGAATTGAGGAGATTCGACGTCAACGACTCCAGGCATGGCGGGAAAGTCAGAATATTACTGAGAAGGCCGACTCCCCAGATCAACCCCAAAGCGAGCCTGAGGAGGTCGTGGAAGTAAGAAAAGAACCAGAGGAGAAGAAGTGGACAGTTTAGATGTTTACATGACAGAGTTGCAGACGGAAATGTGGAATTCTCGATATGTAAGAGGACCTGACGGTGTAATAACGAGTATCGAGAAAAAAAGTAAAAAGATATGGAGAAACGATAAGGGACAGGTTATGGACACTTTGGATGTTGACGAATATTCTGAAGGAGGGGAAGAGGACATTGAGGAAGCACTAAAGAAGTTTAAATGTAAAACAGAGAAGATTGTGGTGGTAGATCACAGTACTGTGGATTATCAACCGTTCAGAAAGGTGTTCTACCAACCAGTTCCTGAGATTGCGGCTATGACACCGGAACAAGTGAATACTTTGAGAAGACAAATGGATGATATTAAAGTAAAAGGGAAGAAGGCTCCACGACCAGTAAGAACGTGGGCACAGATGGGATTATCACTCAAATTTTTGAATACACTAAAATTAAACAACTTTGCAGTGCCCACTCCGATACAGGCACAGTCTATTGTTACTCTCCTTTCGGGGTTTAATGTAATTGGTATTGCTAAAACTGGTTCTGGGAAAACTTTGGCCTTTGCTTTGCCTATAATACGACATGTGAGGGAACAGAGTCCTATGGAACCCGGGGATGGTCCTATAGCTATTGTGATGACTCCTACAAGAGAACTTTGTATTCAAGTATCGAGAGATATTAGAAAGTTTGCAAGGTTACATTCAATCACTGTTGCTTGTATTTATGGGGGAACTTCTATATCAGATCAGATTGCAGTTCTCAAGCGGGGGGCTGAGATTGTTGTGTGCACCCCTGGAAGGTTCATCGATATGTTGGCTGCTAATAATGGAAGGGTCACTAATTTGAAGAGAGTTACCTTTGTTTGTATTGATGAGGCTGATAGAATGTTTGACCTTGGTTTTGAGCCGCATGTTATGAGAATTCTCGACAATACTAGACCTGACAAACAAGTGGCTCTTTTTTCTGCTACATTCCCACGACAGTTAGAGGCTCAAATACGTAGATCCTTGAAGAATCCCATTGAAATTCAAATTGGGGAAAGAAATATGGTTTGTAGTGATGTGGAACAACATGTAGTTGTTACTAGATGATGATCAAAAGCTACTAAAACTATTGGAGATATTGGGGATATATGGAGAACGTGGCTCTACTTTGGTTTTTGTGGACACTCAAGAGAATGCTGATGACTTGTTGAAGAAACTGCTAAGACATGGATATCCATGCATGGCAATGCATGGTGGGGTTGACCAGTACGACAGAGAGTCTATATTCAAAGATTTCAAGAATGGGGATATTAGATTACTAATATCAACCTCACTGGCTTCTCGGGGTTTGGACGTAAGGGATTTAATACTGGTTGTGAACTACTGTTGTCCTAGTCACTATGAAGACTATGTGCATCGATGTGGAAGGACCGGGAGGGCTGGAAATAAAGGATATGCTTTCACATTTATTACTCCAAGTGAGGAAAGGAGCTCTATAGAACTGGTTGAGGCTCTTAAAATATCAAACGCTCATGTTCCCCCAGAATTGGAGACATTGGCTGAGTCATATTTACAAAAAATGGGTGAACAAGGAAAGAAGTTTTGTAAAAAGAATGGATTTGCTGGACGTGGATATAAATTTAATGAAATTGAATCTGTCAATTATGCTAACGAACAACGAGCCATGTTTGGTTTTGTCTCTGATATGGTGGAGGTTGGTGATGCTGATGAGAATGCTACGGAGATTGAGAATAAGATTAATAAAGTGCTGAAGGGATTGTCTAGTAGTTCTGATTTGTCCAGTTTGTCTGTCACTGCTCGTAAGGAGGCCAATCGTTCTAAGATTGAGAAGGCACGCCTACAAGAAATGGAGATCCCTCAGGCCAATTCACAGGACATTATCGATCTTAGAACACGTGCCGAAGAGATTGCTGAAGTATTTCACGAAAAGTTGGGATATGTTCCATCTCCAAATATTTACTCAAAGGAGGCTGAAAAATATCAACGGTTTGACACAGAATTGGAGATTAATGAGTTTCCAAAGGCAGTTCGATGGAAGATATCTCAGAGGGATGTGTTGTCACAGATTGAGGAGTATGCATGTGGTGCCAGTATTACTGTCTGTGGAACTTTTGTGGAGAATGGTAAAAAGTGTCCTCCTGGTGAGAGAAAGTTATATCTTTCAATTGCTGGACTTTCTCAAATGTCATTGGATCGTGCCAAACGTGAAGTTGTGAGAATTATAAAGGAGGAGTTTGTTGATATGGAGGGTTCTGCACGTTATCAACAAATGGGTAGATATGTTGCTTGAACTTTATAATTTGTTTTATTTGTTGCTTTTTTATGTTTAATTACTAAATGAAATTTTTCCGTGTTTCTATGGCAACTATTAATTAATATTTTTACTAAGCGACAGTAATTGCGCTGTAGTCTAAAGTTAGAACATTTTTAGTTGAAGTGCCATGAAATCTTCCAATCAAGAATTCTCTCTTCAAAGGAATGTGATTATGGTCACTTTTGAGTCGCAAGTGGCAGATTAGGTCGTTTTTGCAGACAAGGTGGGATAGCAAAGACTAGTAGAGGCGAAGTTGTCTGGTCATCTCTCTCTAGAGAGTTCTTAATGTTTTAACTGCTCATTCATGACCGTCTGGGGACCGGTTTGCGATAACAATAATTTTATTCTTGTGAGTTATAGGAAGTGTTCAGAATTTATGTTTCTATTCGATGATCACATCATTCGAAGTTGACGAAGTCCAGTAATTTGCCTACAAAAGCACTTACATGGTAAATGGTTATCACTAGGGCTGAAATTGTCCTGTTTGTCCTACTTCAAAGATAAAATTGTCCTAAAATAGGACATAATTATTTTAATTTTGTTTGTACATGAAGTCCCTCAATTGGTCAACCCATGAATTGGCCAATTTATGGCTAAAAGTTCACGTCAGTCGTTCAAAAAAGCCAATTTTCCTAAGAAATTGGCCAATTCTCAAATTGTTTATACTAATTTTTTTCATTTATTTTATTAAAAAATCAAAATTTAAATCTAAAAATTTTACATGGTTTTTTTTAATAATTTTTTTTCAAATTCGAAAGCCGTTGGATCCCTAACTGCAGTTTTTTTGAAAGAAATAGGAGGGAAACTAGCTAGTAAAAAAAAGCTAGATAACGCATCGGGATTGCCGTATTACGTGCAAACGTATACGCAATCCTATCTGGATAAGACAAGGAACGGATTTCAAAAGACACACAAGATCACCTAAATTGGATTTATTTTGCCAAAAATGCTCTAAGATATAAAATCATCTAACAATACTACACCGATCTACATCTTAATGGAAAAAGACATCAGATTGAATACTAAAAGTATGGAGATTAGTCAACTTTTTCTTACTGAAGATAACGAAGAAAACTGGATATCTTTTTGGTTAAAGCATTTTTAAATGCCAATATTCCAATTCAAAAATTAGGGAATAGTTATATAAAAAATCTATTCCTTAAATTAAATTATCATGTCTTTCGAAATCAATAAAGCGCTGAACTATGTTTGATGAGATTAAATTATTTACATATGTAATTATCACAAGATTGTGAGTTTCTTAGAAGCGGCATTTTTATTATTCCGAAAATGCAGATTTTGTAAAGATCAGTTCTATTTCTGTAAAAAGCCACTCAGTCGGCCGCTATAAACCATTTGCTCACTTTTTCCATAATAAATTATTTATTTAAAAATAAAAAATAATAAAATTGGCCTATTTTTTCATAAGATGTCCTAATTGTACTTTTTTAAAATGTCCTAAAATTTTATTATTTTAAAACCAACACTTCCCAACACAAGTGAAACCTACTCAAAATATGAGGTGTCGTCATCCCTGATAAAAAGGTAATTCAAGGTGTTACCGTTTCCGTCGGTTTGTCGTTTTCTTTGTCGCCCTTTGAACAGTTATTGAGAAATCTTTCTCTTAGACTCAATAAAGAAGTAAACAAAGTATACAAGTCGTTGATAACATGGCTTTTTGGTAAAAACCACGTGTGGGACGTAATGTAATGATCATGAATGTTCATATGAAAAATTTTTAGATTTGTTATTCTAAGTGAGATCACAATGATTTCTGCAACATCGTTGTTCCTATAAGGTTTTTCACTTAGGAAGTGATGTCTACGCATTTAAAGTATCTTCGGTACAAAGTGAGAAGAATTTGAAACAAAGGTAGGACTGTTTGTAGGGAGTTTTGTCTCTTGAATTAGGGCAATGTCGATCTTCAGTTCCGCCGAAAGAGTGTAGTTCATTTATTGACGTTCGGTTGAAGCACAACGGCCGACTTCTGATGGTCTAAGGATTTCTTCCAGAAAGCTGAAAGTGAACCAAGAGTACGTCCCGGAAATAGTATCTAAAATAAATGTCTGATGGTTCTTTGCAAGGTGAATTAAGTGCAAAAACTTGAAAAATCGCTTAGCTATACAACTCCACTCTAACAATTCCAGAGCCTGTGAACAGAGATGGTTTTCCCTACGCCTTGGAATTGCGATCATGTGAGGCAATGTTCACTGTCTCTTGGCGGGTGGTGCCTGATTCGTTCCTATTAAATTAAAATTTTGCTCCAATATCACCGTTAATCTCGGATCCACGTGAGACTGGATGGCTTCGAGTACGTATAACGATAGTTACCATCAGAGGGAACAGCATGACGATTCAAACTCCCTAGATTAATCTAATTATTTTTTATATTTAATTTAAATAAATTAATCTCATTTAATAAATAAATTAAATTTAGAAACAAATATTCAATGGTTGCTTTAAATATTAATTTATCACTGACTTTATGTATTAGTTTTGCATTATTTTAGTATTTTTTTATTGCAGAACAGACGACTGATGTTATCTGCTATTCAATATCCCTTAAATTTATGAATACAGAAATGTCTAAGAATATTTTCTTCAGTGCAAAACAAAACGGATGGGTCGAATACATTGATTCTGCTGGTTCAAAGTACTATTTGGGCAACAATCCTGAAATGATCGGGAGTTTAATGTCGGGATATTATATTCTCACTTCCAAAGACATGTTCGTCCAACCAAGTACAATCATCTTTGTATTGGTCTCTGATGTAGTAGAATATATGGAACAGGTATTTTTGTCGTGCAATCGGTGAGAATTTATGTGAAATTTTGATTTAATTAAATTTATTGAAAGAATTTATTTTCTTTTTCTTAATTATGTAAAATTAATGTTAACCATGATTAGGCAAAATTAACATTTCCTTCTTTTGCGAGGGTCTTCACCAGCCATCCACATGACTTCCATTGCCTCCTCAGACTGTGGGTCCGCCGCCTCGCCAATATAATGAGTTGTCCGCTCTTCCAGTCGCCTCACGCGTATAGGATTTCATCAGTTGCTGTCTTGACTCCATGTTTGTGCTCAACAATAATACTTTCCAATGTCTTTTTTAAAAACCACCGGTTGAATATACGCTCTTATTGCCACATCTATAGATAGGGTTTTCAAATCAGTTCTCTACCAGGGGGAGATAATCCCGTTTCATGTCAAAACCGAATTAATAATTCTTATAGGAGCATCGTATAACATTCTCAATTCTCCAGCGAACAAGTCATACTTGTGTAGCTTTTCAACTTCTGTATGCTTGAGTGCTTGTTGTGAGGTGATTTCAACTTGTATAATAACAATCTCATTCTTCATTTTTGTCATTCACTAAAATATCTGGTTATTGTGTTGAACTTCATTTTCAGTCATGATAGAAGTGTCCAGTCGAATTTCCACTGCGTCGTAACAATTGATTGAACTGAGTGTTGTTTTTAAACGTTAAGATTTTTGAATGCATCTACAACTTCGTTATGCATCCTCACATAATCACCATTGAGCATTCTGCTACAACGTGTAGCAAAATGATCCACTGGTTTTTAGCCTTTTTGCAATGATTTTATAATCATTAAACTGAATTCATTGGTATTCAAAAAAACAAGTTCCTTCCTGAAGCAAAACAATCCATCCTCTGATCTCTGGCTATTATTTCCACTGGTTGACCACTCCGAAGACCCGGCCAGATCAACGTTCCGTCATATCTGTTAAACTGTTAACAGCATATAGTGAAGTTGTTTCTTCTCGATAGAATCAGTCAGGCCTTTCTCCTGGCTTTCTCTGATAGTCTTTATGTTTAACTTTGAGTTAGATCCATTTTGCACTTGAAAGCAAGGAATCCTGTGATTGTAGTCATGTGCGTTTTTTCTTTAGTTTTTAAGGACCCGCAGGATTCCATTTTTCTGAGATACAAATGCTGGACCTTTCCAAATCAGCAAGGATATGTTATACAAATACATTCACTTTTATGAAAATTGAAACAAGTTCTCTTCCAAGTTTAGCAACGATTAATATATAATCTTTCCTTGTTAGCAGGATTTAGATGTACTTTATACTCTGTTAAAAAATACGTCGAATTTCAACATCAATAGACTCAAATTCCTTCGGTTCCATGTTAATTAAGCCAATAAAGGGATAGGCATGCTCGTTAATTGTTTTAAAGAGATCTACAGCACTGAACTTAGTATGTACCAAGTTTATTATCAACTTTCTCACATTTTCAGCGATAGTACGTAAAACTTCAGATTCATGACACTACTTCCTTTGTCTTCTAACACTCCGAGGTAGCGATAGCCTTCATGCCCATCCAGAGATTCTGCATCTTTTATACATTAAATTTATTTAAAAACTTTATGAATCTTACGACCCACTCTTGACCTTCAGCAAACACATAGACAACGTCATCTCTTTGGCACAACGAAAGCTAAATTTTGTTAAAACACTCCTTAGACAATATAATGGGTGTTTCAACTCAAATTTGGACTCGCTCTACGTGCAGTATATTCAACCGTCTCTAACTTACGGGTGTGCTGCATGGGGAACCAACCTATCAAACAGGAATATAGAAAAAATCAATACCTTCCAAAAAATGGCCAGTAAGGCTTTGCAAAGGTTTTCTTGGAAACCTCTAAACCCTACACCCTTTGAGGAATTAGTGAGGAAAACCGGAGCCTTACTACCCTCCAAAAAAGTTAGAAACCCCCGCCCAATCCGGAAATGCGTTGGAACCCAGGAAGAACATCGAGCAAGAATGAGATGGCTATTCGACGAGGCGGCCGGAATCACCTGACGGCTATGTAGTTAATTAATTTGTCGGTGATTTTTGGTTTTTAATAATAATCATAATTTCATGTTATTTTGGGGCATATAAAAAGATAGTCGGTTAATACTCAAGAAGGCAAGATTGTTAGGACATCTTTAATTTTTAGTAACTTCGGATATACCTGAAAGGGATTTTATCCAGTTTCCCATGGCTGGAGTGGCACACGTCCTTTCCAAGCTTCATATCCATCCATATTCTCCATTATGGGAACCCCTCCTCTGTAGTAGGAAGAGAGGGATCTTTTTGGGTTTGGGGTCTTCTGAGTTGGGTGAATCCAATGACGCCTCTCGGGATTGATGGCGACAGAGTTAAAAAAACCTTCGATCAAGTAGGCAAAGATATCCTTTATGAACTTAAATTTATAAATATCCTGACATTAAATATGGATGATGCTTTCAATTTACTTTTACTTTTTCTATAAAGATTAGTTTAGATAAGGTTTCTCAAGGGGTCCCAAAATCAAGGCAGAGGTTTCCGAACTTTTTTTACACGCCTACCTAGAAAAAATACAATCTTGCACCTCCCTTTATATTTCATGATATAATACAAATATTATTTTTAGCAGAAACAATTTTTTAACACAAAAAAGATAGTGAAATAATTTTTTTCATTCTTGACACAAACTTTTTTGAAATCTCGGTGTCATTGAGGAGAGTGCTACTCGTGGCTCATTATGCACTACAAACGAGTTCGGTATTTAGATTTCATTGCATCTAGTGCAGAAAATCCAGTTTCGCATAAATATGAGGTAACATATTGCAACAAAACTTTCATTGCTTTTATCGACAAAATTTCATATTCCTTGCATAGATTCAACCAAATGCAAAATAATAGATCTACTATTATCGTACTTTATGAAGCATATCTGACATATGCAATTAAATGTGCATCTTTGGTTATGTCAGTTCCCTCATCAACTTGTATAGCAAATTTATTATTGCGTAGTCGAGAAACCAACTGATCACAAAGATATGTCATCAATTCTTCTAGCGACTGTGTTATCGGATATTGGTATTTGCTGTAATTTTTTTGCCTAAGATTCGCCAAACATTGCTTGAACTATATCAGTAGCTTCTGACAAAACTAGAGTTTCTCCGATATTGTGAGGTTTGTACATTTTGCATATCTGAAAAAAACTAGTACGAAGCTAGCAAAGCATTTGATGAGATAGAAACCATTTTTAACGTTTTCGTTTGGTTATCGAACTCTTCTAATTTTTTTAAAAATTCATCGGATTTATAGACATTCAGAATGAACAGTTTCAAAATATCTTCTTAATTTTCATGGCCTCACTATCTACTGCAAGTGTTTTGAAACAAAGCAAACAGAAAGATATTTCAAAGGAATCAACAATAATACGTGTGAATCCTAACCATCAAAATCTTCGATATCCGTCAATTTACTTTTACGAACACTCAAATTTTTTTTGAACTAATTTTTGAAAAATATAATTTTTAAATAATAACTATTATTATTGCATATAATCACGATTTTTATATAAATATAATTTTACAAAAAAATATTTTGATAAGCTTTTCGCGACTCCCTTTACACGAGTCAGCGCCTCCCATTTTGAAAACCTCTGAATCAAGGGATCCCAGATATTTCACTAAAATTATATACCTCCGACGAAAAACGCGACTACGAGGATTCAGTTATCCGGCCAATACGCAGGGAGGAACATCGTGCCAAGTTGAAATCTCTGTTGGAGCGTGCCGGGATCACCTGAGTAGTTATTTTGGTGTTACTGTGGTCTTTGGATTTTCAAAAAAATTAATTACAGGTTACTTTCCTGTTAATTACCGATTCACTTGAAGGGACTGGGGGTAAATAATAACAAAAGTATAATCTATTAAATCTTCCTCAATCAACACTATACGCAATTGACTCCCTGGAAGATATTGCAAATTGACTCCTGGACACATCATCCGATGCAATTTCTCGAAACATTGAACCTGTAACTACTGAAGTACGAAATGGCATAACAAAAGACTCAGAGGAACAACACACGACCATATCTACTTAGGGATCATAAACTGACACTTTTCGCAAAATTTTAGAATTCATCGAGGCATATTAACCCTTACTAACATATTCAATTAATGCGCTTTCTCATACCTGGCCATGACTAGGGCTATTTCTTGACTTTATAACTTCAAAATTTTGACCTAAATTTACTTTAAAATTGTATTCCTGAGGAATTTTACTTAAATGTTGATCATTGGAATTTGGGTCTTCAATGGTTTGCTTTGTGCGCATGTTACATTCTTTGCATATTTCACGAATGACATTCATTTTTAATGTGAAACATGTTTTGCAGGTGAACTTTTAGACATTCAATTTTCATTCTTTAGTGGCTGTGAGCTCAACTTATTTAAGATAATTTTTTGTGAAAAGTTTATAACTTCTAAATAAAATAATTCTGTTTTTATAGCTTTATTTTTGCATAGAATACCAAATATAACGCGAATCATCGCTGTACGCAGGTTCCGCTGAGAGTACTACTATAGATTCCAAAAGGAGAAAATACCGTAACATTGAGGATACGTTCGCTACCTGTACTTTAAAAATGAGGCTACATTTTTCGATCTTAAAAGTCAAAAATGCTGGAAAGTGGTTATTTGCAAAAAAGAAAAAATATATGTAAGTGCAATTTCTCTACTCCTCTCTACATGTTGTATAGACAGACTGCAGAAAGATAGATCATCTTTCAATTTTTCTGTCTGCATGAATCAACTCGATCTATACGATTTTCTAAACGTTTGAAAAAGAGTAAATGTTGATCAAAAGTTAAATAAATCCGTTACTCTACCCAAGGTGTTTGAGGGGAATTGGGGACATCCCGCCTAGCAATTGATGCTTAACTAGCAATAAATTTGTATCGTATCATTTAGTTCAAGAAGGTGGTATGGGGCGTGGTTTTTGGCTGAACTAATTCACATTTAAGGAAAGATCAAAGTCCTTGTGGCTGTTTGCGACATTGTTTAATTATCTTATTCGTGTTCTAAGCAGATTTTGAAGTACCAAACAAAATATAGATGTCCTTGTTGATCATAGCAAACCAAGATCAATGTTAAACTAGAACTTAGTTAACGCGAACATTAGTGGCTTCAGCTTGGCAGGTGCTCTCCCTCAAGTCCACGAAAGATATATTGTCCGTGAAAAAGTACGAACCTGATAGATGTTCACGCAGCACCGTTCATTAGAATTAAGAACTCCAGAGGTATCGATTAGGGGCATTTCTTTTCTGAAATCCACTAATCCATCATTCTGTATGCCATTTTCTTGGTGACCGCGATATTAACGGGATTGAAGGAGCCCCACTGAGCAAATTAGGACAGAATATTGTCGTCCCCATAAGTTACGAGGGTGTCATTATCGACTTATGGTGTACGACAGTCAGTCAAAAATAGGTTTGACGACAGGGGAGATAGAAATGATACCTGAAAGATGTCATTTGAAAAAAGCCGCGGTGATGAGCGCAAAACACCAAGACGAACATGTCCCTCCAACCAATAAGGAAGTTAATCAGGCAGAGTTTAAGATTTAAAAAAAATTACGAGGAAGTGCTTTAACTAACTTACATCGTTCTTTTTTGATTTCACTTAGTTCAAAATTTGGCAACAAAACAACACCTAAATGTTTTGAATATCAATAAATTAATAAAGATCTTCACCGAAAACTTACAAGTTACCAGCAATCAGCAACCAATTTTAAATTATAGAGCCAAAAATGAAGTAATCAATTTTTGATATCTTATCTGTAGAAACCGCTGGCAAGATTAGATTATCATGGTAAATTATACACGAAAAAAATAAATTAGAACAAAATCGAATTTTAACAACAAATTTCCCTTGTCTTACCAGTTATTATGTTTAAGAGAATATTAATAAATGAATTACCAATTATAGTGAGATTATTTTAAAATCAATAAAAACTAAAAAGAATTCCCTCTCTATTAAAATAACGAATAAATTACATCAGTAAGTTCATCCTGGTTGCGGACAATATCGACAACGTCATTTATAAAAGGATTGTGAACCTGACCGCATAGAATGTACTCGTCCAACAAATAATGAATCTTTTGGAGATTGAAAATCACATCAGTTTCATCTACCTAAGAAGTAATACGTCAAATACTGAGCCAAAATATTCATTCAAAATCTCCACAAATCTATGTAAAATTTCCAAAGTCAGCAGTCCGTTGTCATCAGAGTCAATTAGGGCGCAAAAATAAATGCTTGCATATCTTCAAGTAAGTTTTTTAGCTTTACTTTTTAAAAGCTATGACATATTTTCCAAATTCAAGCAGGTTCCACTCTGGGTTAACTTTCAAAGTGGATTTTATTATTTCCTTGGCAAGTCTTTGTTTTTCCGTCTCAGAAAATGGCGAATACCATCTCTGGAATCTGATGAATCCTCGAGTGTTGAACAGTATAATAAGATGCATTATATTCAAAACAAAATATTAAATTTTGGTTCATTTCAAATATAATTATTTTTATTATATTCAGAAATTTATTTATTATTATTTATTTATTTATTAACCTCGGATACACCGAGAAAGAAGTTAAAGTAAACAACTAATTAAGTGTATCCTGTTTCACTTCTACAGAAACAGAGTCCATCCGGAATCAGGATATAAGGTAAGACGTCCATTACATGCAGTTATGGAAACCCCTCCAGTAGAGTGGGCGAGAACAAATGATCCTTTTTCGTGCCGGCCTGGCACTGGGCGCCACCTAGACAGGTGGATCACATGACGTCACTCTAATAGGAAGAGAGGAGGAACAGAGACGCTTAGCTACAATAAAAAGCCACGCCACACGTGCGACCCAGTGGCTTTTCCAGTTGATTTCTGTTGCAATCGTAAAAGGCAACGATATTGTCACCAGGGTCGACTCTGGATAATACGGTGTGTTAATTTAATTACATGATTGATTGTATTTCATAATGAAATTAGTTCGTATCTTAAAAAAATTAAATTCATTTTATTTGCTGTTTCATATTAAATGAATCTCGAAATCGATGGCTCTCGATGCGTTTCACTAAAGACAGCTTAGAGTGTTATTTGGCATGCATTGGCCTGCCAAGATCTCGAATGCTGGAGTTTATAAAAAAATTAGGTCTTTAAGCCTGGACATCACTGATACCCAGTGGAGACTGTTTGGCCACATCCTGCGTATGGATCTCGTTGCCCCAGCGAATGTAGCGATGGAAGATCACTTCATGTCGAAGGGAAATGCGGGCGAACAAGGATAACACTCCCTATCATACTGCATAAAGACTTCCAAAGAATGAAGAAATGCCAAAAGATGAAGGACGATCCAGACGAGCTAAGATCGATTGCGTGTAACCGTGGAGGATGGAAGAGGCTAACTAATAACACGTTTCTTGTGTTGCACATGCTTTGCCATAACCATTATGACAAGGCCTAAGTGCTTACAATAATAATATTAAATGAGTTTCGCCAAAGACTTGTATTCGCAAAACATGTCGAGAATCGGACGATGAGGATCATGAAGATAATCTCAAAACCCCTCGGAAGAAACGCTGGGCCGTGTTCTGATGTCAATCGGCAATTTGTACAACCGGCATTGATCTACTTGGTAAATGGCCATTTTCCACAACTCTTGAAACTGTCTCCAATCGGAAAGCTACCTAAAGATTCATTGGCCGCATGTCCACCCTTTGGAAGCAGTTTTGATTTGGCGAAAACATAAGATGGTGAGGCCGGCTACTCTGCATAACAGTTCTTCTACAAAGTCATTAACAAAAACCTTAAAAACCACCACAGATATGAGATAACTATATATCCTTTCTGGAGAGCCATCCAGGTCCACGTCGATAGGACTTCCCACATCTTGGATCACTTAGTTAGCTGGGAACTTTCTCTTTTTCCTTCTATTCCGGTAATCCTGGGGTAATAATAATATTAAATAGGTTGACCCTGGCGCAATGATTGATCACTGCTGTACAACATTGTTTCATAGACTCACACTCAAGTAGAAAGAAAATAAGTTAAGAACACCCTCGATTAATTATCATAATTGTTCTTTCCTTCTTAAATAAAATGTATGTCCTGTTTAGGTAGAGGTTTAAGTAATAACTATCACTACTCCTTAGCGGAAGGGCTGATTTGATTTTTGATTGATAAAACGGGAATGAATTTATCTACTTGAATCTCCCTCTCGAGGAGAGTAACAGACACATTCACCTGAAATTGAATGTACTTGAGCTCGTACTCTCTGCGTCGATGTTTAACAAAATAAGCTCGTTACACGAAGAGATACACCTTTTACGCGTTCAGGACCATACCCTCCACACTTTCCTATAGGAGTCAACGATACGAAGGAATGGCTTAGGATTCCTCCCATTCCGTCGAGAACTGGAAAACCCACTATGTTCATCCGTGCCACGATCGACTTCCTGTGTAGGGCACAAACACAACTAGCTGCATAGCACCACATGGCGCTACGCGGCCAAAAACGAATGAACTGTGGCTTACCCTTTAAATGTACGAGTTTTGAAAACGCCAATTACTTACTCTTGGCTCTCTCACTTTAGTGGAACCATTAAAACACAATTTAAATTTAATAATATTTTTTTCAATATTTGGTTCCTATCTGCAAGTCGCGTGGCGCTTTGTGGTGCTGTGGCTAATTGGTTAAAAATTTATTTTCCTTCAATGGCCTCATTGAATCACCTTACTAAGAAAACACCAAGTCTTAACTATAAGGTGTATGTGCACGCCTCATCTCAAATCAGGAATTTCCCCAAGATAACGGCAAGACAGTGACGCTTTTCATTACCACGATCCATGCCCACCAGTTCTAGAGATGACGGGAATCCTTCTCCTTAATGAAGCGCTTCACAACCCCGTTAATGGCGACGTACCTCGGGAACCGGTCATTGCTGCGTCGACCGCTCTCTCAGAAAATATAACGTGGTAAGTCTTGTTAAGTGATTTCTGCTTATTGAAGAATTCGTTTGCGGTGTGATGGCAGTTTTTGACGGCTGCATTAGAAAAGAAGGTATACCCTGTAAAATATGTTCCCGGCGTAACAAGCGAAAGCTTGGGATCTCATGTCTTGAATTATCCTTGTTCTTCCATCTGGTATTGTGTCTTTGAAACCTTTGTCTTGGTTTTTTCACGAGTATCTGAGACTCTAACAATGTGATTCCCTTTCAGGAATTACTAAATCCCTTGGAAACAAAGTTTTCTCTTTGGAATGTTGTTGCTGGTAAGCTGATAGACGGAGAAGTCAATGCAACAGTTAGTAAGTTGATTTCAACCGAAAATGTACTCTTGGTATCCACGTTGGTAAATAACCATCATCCGTCTCCACCGGATCTAAGGGGATGGTTTCAAAATTTTTACTATTTATTGAAAATCATTAAAAACACTTAAGGCATTGGACCAGAACCTTATTATTGATTGAAAGTCTTCGATCTTCTTCAGATTCGTTTCCCCTAAATTGGTTCCCACGCGATGCAGTGTTATAATAAAAGCACTATTCAGAAATAATAGTCCTCTAGTGCCGCCCAGTCCCAGATCCGGCTGATCAATCTTCTACACTCCCCTAGTTGTGTGTTTTCTACGGAGAGATATATAAAAGTTTTTGAACTCCACATAGGTGCATCACTGAAATTCGATAGTTTACTTTCCATATTGTGCTCACACATTGCCTTATCCTCTTCTGCATCACAAGATCAAGTTGAGGTAAATCGGATGCAAAGAAATTCACTGATTTCAATCTCATGCGAGCAGTAGACGAATGTAATTGTACAACTGATGTTTCTCCACACTGTTGTTGAGTCAAAGGTTAATGTAGATGACAAAAAGTGCAACATAGGGACGTCACCATCTTATTATTACCCCCAGGATCACTGGGTCAAAGAGAAAGCAATAAAAGTTTTCAACTAAGTGCTCTCAAACCGTCAAGGGAGAGGACGACTCCGGCGGGATCGAGAATCCTGTACATCTCTTTTTATTGGACATGGCATCGGCTCAAACTTTTTACGTTTGTAGTTATTTCGATATTATATGAAACAGGGGGCAGTTCGGTAGACTGGCCGCCTTTAAAAAATTTTCGTTGTAATTCAATTAATAAAATTTTCAATAGGTTGGATCCTGCGTTCTGGTCAATCAGCTTTACTGCAGTCTCCTTGATTGCGATTGTAAAATCTGCATTGCCCATGAAAGACTTGTATACGTCATCGTGGGTCGGATAAATTTTTCATAAATTATGGCAAAGCTCCAGTTTGGTCTTTTTTCTATTTTTTATGTGATTGCTTCTAGACTAAATGAACGATTCCGAGCGGACTTAACCGATGTCAAAAATTTGAGTACTTCAAATGAAGACTAAAAATGGATTTTAACTGTAATTGATATTTACAGTAAATATACCATATGGCTGCTTTAAAGTAGAAGATAAAGTATTTTTATAATTAATTTTTGGTTCGCATGGGAAAGGATTATGGAATCGGCCATTAAGACTTAACCTTTTTGAGATACCTTATGAACCAGTTGAAATTACTAATATTTTATTATCGCCTAAAGGTAAATATTAATAATTTATACACCGAGTCATGAAATTCAAATTCGTATTCATCGCTTCAAGTGTGATTGTAATTACTACACTCTTCACAAAAAATTCTTGCAAAGATCAATCTAATTATAGAATTGAATGTATAAAATGATAACTACGTAAACATTATACATACCCATGTAAACGAATGAAATACTCTGCCAAGTTCAAACTGCAAGTTGTAAACTTTGCAAAAGAAATTAACAACTGTGCTGCCTCAAGAAAGTTTGGCGTAAATGAGAAACTAGTAAGAGGTTGGAAACGCAATACAATACAGCTAGCAGTAATGCCAAGAAACAAATTTACTAATAGAGGGAAAAGCTGCCAGCACTTGAAAAAAGAACTTATATGCTGGGTCAAGGAGCAACGAAAATGTGGGTTCGTCGTCAAAGAAATATGATTCGTCTCAAACAAACAAAGCAAGATTACCGATTTCAAAGGAACTATAAGTGGTGTTAACGATTTTTAAAGGAAATACTTGTGCTACAACAAAGACTAAACTTGCTCAGAAACTGTCTGAAGATTTAGAGGAAACTCTCTTTCAATCCATCGTCAAAAAGGAGGAAACTGTTTTTAACTAAAAATAAATCACTTTCTAAGAGTGCTCATTGTTGTTAGTATCTCTCGGCGCGTAGTATTACAGGGTTACAAAGTAAATAGTAGGGGGTCGACATATACACCGGCAAATACGGTACTCAGATTAAGAGCTTTAGGGAAATAAAAAATAAATAAAGTGTGTCGTGCAAGAAAACTTAAATATAATAAAGTGATTATCATTGATTTACGATAAATTTCATCACCAATGACAGGAAAAATGATTTAATGACAGGTGATGGTAACCAGTCTAGCATGTCATATAATAGCTTCCTCCAACTCCCCCAGTTGCATAGATCTTTTTAGTTGAGATGGTGATGTGACTCTATCACACAATGTCTTCTAACCATTCGAACGAAAAATAAATAGTTGCTACGGAAACCCCTCCAGTGGAGTGGGGAGAGCAAATGATCCGTTTTTTATCCCACTCTACATTGACCGCCACATGAGATAGGTAGATCACATGAAGCCACTCTAGTTGAAATAGGAAAAGGAGAAACAGACAAAATAAACAGAAATTTTCAATCAAGTAGCCACATGGCACCACGGGCGATTCATTTCCATTTATCGTTAATCGTAAAAACAATTAATACTAAACAGCAGTTGATTAAATTATTAAATACAATAAATTATTAAATAAATAAAAATAAATAAATAAAAATAAAATCATAAGGTGGTCCACCTTAGGCCGTCTTGAATATGACACGTAAAGAATCAAAAGTCATTTATAATAATATAATATAGACACATAATATGGGAGTGAATACGATCTGCAGACAAAAGGACAATAACTCTTTCAAAGATTGTGACGACGTAAAACCAGAAAAACCGAAGGCAAAGAAGAACCCAAAAAACTTAGAAAAGCTATCAAAATCGTCAAAAAGACCCAAAGATGAAGCCTCCACACCTCCCCCAAAACGTGTAAAGGCAGAGCCAAAGGAAGATGACTGTTGGAGATGGTTGTTCTTATCATTATTGCAGGTGGGAAGAAAAGACCGACAATTCCATCAAATGGACGACTTTGGAACACAAAGGCCCAGTTTTTCCACCAAAATATGAACGTCTCCCAGAAACTGTAAAACTTTTATATAAAGGTACTCTACATCCTCATTCATAGGTACCCCACTAAGTCTAAGCCCCGAGGCTGAGGAGGTGGCGGGGTTCTACGCAAAGATGATAGAGCACGAGTATACAACAATGACGACATTCAAAAAGAACTTTTTTGAGGATTGGAGATCTGTTATGACTAAGAAAGAACGTGAAGTCGTAAAATGTCTCGACTTCTGCGACTTCCGTCCAATCCATGCCCATTATACCAGTTTGGCTGAGGCTAGGAAGTCTATGACTAAGGAGGAGAAACAGGTGGCTGTAAAATAATTCCAGGAAATAAAATTGGAAAATTCTCGCATTCAGGAGGAGTTTGGGTTCTGTTTGCTTGACGGACACCGCGAAAGGATTGGCAATTTTAAAATAGAGCCTCCCGGACTGTTCCGAGGTCGTGGAAATCATCCAAAGATGGGGAAGCTGAAAGCCCGAATCCGCCCCGAGGATGTAACCATAAACTGTTCGTCTGATGTGCCTCCACCTGTGGGATCTCAATGGAAGGACGTAATTCATGACAACTCAGTTTCCTTTCTAGCCAGTTGGGTAGAGCCAGTCCTCGGTCTTACAAAGTATGTGATGTTGGCATCCTGTTCTAAGCTTAAGGTGATGATTGGGAATATTTGAGGGAGTGAAGGACATGGAGAAGTACGAAACCGCTAGAGAATTGCACAAGCACATTGAATCTATCAGAAATAGTTACACTAAGGACTTTATTGCCAATGAGAACAAAATAAGACAGCGAGCTGTGGCTCTTTACTTTATAGACAGACTAGCCCTCAGGGCTGGAAATGAGAAGGATGAGTCTACGGCTGACACTGTCGGTTGTTGTTCTCTCAGAGTGGAGCACGTGGCGCTTAAGGATGACTGTGTTGTGGAGTTTGACTTTCTGGGAAAGGATTCTATAAGATATCAGAACGTTGTTACTGTCACCAAGAAGGCTTATAAAAACCTACAAACTTTTATAAAAGACAAACGACCAGAAGATGATCTCTTTGATAGTCTTTCGGTGGTTTCTTTTCTTACTTTAGACGACTTCTTTGAATAAATATCTTCAAGAGTTGATGGCTGGATTGACTGCAAAAGTGTTTAGAACATATAATGCATCTATTACTTTGGAACAACAGTTGGATTCACTTACTCAAGGTTAGTTTGGTGTTATGGCAGCTGAGTCCTCTGTTTCTGAGAAGGTGTTGTCTTATAATCGAGCCAACCGTGCTGTGGCAGTTCTCTGTAACCACCAACGCTCTATTCCAAAGACATTCTCTAAGTCAATGGATAATATGCAAAAGAAGGTGTGTGAGGTCTTTATGGTAGATTGAGGACAAAGTGGCTGCCATTGAGGAGCTAGAGAAGGAGACAAAGAGACGACAGGCTGACTATGTGGCCAATCAGACTGAGGCTAAGAAGAAGTTTGGTGATTTTAAGACTGTAGGTCATTTGAGGCTGCTCAGAAGAAGATTGTCGTGGCGAAGAACACGTTGTCTAAACTGAGAATGACTGCCACTGATCGTGTATGAATGTATATCTATTGTAGGATGAGAGTAACAAATAGCCATGGGGACTTCTAAACTGAATTATTTGGATCCTCGTATATCAGTTGCTTGGTGTAGAAAGAATGACGTGCCAATTGAAAAAATATACAATAAAACACAAAGAGATAAGTTTAATTGGGCAATTGAAATGACCGATGAAGATTATAAATTTGTGTCATCTTAGTTAATTTGTGGGTTATAATTATTTAATGTTTTATTTAATAAATTATTTTATGAGAATGTGTGATTTCGGTTATTTATGTTTGCCGGGATTAAATGAGTAGTTAGTTTGGTGTTACCGTGGTTTTTGGAATTTTTCATTAATACATTATGCAAAAACCAGGTAACTAAATAGTTAGTGCTGTCGCTCGAGTGGGTTCGGTGCCCACATTTTTGCCTTCCTGGTCGAATAATCCCGTTCTGCTATATTTCTTCTTCAAATAGTAATGTAATCTACCTTCTCAGGAGATTCCCAGTCCCTGATAGGCATTCAAGAGTATTTTCTCTTCCTACTCCACTGAAAGCGGTTTCCACGGAGTGGATAGATGTGTTGTTTGGAAAGGATGCGTTTCCATTCGAACATGCGAACTAGATATACCTTGATTAGAAATTTATAACTCGACCTTTTTTCGATATAACAGGGCTTATTCCAATAAAATAAGTTTGTGGCTTTAATATGTCACATGGGCGGCGCGTAACGCATGGGCAGCCTGTTACATTTTTTCGACCTTGAAAAGGTCTTTTGATTATCCGACATTTAATTTTGTATATCCGATTTATATCGTGATTTAATCCTGTTAAATTAGTTTTTTATGCATAAATGTTATGATTATAAAAATTTTATTTTTTATAGCGGTACACCTAGATTTCTATCGTGATTTATAGCATGGAAGATTATTTTGTTGCAATGGCTTCTTACAAGGGTTTTGTGAAAGATTGCGTTGAATATCAAACTTTAAAAGATGCTTTGCATGATAAATTTCCCGAAAATCTTCCGACGCACCGAAAATATAGGCTTATAAAGAAGATAGAGAATTTTGCCATTATCAATGACAGATATTGTAAATTTGCAATAATTTTAGACTTTATCTTAAATCAACTGAATTTAAAAATCAAGAAATAACAAAACTTTGCGAAGATTTTAACATTAAGCAAATTCACGGAACAATCCATGAGCACAAGGAATTGTCGAAAGATTTAATCAGACGATCACGAGGAAGTTGTCAAAAATGCTGGATAACAGTGGAAAAAACAGAACAAATTGACGATTTGGTTAATTGTTCGACTCCAGAATCTATTTAAAATTCACGTAGTTTGATTTAAAAAAAATTTATATCTAGATAATTCCCAGTCAGATAATTTGTGTCCGAATGCGAAGAGGTTCAATTTAGAAATTAAATCGATTGAAGAAAATTAGAATTATTACAAAGCTATGAACAGGAAAGAGAATGTTCATAATAGTAAATATACTTTCAACATGGAGATTAAGAATGAATTAAAAACATTAATAAATAGGTTCGGGCTAAAATGGACTTTGGAACAAATCCCTCATTGCGACTGGATAAGTTTGAGTCTCAGTATTATCCAGTTGCAGAAATAATTAATTTGATAGATAAAAAATTCGAAAGGAGAAATATCGACTGTATTAATGAGTAGACTAAAAAAAGTTATTTAAATTTAATTTTTGTGGTTAATTTGATAATAAAATTTCTTTCGCAAAAAAATAAATCATTTATAAAATTAATTGAAGTTAATCTTGGTTCAAGGTTAATGTAACAGGCAGCCCATAGGTATCGCTTGGCCCATGTGACATAATATATCAGTATTTTGGGTTTATAGTTAATATCTTTTATAAAAGTTTGTAGGTTTTTATAAGCCTACTTGGTGACAAATATTGATTCCAAGTTAATTTTACATCTATAACCGTGTCATTCCTTATAATCAATATCTTGAGGTTATTTCTGGGTACCCCGCTGAGTATGAAATAGAACATTTGAAAATGGCAATCTTCACCGTTGAGGAGTTACGATAAATCCACTTGGGTACCATTGCAGCGTAGCTAGTCTCTAACTTTGACTTAACCAAAGACAAAGTCTTAATGTGGGGACTTTATATGTGGATATACGGGACGGTGTCCAAACTATAAACAAAAGATGAAATTCGTGGAACATTTAGCCACCAAGTGCGGCAGTATTTTCAATCAAGAAAAATATAACTTGGATGATCAATTTTTGAAATATTTTATAAACTCCGCCAAGTTACAGATTCAAGAACTTGATTTAATTTTAAGTTTACTAACTTTTTCGAAAACATGTGCTCAACGTGGTGTCTTGTGGCTCACCCGAAAAGGTGTCACTCATTCCAGACATGAAGGAAAAGAGCCATCAACTTCTCCCCACCATTTGGGGGTTCCCGTAACATATGTGCCTTCGACTCCATCTGGTGTTATCATTGTTCTGGACTATTGATCCTATATGGCAACATTGAAACAAACCCTGGTCCACGTGCAGACTTAATAATTTTACAACTAAATACAAATGGGATTAGAAGGAAGATTTTAGAACTTCGAGCTGTCCTCTCCGCAAATTGAGCTGACCTTGCTCTCATCTACGAATCCAAGTTCTCACCCTCCACGTCAACACTTTCCTTCCCCAGATATACATTGATCCGTAAGGACCGTCAGGGAATACTAGGTGGAGGCTGCACACCATTATAAAGAACAGCATACCCTTCATACACGAATTTTATACCTACAAAGAAACCATATAAAAAGATGCAATCCAGCGGACTTGAAATCTTTGAAATCCATCAGACAACTAAATAAAAGTATCAACCAGAGCATTAAAGACCACCAGGCGTCACCTGGTCAATCGCTTCAACTGGAAAAGTTCATCTCATCAATTCTAGAAAACACTAAAACAAATTAAATCAGAGTTGGAAGATCAAATGGAACTGGCAACTCTTCTCGGGAACACATTTGTCACATACACCCTTACCCACTTATGAAACCTTACGCTGCTATCAGCTTCAAGGTATTCTCTAAACGTCTGGATATCAGAGTACGTGCCTTACCTAGAACTAAAAAATTGAAGAAATAACCTTACCTAGAACTATTCTCAGATGAGCAGGCTTCAGAGGCTATCGCCAGATTAAGGAACTCACGGGCCTGGGTCACTAACTAGCACATGATCAAAACTTCTTGAAAAACTGATACTATCTGCCATAACTCTGGACCTCCTTCAAACGGCTTTTCAATGCGATTTTTTTCTTGGAAGGTCCACCACCACTCATTTAACCGCACTATCCCAATTCATTGCCGATAGATTTAATGCCACTCCACCACACATGCGAATTATAATTGTCTCCATCGACATAAACAAGGCTTTTGACAAAGTCCCGAGGAAGTTTCTTATTGGATCGTAAAACAATCTATTCGAGGACCAAACAGCAGCCGTCTTGACTGCATGGCTATTCCCTCTCAGGAATGTGAGCAAAAAAAGAAAGATATCGAACAAAGTCAAAACTCGACCAACCGTTGTTTCAAATCATTCGCATAAATGCGAAATCACCACAGAAGAAAAAAAGATATCAAAAAACGAAATATTTAATTTATGATAGACATGACTACGCTGACCAATGAAGATGAGAGACATAGCCAAATCATCTATATCTTGACTACCTGACCGAAAAAAAATTTATAGATGTGTTATTGGATGGTGCAAACAAACCAAACTGGATTTAATGGTTTTGTTAGCTCTGGTTCTAAATAGACCAGATCGAAAAAATTAGCATACGGACTCAACAATGCCAGTTTCACATTGAAAATCCATAGAAAGTTACTGATAGTTGTTAAAGAGGCCAACGTCATCATTATAAACAAAAAATTAAACTCGGAAAAGCCCTCAGCTTTGTTTCACATCGTTTTGTGTAGATAAGATGGACGAAAGACACAATCCGAGACTATGACGTAACTGTTTTATTGATGTGAATTAGAAACTCGAAAACCACAGATGATCGGAATGTTAGTAATCACTACGAATTTTCGATGGTCAGAATTTACTATTATTGCCTCTACTCGACATCTCCCAAAGTTTGTTTTAATGAGAACAAGTTTCTTTTTCTCGATTTATAATGCTACTTTTATTGAAAATCTAAATTCGTGTCAAACCAGTTGGTTGTATGCAAATTAATCCAAATAAACTTCTGCTAGGGCTCTTTCGTATAAAGTGTGATTTTATGTGTTAACGTCCTTTGAGCCAAACCACTTTTTCCAAACAGTAGAGATACACTAGTGTCTTCTTTGTTTCCACAAAACTCCTGTAACGAAATACCTTCTTTGATCCTTGCAGAGGAAGCCAATTGGGGACGAAAATTTCTTAGCTAAGCAATTTTCTTTTGCGTGAAACAGTGAGAGGCTTAGTGGATGTCCATTTTTCTCACAAATACGGAAAAATCCGGAACCACATCTACGAGTTGTAGATTCCGTCAGCAGGGGAGGTATTTTTGTTCCACATTATGGTCCCAGCATACGTATTGTTTTCCTTTGCAGTAAGTTCAGTCTTTGGATAGTGGCCTCTGATAACGCGAATCTCCACACAGTAGAGGCATATTCCACAGCGATTGTCTGGCGGTGTATGGTTCCGATTGAAATATTTGATAAATGAACATAAAGTTAAAACTATTTAACTCTAGACCAGGCACCCAAAGAGCTCCAAGGGCCGCATAAAAAATTAAATTTATTCTCAAAGACCAAGGGTAACCAAACTAACTAAAGGTGGATCCAATGACGCCATCAAATAGAGGGAAAATAATTTTTGACATACTAGCAACATAGAACCGCATGGCATTACGCGGTCACGTTTAGAATCTTTCCATATATTTTCTATAGGATTGAGGTCCGGTGATTGACTTGGCCATTTAAGTATATTTGTATTGTGATCTTCAATCCATTTTCTAATCAATTTAAGTATGTTTTGGTCATTATCTTGTTGAAATACATATTCATTTGGCTTTAAATTAAGTTTCTCAACGGATTTGAACAAACAATCTTCTAATATGTCACAATATTTTGAAGAATTATCTATTGAATTCATAAAATATAGATCTATTCCCGAAAAACAGAAATACCACCAAATCATGATACTTCTTCTCCATATTTTAAAGTTGGTATAGTACATTATGATTGATATGCTGTGTCTAGTTTCTCCAAAATGAAGACGTATAATTTTCCCGAACAATTCTATTTTTGATTTTATCTGACCAAAGAATTAGCTTAATAAAATCATCTTTATTCAGAATTAAAAAATTCGCGAATTGTAATCCATCCTTTTTATGCTTTTTTTGTAAGAAGAGAAATTTTCGAGGTCTTTTCTTATGTAGTCCTTCTTTACGCAATGTGTATGTTATTTTCGCAGAGATACAACTGTGCCCCCATTTTTAAATCTTAATATAATTCTTTTCTTTTTGTCAAAGCTGTTAGGTAACTTTTCGAATAAGTAAAAATCGAGAACATCTTGTATTTTTCTTGTCGCTCCTAACCTGGGTAGAATAATGTTGGCACAAAATTGATTATATCTCCTAATAATGTTACTAATTGAGCTGTTTGGAATATTAATAGTTTTCGAAAGTTTTCTATTATCTTATCATTTTGATGTTCCCGTACTATTTGCTCTTTGATTTGTAATGTATGCTCTTTCCTCGTACATTCGGACATAGTTATTCTGTAATCTATATGGGCATATTATAATCTAGTTACGTATGAAATAAATTGGAAATGAAATCATGTAAATTAACATGAATAATTAATTTACCTATTGACTTGTCGGAGCCTAATAAAAACAAAAAATAGTTAAAAACGTGAATGTTGCCATGACGTTTTTCCACAGAAAAAATCAAGATTCCATTAGAAATTGAGATTTGCATCGATATAAAATAACGAGTCATTAAAAAATAATAAACTTTGATAGAGAACAGTTATTTAAATTTTAAATATTTTTACATTATGTTGAAATATTCTACTTTCTGTTATAAAAATTAAAAATTTTGAATTTATGTAAGGGTTGGCATGACTTATTTGCCCCAATGTATGTGCTATTTCGGCTGAGTTGGTGACGTGCCTCGATTGTATAAATGTCTAAAAAGCGTTTGAGACTTCAAAATGAACTAACTTCTTACCTTCAACAGAGGACTTAAAGATTTGACGAAGAGACGCACTTTGTGTAGACATTCAAAAATATGGAAGATTGATGCTTGCAGGAAACTAAGATGGCTGACGGATTGTAAGAGGAGCATAGAAACTATGTGTTAATATTACTTTCTTTGGATTCGAGACAATGTTAAAGATATGCTATACATAAGGACATTGTCCCATGTTTGTCAGATACTGGAAAGTTAAGGACAGGATCTGTGTATTGTAATTAAAAATGAATCCTAATAGAGTCAATGAGACAAACTACGATCATAAATATCTATGCCTAACACAGTAGCCGTGTTATGAGAAATCCCGAAGAACCTGATCAGTTCTACGAGGAATTGAGGAAGACGTTGACAGAACTTCAATTTTGGAATCGGCTGAGAATTCTTATATTAAGGGTACCAATGGGACTCCTCTTTCCTTTTCTATTTGTCATTTACACTAGACCCTTGCAAATTGGACACATTTTGAAAATTTTTTAAGAAAAAATCAGGCGAGGCATTGGCGTCTCCTCAGTAAGGCTGATCCAATGACGTCATCAGAGGGAAGGAAAATAACTTTTGACCAACTAGCCACATTATTATTATTTAATAACCCCGAAAAAGAACACCAAGAAAAAAGGAGTAAACCAACTAATTAAGTGATCCCGGTACGCCTCAACAGGATCGAGAGGTTTTTCCTGTGTTCCTCCAGAGTACCCACGGCTTTCCTGAATAGACGACGATCATCTTTCATTAGAGTTTAAAGAGGGGTTTTTTCCCCAAATTTCGTGTATTTGAGCCCACTAGCCTTGAATGGAAGAAACGACTTGTTTCTTGGCCACACAGACCGATGAAACCGGAACCATTATTTTTGATTGCGGTGTGGTCAAACATTGGGGGTAGATTTGTTAGACGTGCTAGTTTGCCAATTAGGGATTGATCTTGAGTGAATTTGATATTGAAGTTCCATAGGCCCATGAGGCACAAGCATCAATCGTCGGTTTTAGAAGTTGATCGAACACGACGAGCGCATTCCTGTGACGGTGGACTTCAAGAGCGGTTTGATTATATTTAGTTTCTTTAGAACCTTTGTCATAACGTTCTTCACATGTTGAGAAAATGTCATCAAAGGGTCAAATGTCACTCCCAGGATAATTGGACGAATCTGTAATGGTAAGGAGTCTCCAAAATGTTCAAATCCAGTGTATGTTTTTCTTTTCTGTCCGTGGTGAAGATTGTATACGTTGATTTATCCCTGGATATGGAGAGACGATTCAACTTTAACCAGGCTCCCAGGTCGTCAATAAGTGACTGAAGCTCTGATTTTGCTGTACCCACGTATTTGTTCCTGCTAGCGATGATCAGATCGTCAGCAAATGTGAGAAGCATTGAATCTGGTCGTCCAGGTCAGAGTAAATCGCTGAGGAATAAGTTGAATAACGCCGGAGAGACGGGCGATTCTTGAGGGACGACATTTGGTAAGAGACGGGACCTCGATCTTGCGTGGTCTATACAGACACGTCCTTTTCTTCCGGAGAGAAAATTGGCTATCCATCTTTTCAAAGCCGGCTGAATGGTGGTGTCAAAAACCTTTTTCGTGAGTAATGTTCTCGAGACAGAATCGAAAGCCTTCTGGATTCCCAGAAAAACCACTATTGTCTGTAGATGGCGTTTCGGTACGTTGAACCCTTCCGATATAAGTTTAGACAGTGAAGTCAAATGTGTCGTAGTTGAACGCTCACATTTGAAACTATGTTGAAAGTGGCAGTCGGGCCAATGGGGTTTAATTTTCCAAAGTACGAGTTTCTCCATTAGGCGCGATAATGCGCACGTTAATGAAATTGGACGGTAGGAAGAAAGTAAGGTTTTCGGTTTTCCTGGTTTTAGTGAGTTCTTCCATTTGCATGGGATGACGTTCATGTTAGAAGACAAATTAAAAATTGATGTAATCGAATTGATTGCAACATTACCAAGGTGTTTTAGCAAAATTCCCGGAATGCCGTCAGGACCACACGTATAAGATCTCTTCATCGATCTTATTGCCTGTGTGACCTCGGCATGCGTAAATAAATTGATCCACGAAGTTGGTTTAGGCATTAAATTCTGGTGACAAGAATGGGATTTCGAGAAGTCCTTGTGACTTATGAATACGTAATATTTCATTAGGTTGTTAGCTTGCACAGTATTTGGAGCAGAAAAAGATTCAGATTCATCTGATAAGTTTAGCTTGATTCGACGAATAGTTTTCCATAAAAGACTCGTGGATTTCATATGTCCAATAGATGATAATAGGCGGTTCCACGCCCTATCTTTCTTTTCTCTGATGAGCTTTGTAATTCTCTGATTTAAGATTTTATATCCAAATCAGAAGAAGTTTGCAGGTGTAGGATTTGCAAACTGCACGTGGTACAAACAACTTTTCAGCTTGAAGGATTACATGGTCTAGATAGTCTATTGCTTTGTCGATGGAGCAAAATGAGGTGATCAAAATGTATTAGGTTATGGTCAATGAATAGCTTGAAATTCGACCAGTCATCTTTCTTATAGACCTTGAAGGTTGCTTTAATTCTACGTGAGTTATTGAATCGCCTCAGTTTTAATATAATCAGATTATGATCACTATGAAAATCGTAGGAGACGTTCCATGAAATCTTCGGGGCAATCCTAGAGGAAGCAATGGATATGTCGGGGAAGGTTGGGTTGTCATTTCTTCGGATAGGTGTCCTTGTGAAGATATTCGGGTGATTCAGAATCCACCATTTTTTCGAAAGAGTCGATAATTAGACTCCCCTTCTCCGACTGGGTACTAAGCCATTGCGGATGTTTAACGTTGAAATCCCCACATAGTAACACATTTCGAATTTCTTGTAGTTTGTCGAGTTTCAGAAACATAGTTATTAGGACAGGATCCCTGCGGTGGAATGTAAATGTTGATTAGAATAAGATGTTCTGACCCATTAATAAGATCAATAGAAACTTGTTCTGCGGTATTGTCGTGTAGAATTAAATCATCAACTTGCGAGCTTACATCGTGGAAGGATAAACCGTTTTTAATAATTGTGAGTAAGCCGCCACCACGTCCAATGCGGTCTTTTCTGATAGAGATGTATCCAGGAAAAAGTGGGGTTGTACTCTTTGTAGAAAGTTTTGACTCCTGGATAAGGCAGATGTCGTTAATAAACATCGTAACTCCAGAATCTTTGTTTTTATTCCGTAGCATTGAGTTGCATAATAACAAGGGGTTTTGGTCCAGGGTTTTGTCAATATCTCCAGAAAGCAATAGAATGCAAGGGAACAACAACATCTCGAGTTTCCAGTTGAGGTATACTTTCCAGGCATAAGGAGTCTGGATGGGAAAGAGAAAATGGTTTTTTTTGGTGTATTATTACACTGAGCGCCACCACAAAAGGTGAACCACATGACGCCACGTTTCGCGATTAAAAAAAAGAAAAAAAAGAAGCCACATGAGATATTTTTAGTATACAAGCGGGCGCACTAACTAAAATGCATGAAATAGATAAACATGCAAGTTTAGTCAAATCAAAATCATAGTCATGCACAATCCTTTGTGATTGAAGCGAAGTCAGTGACTTTCTTGTTTTTTTATATCAATTTATTAAGGAAAAAAGTGGGCAAATGGTCATATATAGGCCGTCGTGACTGTGTGGTTATTCCTCTAAAGATGGCGAGCGAGATTTGCTCAAATAACCAACAGCGCTCATGTTGTTTTTCTTTTGCAAGACAGCAATTTAATTTATTTCTCTTAAATTTCTGGTGCCCGATTCTGTCTTCAGTACATAGAGTGACAAAACGTTTACAAAATCCCAAAATTGATTCAATTTAGGCAAGAGATGACCTTGATGGGTTCAATATAATTATTGACCTTAAATTTCAAGACATCGTTAAGAATGCAGTCGGATCGGCAACAGATTACTATCATAAGTGAAATGTACCCTTACAAAAGTTAGGTGAAGGAAAATAATATCTGGAGAGTGTGCGAAAGACGAAGGCTTATCATAAAGTTTATAAAATAAAACTGATAAAAATAAAAAAAAAACAACTGAAGAACCGAACGTTCAGAACGCTCATGTCGCATTCGTTGGCTCGCTGACAAGTTTTCATTCTTGGTAAAGCAGGATTCAATTGATATTGAAAACAATGAAACATTTGAAAACCTTGAAACAACACTGTCAGACTGACGTTAACTCATCTCATTTCTACAAAAATTGTGACTTGTCTTAAACTTTTCCGAAGTGAAAACAGAACTGCAGAAAGAAAAAATGCAAAAAGATTTTCTTTCTTTATTAGTTGAGGTTGGTTTGGATGTTTTTCCAACTTTGTGCATTGCACATCGTTTATTACTTACAGTTGGTATCTGTGAACGTTCGTTCTCAAAGTTAAAACAGATAAAAACATATTTGAAATCTTCGATATCAAATCAGCGCCTCTTGTTTATCTTTGATCATTGAAAAAAAATTCCTGACAAGCTAAGTGAAAGAAGCTGTGTGATACAGAATTTTGTTGACAGCAAAGGAACGTTTGGAAGTAAGCTACTATTTGTTTATTGTTTGATAAATTAAATAATGATACAAACACCTTACTATTACGTGATCTTTTATTCATTCATTCTAATCTATGACAACATCCATAATTTATTAGTCCTGTTGCTAGTAGACTTAGCTAGAGAATTCAATAATATTTAATTGATTAAAAATACTAAAAATTTAATTAAAAAGTAATTTGATTCTGACCACAAAAGAAATCTGATATAAATCTTCAAATAAAGATAAGACATCATCCAATAAACCTTAAAATAATTTTATATTGGATATATACAATTCATTAGATGGAAAGTGCCCTGACGGGGCTACTTATCGGGGGAAATGCTTGATTTGGGATGAGGCCTGTACGGACACCTTTTCCCAGTCTAGACTTGCTAGTTTTGCGTTTGAATGCTATGGAGGCTGCTCGGACTTAGAGAATTTCAAGAAAAAATACGACAGCCTTTCCACCAGATTCCATTTACAGCCCGTTGTCGTCTAGACGAGCGGAGTCTTCGGGCCCAAGACGGTCTCTTTTCTATGATCGCTTGGGTCAATGATATCGAAAAATGAGTAATGAGAATCAGGAAACAGCGGTTCCAAGGAATTTTTCTGGTAGCTGTCAAGGGAAATTCCTGATGACGGCTCACTAGTCAAACCAAAGCATCGTAGATATGTGGAACCTTCAGCTGGAATGTACAGCAATGAGATTCGAACTCCGGGCCAGCAGACCTTTTGCACAGCACTCGTTAAAATTCAATAGAGTGTTTGGGAATGACCATCGTTTGGAGGAACTCCTAGTGTCTTGGCAGTCAGAACTTGATACGATATAAATGTCTTTGATTTTGTTTTAATAAATAATTTGTAAAAGAGTTATAAAATATTATCTCCGTTAGTTCTAAACTTTTTTAACCTTAAATTTAAATTATCAGCGATATCTCAAAATAAAGAAATTCAAGGACTTGTACGTTTTTGTGTCCACTGGAGGAATAAGTGGAAAATCGCTTCGCTTCCTAAAGAAACTTGGACGCCTAGCTACACTAAAAAGCCAAGACGCACGTGAGACCCGATGGCTTCTCCAGTTGATCTCTGTTGCAATCGTGAGAGGCAACGAAACGTCGATAATGTCGGCGGGGTCCACTTTGGATGGATGGCTGTGATAATTAAATATTAATTTTTTATTTGTTGACAAAAAAAATTACGAATCTGTCACGCGCATCATAAGGCCATTTCATTTGTCACCACACGTGGCAAACATTGTTCTGAAGTCGAGAAGAGGATCAATGTATTAAAATGTTTATCTGGAATATAGAAGACAGGTACCCACCCAGTCTTGATGAACATTTACAAGCAATACATCGAACCATGCTTCTCGTACGCGTGTGCTTCGTGGGGACCTTCATTATCATGGACGAACAATAAGAAAATTGAGGACGTTCAAAAGAAGACTTTCAGAATGACGGAGCGGTGGTTTTGTGGGAGACATAGAAGCGGACCGACTACTCTAGAGGCCCTCATTAAACAAAACTCCGGCATGCGGAAAGGTGGCCCTGCAAATACAGTCAGCCGCCCAGTACGAGCTTGTGTGGGCACGAGGGAGGAGCACCGGGAAATTATGAGGATTTTGGTGGAACGCATCAGGATCACGTGTTAGTTAGTTTTGGTTTTACCGTGGTCTTGGGTGTTAATTATTATTATTAAGGCACTTTTACGAAAGCCATAATGATTATAGCCCCGCATGTGCAACACTCAAAGAAACAATATTTATAGTTAGTCTTTTCCATCTTCCTCTGTCGAATGCGAGTGATCTCAATTCGTCCAGGTCGTCGGCGTAAGTGTCGATCTAGGTCGTCCGCGGAAGGATTTTTCGCAACTGTCAAAGTAATCTTCCATTGCTTTGTTAGCGGGTGCGTCCGGGTTCATTTTTAGTACATGCCCAAATAGCCTCCACCGGGCATCTATCACATCCTTGCTGATGTAAGAACACATACACTTGTTGTAGATACCAGTGGTTGATATTCTACGTGGCCACTCCATTCCGAGTAAGCTTCTTAGTTGCCTTCTATGGAACGAATCCATTTTCAATAGTTCGTTGAAGGAACTTCCCCATGTCCCAGTGTTGTACAGTAGGATTGGTTTCACAAACGCATTGTAAAACCTGCATCTGATGTCAATTCCAAGTCTTTTGGCCCTTAGCCATCATTTCTTCAGTTTAGCCATTGCCGCATTTGCCAGTGTTTTCCTCCTTAGTACATCTTCAGCATCTCCTAGTGGAGAGCCGAGCTTATTAGTACGTCTCCATCTTTCATGAGTAACATCGTCTTCTCTTTTGATTTCCGTAATTTCAGTTTTGTTAACATTTACGCTGAGAAACCATTTCTCAAGCTCCGCAGGTGCATTTTCTAGTAGGTGTTGGAGTGCGGTCACGTCCCGTGATACAAAATCCACATCATCCGCATAAGATGTCTCTTATATGTCTCCTATATAGCATTTTCGGAGGTCACGGAGTGCAGATTCAAGGTATATGGTGAATAGTAAAGGGGAGAGGGAATCACCCTGGGGTGTCCCAATCGTTGTTTTAAAACTGCGGGAAGTTGCTCTTTCTATTTTGACAAATAATCTTGTGTTCGCCAATAGTAGTCTGATTTTCCTAACGGACGATTTATACAGTATTTGCTCAAGCACATTCATCAGTTTCTGTCTGTTTATTGAGACGAAAGCTCTGGAGAGATCTATTCCCAACACGGTCGTTGCGCTCTTGAATCTTTGGTGCGTTTGCGCAGCGCCATCTGTGGCTCCATACAATGTCTGCCGTAGACCTCCCTTCTCGGAACCCACTTTGACTTGCTGGTAGGTATAGATCCGCCACTCTTTATCCGGCTTAGTGCAATGTTTGCCAGCACCTTGCGTATCGAATTCAGAAGTATTATCGGGCGGAGATTTTCTACTGGTCCTTTTGATTTGTTCGGTTTTTGTATGGGTATTAATAATCCATTTCCAAGTCCTAGATCGGTATTAGTTTCAAAGACGTCATTTAGGGTTTTTGCAATTGTGTCGCTAAGTTTTTTTGGCCCATATTTTAGGAGCTCAGGGCTAATGTTGTCCGGCCCAGCACTCTTGTTGTTCTTCAGTTTATTTATCGCTAATTCCACCTCTTCCACTGTGATTGGGATTTTTAGCGCCTTTGTTTCTCCTTGGAAAGGGGGAAAGTCATTATTTTCTTTATTCAACAGTGTTTCGAAGTGTCGTGCAATCAATTCTGCTTTTTCTTTCGGGTTACCCACGAATTTTCCATCTTTGTCTTTGATGTGAAGGATGTTTTGTCCTTTCTTTGTCCGCAGCAGCCGCAAAGCCGCATACATCCTTGAATTGTCTTTTAGGCATTCCACATCTTTTAATAGGGATGTAATAATTTCCCGTGAGTGTTTTCTGTTCATCTTTTTGATTTTCCACTTTAGTTCCCTTTGTTGGATATTAAGCTCTTTTTTTTACTCTCGTCTGACGTGTTTGCCGCTTTTAGTCGTAGCTCTCTGCAATGCTTTGCCATATTTGGCACGTTCGGGTGGTGATCCAATTTTAGGGCGTGATGATTTCGGACTCCAAGGCATATTTGGCCGACTTGGAGATTGCCTGTTTGTTTGATCCCACAGAGTTCGTACTGATGATTCCGGTGCGGTTTTCACCATAAGAGTCTCGATTTGTTCGTGATATTTAGCTCTACAAGTGGGCTCTAACCACAATTTTTCTGTCTGAAAGTATATATTGGGTTTTGTCTCGCCTTCTTCGCGTTTTCAATGTATTTTTTCCCAGTCAGGTGCTTTTTTACAAAAGTTTTGCAATGACGATCCTGTGGTCGCTGTCAGTTGTTTCCCTGGTAGGAACGTGCATCATTTATCAGGTGTTTATCAGACTTTCGGCAGATAATGTAGTCGATTTGATTATATATATTCACGGTCTCTCCGACAGAGTTTTTTCTTTGTCCGTGCCACGTCGTCTTGTGGCAAGCTGAGTGCGTAAAGGCCGTGTTGCACAGGAAAAGGCTATTGCCTCGCAGAAGTTTACCAGAGAGGCTCCAGATGCATTTCTCCTTCCGCGCCCGTGTCTTCCAATAGAGGATTCTTCGGGCCCCATTCGCATTCCGGCCTTTGCATTCATATCTCCCGCAACAAAGACAAGGACGAGGAAGCTTTAGAGTATGTGCTTGATAGTTCTGAGTAGAATTCCTCGAGTTCACCGGGGTTCTTGATTACTCGTCCACAGTGTGGTGCATAGACATTTATGACGGTTATAGACTCTTGGACGGGCATAGTTCATTTAGTTNCATTTACGCTGAGAGACCATTTCTCAAGCTCCGCAGGTGCATTTTCTAGTAGGTGTTGGAGTGCGGTCACGTCCCGTGATACAAAATCCACATCATCCGCATAAGATGTCTCTTATATGTCTCCTTTCTTCAGTTTATTTATCGTTAATTCCACCTCTTCCACTTTGATTGGGATTTTTAACGCCTTTGCTTCTCCCTGGAAAAAGGGAAAGTCCTTATTTTCTTTATTCAACAATGTTTCGAAGTGTCGTGCATTTTCTTTGTCTTTGATGTGAAGGGTGTTTTGTCATTTCTTTGTCCGCAGCAGCCGCAAAGCCGCATACATCCATGAATTGTCCTTTAGGCATTCAACATCTTTTAATAGTGATGTAATAATTTCCAGTGAGTATTTTCTGTTCATCTTTTTGATTTTCCATTTAGTTCCCTTTGTTGGATATTAAGCTCTTTTTTTTATTTTCGTCTGACGTGTTTGCCGTTTTTAGCCGTAGCTCTCCGCAATACTTTGCCATATCTGGCACGTTCGGGTGGTGATCCAATTTTAGGGCGTAATGACTTCGGACTCCAAGGCATATATTGGCCAACCTGGAGATTACCCGCTTTGTTTGATCCCACAGAGTTCGTGCTGATGATTCCGGTGCGGTTTTCTCCATAAGAGTCTCGATTTATTTGATATTTAGCTCTGCAAGTGGGCTCTAAACACATTTTTTCTGTCTGAAAGTACATATTGTGCTTTTGTCTCGTTTTCTTCACGTTTTCAATGTATTTTTTTCCAGTCAGGTGCTTTTTTACAAAAAGTTTTGCAATGACGATCCTGTGGTCGCTGTCAGTTGTTGTTCCCTGGTAGGAGCATGCATCATTTATCAGGTGTTTATCAGACTTTCGGCAGATAATGTAGTCGATTTGATTATATATGTTCACGGTCTCTCCGACAGAGTTTTTTCTTTGTCCGTGCCACGTCGTCTTGTTGCAAGCTGAGTGCGTGAAAGCCGTGTTGCACAGGAAACGGCTATTGCCTCGCAGAAGTTCACCAGAGAGGCTCCAGATGCATTTCTTCTTCCGCGCCCGTGTCTTCCAATAGAGGATTCTTCGGGCCCCATTCGCATTTCGGCCTTTGCATTCATATCTCCCGCAACAAAGACAAGACGAGGAAGCCTTATTAGAGTATGTGCTTGATAGTTCTGAGTAGAAATCATCGAGCTCACCGGGGTTCTTGATTACTTGTCCACAGTGTGGTGCATAGACATTTATGACAGTTAATAGACTCTTGGACGGGCATAGTTCATTTAGTTTGACTTGTAGGACACATATTCGGTCGTTGACTCTCCAAATAGCGATGTAATTTTTTGAGGTAATCCACGTATAGGGCAAATCCCATGCCGTAGTGCTTGCATTCAGTTGAGAAGAAAATCAGTCGGTAGTTGTTCCATGTCTCATCGCGTCCATTTTCGATTTTCGTCTCTTGTAGGCAGCCAATAGATATTTTGTATTTCTTGAGATCGTCACAAAGTACTTTCCTTGTCCAATCTTTCGATATTCCACGTACGTTAAACGTCATTAGTAGGGAAAGTTGTTTCTAGCAGTTAAAAAAAATTTTTTAGCGCTAAAAATCACAAAATCTAGCAATTATAATTATAAAAATTAGCACTTAAAATGATAAAATCTAGCATTTAAAATTGTAAAATCTATAACTTAAAATAATAACATTTAAATTTTATTTATTGTAATATAATAAAAGGTAATGCTTGATATTGTCTGGATGGAAGTTCCTATCCTTTTTTAAAATATTTTTTAGCATTTTAATAGCTCTTTCAACAGATGCAGAGGATGCCTGACAGCGTGTAAGAGAAAAATAATCTTGTTGGCTAATTTTTGGTTCAGTCATTTTAATAATAGGTTTAAATCCATTTGCCTCCATTCTTTTATTTATATAATTTTTGATATTTGCCTTGTCATTATCAAAATGTAGTCCTTGTATATCATAATATGCCCGATTGATTGAGTAGTCACAACACTCCGAAATTTAAGAAGATCTACTATTTGCGAATAATTTAATATGATTTTCGTTAATTGAAACTTAATATCCGGATTGTTGACATAATGTTTAGCATTTGATACTAAAACTCCATCTGACTGACTCAAGTTAAGAATGACGAAAGGTCACTGATATGCCCAATGCTTACAATATCGCCCTGTACGAGCTTGTGTGGGTATGAGGGAGGAGCACCGAAAAAGAATGAGGATTTTTGCGGAGCGCATCGGGATCACGTGATAGTTAGTTTTAATTTTACCGTGGTCTTGGGTGTTAAATTAATTAAATAAATAAGACCAATACTGTTAGGATTGCAATCATCTAGAAAAAAGCTCTTAATGTAACATGAAGTTGACGCCTAGAGTGAAATGTTCTGACCAGAAGAATTTAGGTATTTGTCTCTTCTATCGGAACCGGACAGTTCCTCTACCAGTTCGGACTAGTGTGGGCTGAATGGACGCACACTGCGTCAAGCTAAGGATGCTATTTAATCGCCTCCAGATCACTTATATTAATTAGTTCCGGTAACAGCGATCTTGGTTTAAAAACTAAGGATTGACCAGTGACTCAATAACTGCTTTTTACTTCTTAAAGATCTGATTCATAGTTTTTATATAAGACTTCTAATAAAGTTTGCAGAATCCCTGGATAGTCTCCATTTTTAATCAAGATACCGTTCCTTTCCCAACTTTATACATCTTAGATATTTCCTTTTCTGACATAGAGTTCCTTGCTAAGACTTCAAAATTTTTTTGCTTCACAGTACAAGAAAGCTTTTTTAGCATTGTTTAAAAATTAGAATAGAATAATAAATAAAATTTTTATAATAAGCGAGGTCAATATATTTATTATTATTCTATTGATCGGAATTAAATAAACTATCATAAAATGAACTTTATAAAAAAAGTTCTCCATAGGTGCCCTAAGCCGGGGTTTTATTGGGGGCAGGATTGTACTGTATGTATAATAATAAGACTTTTTGTTAAACTCTAAATTAATCCAATTATGTGAAAAAAATTCAATTTTTTCATTTTACTAACTACTGATAACGTGTGGTTAATTACAAAAAATAACAATTATTAATTTATAAAATTGAAGCTTTAAAATAGCTATTGAAACTAAAAAATGTAGCTATAAACCAAATGAGTTTTAATAATGTTATTCCATATCGTACCAACAAACGATTTTGTTAGTTTAGGACAATATAAAAAGTTAAAAGGTAGAACCTAAGAAAAAGGACCGTTAAGTATGGTTACTCTTCAGATTGTTGTAGACTGGAAGAAGGCATATAATTTTATAAAATGGACGACATTGAAACGCAATGTCCCCGTTTCTTATCAGAATCAAGTTAAGAAAGCACATACGTAATCTTCAGTTATAAGATGCATGAAATTGACTTCAAGAAATCTGGTTCAAATTAAAACTTAGAAATCAAATCAAAATCATTATTTAAAAAACAAAGATATAAAAAAATTGATTTGTCAAAACAGAAATTGTGAAATTGTTTTCTTAGAATTCACTTTAATAAAACATGAAATGTGATAATGTCCTTTATTTTGTTTCGAATAAATAGTTTATAAAAAGTTTTCAGCTTTATTTCACTTATATCTTATCTTTTTTAAATCTTAGGTGTTAAGTATACGCCCAATCTTAAAATGGGAAAATTCAAAGACTTTTAAGTTTTTGTGCCCTTAAAGAATAGAATCATTATATTTGGATATAATTACGGTAACCATTCAATCTCTTTGGAGCCAAAGGGAAGAAGAACAGAAGAAAAAACATAAAATCTTCAATTCAAGTAGCTACTAGCTCCACATTAACGTTGGTGGCATCTGACATAGTTGCCATGATTTTGAATTAATGATTTTTTTTGATTTATGCCATTTTTATTTTTATGTTGATTCTAAAATTCTTGAGAACAATTTGTTTAAATCGCTTTTATTTCATTACAAAAAATAAAGGAAATAGAAAATATATAAGCAATCAGAGTATCTTGTCAATGATTTCTTACGAAGTTTACATTATAATTTCATTTTAGTAATTCATAATAAATTATTTAGATTTAAATCAGTGGTTAGTAAATTTCCAATAATATTTTCTCATAGGCGCACCAATCCTGTACTGCGTTGGTCCGGAGGGATCTCGATCGTTTTTGGAAAGGGCATCCGCAGCGAGGTCGCATGGTCTTGAGGATCTTCACAGGGATAGTCCGTGGAAAAATGTTTCGAGTTCCATGGTTGATGGGTTTAACCGGAGAGTTAACGTGGAACCTCCCTGCATAGTCCAAGGAATGGCTGGAAGTGCCATTCTCCAAGCACGCTCGCTTCGGTTTGGGATAGCTTGATACACTCGAGATGGAAGAAATCTTCACAAGCAGATCAGGAGATCCACGCTTCCGAGTTCTGACAAGCCGACAAGATGAGCATATCTCCGATGACTTGGCCGATACCAATTTCCTCGAAATGGAAACATTCTTTTTAGGTGCTTTTCTCACAACAGGCATAATCACAACAAAAAAAACGTCGAACCACAAATTTAATTTTTTACTTTGCATAGGAATTGTTTTTTGTTAAGTAAATTTTCTCCAGCCTGTGCATTAGAAATAGGCACAATTGATGGACGTCAACACCCCAGCTAAGTGTTTCAAATATAAAGTTTATTAAAAAATTTTCAATTTTATCTCTTTATGTAATCTTATGTTTAATCTTAGATGAATCATCTGCCTAATCTTATAATATAGAAATTGAAAGAAATGTAAGGTTTTGTGTACTTGAAGAGTAGAATCACAGTTGATTTATGCTTTTTTAGTTTTCAGGATAATTTTAAATTTCGTGAGATCTATTTATTTATTATCACTTTTTAAACTCAAAACATGAATGAAGTTGAATAAATAAAGTAATTCGAGAATCCAGTAGATGATCTCGTTCATCGTTTACATATTAAACAACAATAAATTATTTATCGCAAATTGGTGGTTACTGAAACTCCATAAAATATTTTATCATCGACTAACATAAATATTTCAAAGCGTTAAAAATTTCATAGATAAAATACTCTGCACAAATAGGTTTTATTTAAATATTTTTCATAAAATCATAAATTTAATTTCTAGATGAGAAATCAAGAAAATTATTGCTATACGTGCTTTAATTTTGAAACCTTCTGCGAATGCAAATGTAAAATAATTTTTATAAAATTTTAGCAATACTACTAAACCAAACATAGCATTTTTTAGGATCAGGGTACTATATTTAATTAATAGCAGAACTTGGACTGGAGTAAAGCCGAGTTTCGGATTTGAAATTACAGATGACATTGAAAAAGAATTAAAAAGACAGATAGAGATTTATAAAAAATCAATATTATCGGAACAAAAAAGTGAATCAGGATTTGAGAAATCGGTTATTATCAATTTTAAGACATTTAGCCAAAGCTGTCAGATGAGAGTCTTACATTCCTAAATTATTATTTTCCAAATGTGTCAGAAAGTATGAATGAGATAGAAGAGAATGAAAGATTCAGAAATTCAAGGCGAAGAAATTCAAAAGTGGACGGGAAAAGTAATTTTAGTCTTGCTAATCTTTTTCTTTTCTGATTAATAAAAAAAATTTAACACAAGTTATTAAAATCAATCAATTAATCAACACAAAAATACACCAAACGTGGTCCCCGCCGACATTATCGACGTTGCGTTGCCTCTCACGATTGCAACAGAGATCAGCTGAAGAAGCCACCGGGCCTCACGTGCGTCGTGGCTTTTTACTGTAGCTAGGGTCCAAATTTCTTTAAGAAACAAATCGATTTTTTACTTATTCTTCCAGTCGTCTTAATAACAATGAGGTAGAACGCGAATCGGTCGCGTAGCGCTTCGTAATTCTACCTTCCCTCATCGTTTTTCCGCTGTATACAGTGCGTCTGCTGACCCCCGAAAATGTTGGATGGGCAAAGAAGGTCAGTGTAATAAAACTGAATTGTGATAATTGTTTTTGATTTTGTTTCAAATAAATAGTTTATAAAAAAATTTCAGTATTATCTAACTTATATCTTATCTCTTTTAAATCTTAGAGTTAATTGTATGCCCAATCTGAAAATGGAAAAATTCAAAGACTAAGTTATTGTGTCCTCAAAGATTAGAAATTTATATTAAATTGATTTTATATTTATGATTTTTTTGATTTTAATATTTTTTAGAGTTTATTCTAAAATTCTTGGGAACCATTTGTTTAAAATTGGATTTATATTTTTGCTTAAACAAATTATAAATTTAAATTTTAGATGGAAAATCTAAACGATTGCCGCTCATCATGCTTCAATCCTAATTTTTTTTCAAATGCTGTTGACAATCATAAGATCGCAACGATAATTCAGAGCTTGAATTTTGGTTATGGTTAATTTAATACATTTAGATAAATTTATATAAACAATTTCGGGCATTATTCATTATTGTTTTCAACACCCTCAAGGATAATGATGATGAGATGTACGAACTTGAAACTTATATTGAAATACCAACACCATAGGAAAAATTCGAATAAAGGACCAGTTAATTAATATTAATTCAGATATCTTTATTATTATTTTTTTTGATTACGTTAAAAAATTAAACTTTTTTTTTATAAAACAAAAATTTTTTTTAACAATTAAACAAATGTCAGTTGAGGAAGCCTGCTGCGTGGATTGCGAACGAGTTCCCTCGAAGTATGGCTATTCCAATATTTTGTCTTAGCCATAACCCTTCTCGTTGATCCCTTTTCTTTCTGGCAAGCAATCCTCCGAGTTCTCGCAAGAACTCAGCTGTCATTGGACCAACGGCTCCCGATGATTCGGGCGCAACAGGAGTAAATCGGTAGCGAATTAAACTGAAATAACTTTTTTTTGATTACATCATTAAATCTAATCAATTTTTAATCAGCGCTCAATTTATCTCTTTTATTATTTTGCTACGATTTAATTTTTATGCTCCAAGAGAGAAGATAAGTAACCTTATGCATCCTTTTACCAAAATCGAGTTAAAAAGAACGTTTTATTTTTCAGAAGCAACAACTAATGTGACTTTATATAATGGATTTCAATCATAAAAAACTCATATATTTCTTTAACATTCATTAAGTTCTAATTATTTATCCTTGCTGAAATAATTTTACAATAAGACAGTGGGCTATGATACGCATATATGTTTCTCGTGGCACGTTGGAATTATGCTAAACAAATGTGAGAAAAAATCAACCTTTTGAAAAGCCTAATGGAGGTATGGAAAATTAGGAACCATCCCGGACTACAAAAACACTTTACTCTTAATACATTGAACCGTGTATTTCCTATGCATGTGTCTCATGGGGACCTTACATATTTTGACTAATTCACGGAAAATCGTGGCTACATAAAAAAGGACTTTTGGAGTAAAAGAGAAGTGATCTAGCAACTAAAAGAACATGATGCTGACACTCCTGGAGAACCTAATCCGAAGGAATAACGGAGGAGACAGATCAAACGTGATCAGGAGAAAACCTGACCTCAACGACCTTGTGATTGAGAAAAGAATATCAAGCCAAGCTGAGAGCTAGATGAAATTTGTCAGGATCACTTAGTTTGTTTTTTCAGGTTAACGGTTGTCTTGGAATCAAAATATGATTTGAGACCGGTTTCGCCAAAGTTAATTCGAGTTTTTTAAGTAGATTCTAAAAAATTATTTTTGGAAAAGATTTCATAAAAGTATTTCAGTTCAAATATCTGAAAACTTTATAATGTTTGTCTTTGACGATTCGGTAAAAAAAAGAAGAACCATCTTAGATAAAGATTGACAGGTGTAGAGAATGAAAATAAAGGGTGCAAGATTTTCTGAAAAATAGATGCCCACACTCCATATGTAGATTTTAGAGTTGCTTTATCTAATTTTTTTGTCTTAGAATTTAACGTTCATATTACGTCGGTAATGGAACAGAATAAGCGGATGATTAATTCAATATGTTGCTTTCTCTAAAACATGGTCCGCTGCAAAAACTCGGTTAAATGACATTTTTGGTAAGAGACATGATTCGCATGCAAGCCAATGATTACGTTGAAGCCAGTTTTGGTCATTTTGGAAAAAAATAGAATCCCATATACATGCTGTGCAATAAATTACCAATTTCCATTTGTTGATTTTGTCGTATTTATTGAGGGTATTTTCTTCTTTCGTTAGTTTTGACATGTTCTTCTAATGTTTTTTCTCACACAAGATAGCACAAGAGAAATCAAACATAATCAGTAAACACAGACAAATAAAATAAAAGATAAGAACTAACCAAGAAAACATGTGATTAATTTCTAAAATTATTTTTAGTATATAAACATTAAAGTATCAAAATGGGTATTAAAGCTACCAAATGTAGGAAAAAACCAAGTGACCTTCAATAATTATATTTTTTACCAGTAAATTTCAAACGTATTAGTTAGAGTAAGGACAACATATGGAAGAGAGATGTAACCAATAGAAATCAGAGCCCAAGAGGATTGCACTGCTGCTGACAATACTCGTGAGATATTTTTTCGTCTGGCGAACTTATGCATCTAACGTGACCAAACATTGTACTTTGATGGCACTGTATATGAACATATAAAAGTTCATGAAAAAAATGTAGTAACCTGGGTAAACTCCATGCCAGGCTGCACAAAACAAGAACAGCTTAATTCGTTTATACGATATATTTCTACTGTATATAATATACTTAAGCCATTTCACAGTGCTCGTGTTCCAGCAAGACACAGCTTTCTGAATTGAAGTGGGAAACTTAAGTCGATTAACAAAATACCTCAAAACCAAAAATATTCACGTTCGTCGTCATCGACCACGTATCAGTATCCTCATCGTATCCAAATCCTAGTAAATTAAACAGACCATCGGCTAAAATAAACTACACTTTAACATAACACCCAGAAAAAGTAATATTCAAGTCTGACTACAAAAATGCACAGATATGCGTAAAAGTAATACCGAAAAAACGAAAAAAGTGAATTTATTTCAGTTGATTTTCCTTCGGAATAAAAATAATTAAAACCGTGAATCCACAATGGATTTGAGTAACCATGAAAAAATTTGAGCAAATATACTATAAAATACGAAGAGGTCAACTTTATGGACACAGTTTTTAAGCACAGTTTCGGTTCCTTTACATGAGAGTGTTAAGGATTACTTTAACAGATTCGATGAAGGCAATGTAGTCATTGAAGTGAAAGAAGGGACCCATCCATGTTCCATGGAAGCTGAAAATGTACGCCAGAAATTGTAAAAAAGACGGAGATTTCCTGAAAATAAAAATTGAGAAAACTTGAGGACATATTTTTTATTTTCTTCTTCAACCTTATCGTTGTAGTAAGTATCGTTGTAGGACATTATCAGGGCTGTTGTTTTTTTGTATAGCAACCATTATTAGGCTTAAATAATTTTAATTTTTTTACCCAGCAATGCCGACTGTGTCTAATCTGTGGTAATTTGTCCATGCTTTAGCGAAATGAAGCGCCTCCAAGTAGATGAACGACGTAACAAAAGTGCAGGCGACTTTCCTATTATGAGGGAAGTACAATATAATCAAATATATCAGCAGAGAGTAAACCAGCAAGTGCAATCCTTCTCTATTAATTCTAATTAAAAAAACAACATGCCAAATTCCTCGAAAATAAAAAATAATCCAACTGAAATGCTAAAAATGTAACGAGGAGTAATTTTCTTAATCAAATTAAAGCATATTATTCTGTATATCACTGTCAATATAATAAATTTTGAATAAAACTGAATTCCATAAATCTACATGTTTAAATTAGCAAAAACTTGTGTTATATACTCATAAAGTTTATACATCATAATTTTAAATTTAATAAGATTAACGAATTAATTTATTTTAGATTATATACCATTTTTTTAAATTCGAAAAATAAGTTTAATTTAAAAATTTAAAAATATTTTCTGGTAAATATATTTTATCCTGTTTTACAAATTTAGCTCAATTATGATTAATATCATTGTTTTTCTACTTGAGACATATTTTTCATCAGTGGAGGACTAGATGGACAATATCCGAAACACCTCAAAGACCTCATTGCTCATATCACGGGAAACTCTGGGTCCGGCTCGTGTTGGCTATCACCAAACTAATAAACAGGATGCTATCAGGGACACTACCAGAAACAATTCGACACGTAATGTTCTCCGCCAAGTTAATCGCATTCGACAAGGGGGGAGGGGAATACGCCTTATTGATGTTGGTTTGGTTTTCGTCGGTTGGCCTCAAAGCTTGTATGCAGAGCAATTCTGCCTACGCTGATAACACAGCTACAACCGACCCAAATAGGTGCCAGCACAGCCGGGGATTGTGATCGGTAGTTCATGTTTGAACATTCACCGAAAAGTACTAGAACATTCCTCAAGTAATCGTCAAAATTGACATTAAAAATGCCTTCAACTCGATACAACGTGATACAATTCTGGAGGATTGCTTCACATACTCAGTGTACAGCTATACTCATAGCTCGTACGGGAAACCATCCAATCTAATACACGGCCAATATTACATTCTATCTTCTTCTGGAGTCCAACAAGGAGACTCACTGGGTCTTGCCTTGCTCAGTCTTGGAATTGCTTTTATCACGAGATATTGTTCTACTCCTCTGAGAGTATGGTATCTGGATGATTGCATCATAGGCAGCCATCCGAAAGATGTACAAGATTGTTTGAAAAGTCTGAGAGTGCAAATTGAATCTCTTGCCTAATTTTAAACACCTCGAAATGTGAAGTTATCAATTTGGATTTCCGCAGCCTAAATAGGACTTGATTCTTGCGATGTTCAGAGAGATCATTCCGAAAGCCATAGAAAACAAATCAGAACAACTGGAAATACACGGATACCCACTTACTGATGCTGGAATCAATAACACTCTAAGTACAATAGAACAACAGCTAAAAACAACATTCAGAGATGCTGGACGCACATACCTTCTTGTTCCTGCTGAGAAACGCACCCTGCTACCTGAAAATGCAACAGCTCGATGCTATCGATTCCCTCTCCCGGACAACTATTGAACGTATCACCAATGTGAAATTTGACGACCGAGGGTGGGACCAAGCGACCCTACCCGCTGTTGCAATCGTGAGAAGAAACGAAACGTCGATAATATCGGCGGGGTCCACTTTGGATGGTTGGCTGTGTTAATTTAATTACATTATTGATTGTATTTCATAATAAAGTATATCGGCCACTGAAATATACAGTACGACCCTGCCCCAATAAAAACCCCGTCCTTGGGGCACCCTCTGTTTTGGAGACGATTTTTTTAATAAATATTATTTTGAATGATTTTTACATTTTTTTTGACCAATAAGAAGCCTAAATTTAAAATACAAATCCCGCTTATCGGGGCACTTTTTCAATCGATAATATTAAAATTTATTATTTCAATTTTATCTTTATTTAATTATTTTTAAAATATTTTTAAGCATGCCTGTGAAGCTTAGTCGCCACCTGAAACAGAAGATTTCCAATTCTTTAATGAAAGAAAATATGTCAGAAAGAAAAATTTGTCAATAGTGGAAAAGGAACTGTCTCACGAATTAAAAAAGAAATCGGAAAAGGGGATTCAAAAACACAAATATGCTCTGATGAACTCTCATCTAAGAAGTTCGAAACAGATCCTTCTATTCGAATTGATTGATTAGTATTCGAAGTCTTTAAAAATTTGAGAGAGGATGGTATTTCAGTTTCAGGATTTCTCTTCAAAACTATTGCAAAAAAATCGCAGCTAATCTTGACTTCAATGATTTCAAAGCATCAAATGGATGCTTGGATCGATTTATAAAGCGCCATGAATTATTGTTCAAAGTAATTTCGGGTGAAAAGAACTCATGTGATAGAAATAAAGTCGAAGATTTTTTAACGACTACGACAATTTATTTGATAAATAAAAATTTCAAAGGTTCTAAGAAATAAGTATAATACTGGCTTCAAAATAACTGATTATTTCTCATATAATAAGTTAAATCCTCTTTTTTATCGAAACAACATATTTTGTTATTGAAAAATACAAATAATAGTTTTAAAATGTAAAAATTATATATACCTCTATATTTTGGGCACTTTTCTATTGGGTCGGGGTCGTACTGTATAAATATCGGATTATTTATAAATTGAAGGTCACTTGGTTTTTCGCTATATTTGGAGCTTTAATACCTATTTATACTTTGATTTATATAAACTAAAAATAATTTTAGCAATTAATCACAAAGATTATTTTTAATTACTCGTAGTAGTTTTTTTTAATTTCAGAAGTCCCTTGCATTTTTATCCCATATTTTTCACTACCATAAAAAATTAATTAAAAATACATTCAAAATAGTCATGTTAATACTTGTCACTTGAGGACTTTTAATTAAATATAACACTGAATTTTTAGCTTCTGTTGTGAAACTCGAAACTTTTGAATATTTGCGATACATTATGAGTCATAATTTTATGATTCATAATTTATGACTAAAATCAAAATAAAATTCACTTGTAAAAATCATTTTAATAACATTTTGGGAATCAAACCAGGGTGGAAAATCATTTAAAATTCTTACATCGAGTCTCAATAATAAACAACTTATTTATTTTGTTCTAACTATTTATCCACACTGAGATAATTGACTCTACGTTGCTCCTCATAAGAACCATTGTCGACAACTGGATAAACCACTCAGTTTCGAGAAGGCCATGACTTCTGAGTGTGATCAGATTCTTCAGGAAAATAGTATAACTTTCTACTTATCCAGCCTGTTGATTCGATATCAAACAATAAGAATGTGACAGTAGAGAAACATTTGGTATTTCTTCATATTAGCATTCTCTGTATTTCTGTAGCTAATAGAGCCTATACCATGCTTCCAATGCTTTTAGAAACTGATATGGGGTCGATACAGTAGATCACTTAATTAAGGGGTTCAACTCAGAAAGATTGTATTTCATGGGTAGTTTTTCTTTTCCCTAGTCCAGTAACAAGTTGCAGTATTGTCCTGTATCTGACAGACTCGACTGAACGTTTTATGACATCATTTAGAGAATTATTTTCTAAAATTTCCATGTGTTTTTTCAGCAAAAAAGATCATGTTGTCTATAAATATCAACACTACCACCTTATTGGCAACGTTGTACTTGATTCATTTTCAATTCCATTTGATAGAAATCCTGATGCAAGTGAAACATCGTCGAGTTAGGTCGCATCGGTAAAAACACTAAACCATGAGCCGGTTTTGTCTGATTCATAGAACGGTTTGATTCGAATTTTCAGTAATCTAAAAAAATATCTTAGATAGAATTTCGTAAAAGTTTTTCATTTCGGAATATCAAACATCTGAAAACTTTATATTGTTTATATTTGACGATTAAGTAAAGAAATAAAGAACATTCTTGACTAATGATTGACAGGTGTACAGAAAAAAATGAAAGCGTTCAAGATTAAAAAAATGGATTCCAACATTGCAGAAGGATATGGGTAGGGTTGCTTTGCGTGATTTTGGTCGTCGAATTTGACATTCGTGATATTTTCGTTAATGGAACGGAATAGTCAGTTGAATGATTCAAGTTGTTCTCAAAAACTAAGTTCGATGGCGATGAACTCAGCTAAGTTTTTGTACTAACAGTTTCTAAGTCCAAAAATGGATATATGAGTGTTGAAGATTTAGAGATTCCAAATATCGTATTTATTCGTTTTTTGCTTGAAATATGTGACTGGTTACTTAATCCAAAAGGTGGCACTAAGCTATTTGAGAAGCTGAAATGATTTCTACGAGGCTTATGGAAAGTTGTGTCTGAAAGAAGAAGAATGGGAATTCTTTAATTTTGTTATTTTAAATTTCGTTAGAAAAAACACCACCAATAACCACATAAAATCTGATTAACGATAAGAATTGACCTCAATATGATAAATCCAAAGTCATTCGACTCAATAGTCAATATATGAACGAATGATTAGAGCAAATGCGAAAAATTTTCCTATCAATCGAAAATTCTTCTATAGAATTATTATTTGATTTTTTTAGTTTAGGTTAGACATGAATAAAAATGATGACGTCGAGGTCACATTGGTCATTCAGAAACAAGGAACATGTACATTTTTGTCAGTAGATTATCTCTTTCAGTTTGTTCTTATTCGTATTTATTGAGAGTCTCTTATTTCACTCGCTTCGAATTTTCTTGTGTTTTTTCCTAACATGAACTTACCACAAGAGAAATTAAACACCGCCAATAAACACATAAAATACGATAAAAGATAAGAATCAACTTCAATATGCTAAAGCCAAGTTCATTCGACCGCATACTTGAAAAATTAAATTGCTATACTCAAGCAAAATGTATAAAAAATATAAATTATTTATATTAATGAAGGATTTTATACGGTAAATGAAATCGATCTTTGAATGCATAGAACAAAGGTTAAAAACTCACTAATATAAAATTCACCAATTATTATTATTAAATATTTAATTCTAACTAGAATTGATTGTTATAGATTTAACTAGAAATTTTTTTAGCCGGGTTATAGTGTCGGGCTAAAGTGACTTAGTTACGGGTTCGATTCTCGCTGCTGTTCACCTGGTGAAAGGTTCCACGAATCTACGATGCCAAAAGGGTTTGACGATTGACGCCGTCATCAGTGAATAATCACTGCGGAACTGGATTGTCTAGAAAGGACCACACAAGAAAAAGAAAAAAAGTGAAGATCATTCCTTGGTCCTACGATTAGTTAAAATTAAATGTTATTTACTTAAATAAAGTGTGTTTCCTGCCTATGAGGAGCTAGAAATATTATGGCTCTAGTGAAAAAGCTGTTATTATTATCATTATTTATTAGAAATTTTTAAGAACATCATTAAAATAAAAAGAAATATTTCAAAAAATAATCTGAGCACCGTTATGAGAACAGTTCAAGATGTCCTTCCACGACGGTTTAGATCTTTTTCTCTGTCTTAGATCACTTAGTTAGATTTGATATTTTCTCTTTTTTACCTAGAGCAATAATAATGAAAAGCAAAAATTTAATAAAAAAGAATTTGATTCTGACCGTAATAAACATAAACAGTAAATCTCTAAATCTAAAAAATATGACAATATCTAGTGACTTTAAATAATTTTATGTTAAATATATGAAATTCATTAAAAATAGGAAATTAAGGAGAGATCCCAAAATTAACGAGATCATATGTCTACATAAGGTAATACAATCCAGGTTGAAAGTTTCATCAATATGAAGAACAGAAATATAAATACATTAAGTTTAAGACTCAAAGAATGAGAAAATAAGTCTCCAAAGATCAATTTATTTAAAGCAAAAATTACTGATTTTCACATTCAACTATGATACTTTAAGACAATAAGATTTATATTTCATTGAATAATTGGAGGTTCGAATTTATCTATGTAAATAAATTATTGTTGAAGAAAATAAGATCGATAATTCGTACAATTAGCTTAAAATATTAACTTTAATTTTGTTTTTATGGTTAAACAGTTTTGTTCTTCATTGAGATACTTAAATATAATAATGCTAAAAATTTTTTTTACTTCGCTTAGGAATTGCCATCGTCCAAGTGAATGCCCACTGTATCTTAGCAGCTGGAACATGATTTGTTATAAAAGGACACTGATTTATTTTCACTTAAAAAGTTTGTATCAAAAGTTTTTTAATTTTATCACAATTATATGTAATCTTTTTTAATCTAAATGTTTATCATATTCATAATCTTAAAATAAAAATTTAAAAAATTGCATTTTTAACCTTAAAGAATAAAATCAAAAGTTTATTTATATTTTTTACTTTTTTAAAAATTCTTCAGAACCATTTGTTTATTATCACTTTTTAACTCAAAACCTGTTTAAATTTGAATAAATTAAATAATACGAAAATCCTTTAAATCATCTCTGCAACGTTACTTATTGAATTACAATAAATAATTTTTTTACAAATTGGTGGTTAATTATTTCCAAAATAATATTTATCAGCGATAAACGGTATCTGATATAAAAAGCGTTGAAACTTTCATAGTCAAATATTATCAACAAACAGGTTGTATTAAATATCTTAGCTTAAAAAATAATAAAATTTATTTCTAGATGACTTTTAAAGACAGTTATTGTTCTTCGTGCTTTAACAAAATGATCTTTTGCCAATGCAATTGTATATTATTTTTTATTAATTTTAGCATACGATGTTACACCACCAGAAATTTATCCATTAGAAGAAAAGTACTATATTTCATTAATAATAGTGTTAATTATGATGAACTCACGTGGAGTTATATATTAGAGTCTGAATCTGCTCCATATTATTTCGAAGTACCGTACTATGATGATCAAAAGTATCACAAAAAATTTGTTATTTTTAGTGATTCACCATTATCTGAAGAAAACTTTGAATCAACAGTTGAAAGTGATTCACCATCATGGAATTCAAATGAATGACAGGAAAATTAATTTTAGTTTCGTTAATCTTTATTTTTTTTGATTAATAAAAAAATAAATTAAAAATCTTATTTAAAAAGATTTTTTTTCCAAAATGTGACAAATGCTTACTTATCACATTTATTGTATTTTAATCATTAAATGTTATCGATTATTATTAATCACGTTTGCTAATGCTATTTAATAAAAATGCACAGAAGTTTTTTTAATTTAATTAATTTTTTAATTTAATTTAACAGAAATTTTGAATTTGATAAAAATAAATTAAATAATTAATTTAGTTATATTTTTTCAATAATGAACTACTTTTTTTTAAAAAATTTATTATCAAAAAGAAAAAATTAAATTAAGGCATCTGAATGGCCATGCTATTTCCCCTAACAATAGCCAACGAGATACGCTGTCGGAACCAACCAGTCTTTCGCGGATCCTTGTTCACACCTTGAATCATGGAGCCGATCTTACGAACCAACTCATCTGCTTGGGGCCAAGGATTCCTGACGTTTCCACCGCGAATGGAACAAAAGATACTCCTCCGAAATTCTCTGGTACTTTCCCCTCTTTCGTTCCTCGGCCTGCTTTGAAGCATGTCCTGGGTCTGAAGCAGAAGCAACCAAATTAGACGGGGAATAAGTATCAACACACGTCGCGTCCCAGATCAGGTTTCGTCCGTTGGCGAATGGAAAAGTCGTCATCCCATCAGGGCGTTTTCCATCGTTTCGGGAAAGACCAGCAGGTTCTAACAGGCAATGGTGTCCAGCAGAGGCAAGGGAATTCTTTAATGTCATGTTAAGACAGGAGTGCCTGGGGAAACGACCCGCACTCATCTTGCATGACAAGGGATGATAACCAAAAGGATCGATCCAACGTCCACAGCGGCATTTTCTTTCGGCACACAATTTAAGACCAAGACGAAGCGAGGTAGCTATTCTCACAGCCTCATCATCCAACAGGTTTCCAATTTCGGCAGATGGATAAGCGTTCATCCAGGCCCCCGTCGAGTGACAACTGGCTGTTTTGAGGCAGGCAAGCCTTCTTACATCTTCCGTCTTTTCAAGGGACTCTTTCTTCTTTTCGAAGACAAAACAAATAGGACTTTTGCTTATCACAATTGCCGGAGCATTCAGGTACAAATTCATCCATTCATCCCAGGCTCCCGACGGCGTCAGCGGTACGTTTAGTCCGGAAGTAGAGTGAAGGACCGTATCCACTAAACGCCTTGACGAGCCGAACGAAGATAAATAGGCGTCCAAAGCAACGTCCGAAGGAAGAGAAAGACCCAAACCACCGTAGGCTACAGGGAGTGAGGCCTGTAACCATCCGAAATCATCAAAACAAACATTAAGAATGGACCCCATCGTCGACCGGATATCCATATCAATTAACGATAGAAGGTCTTTTTCGGCGTAGCATGGGGATCCCCGTAGAATAAAAAGGAGTTTTGGGAGAAGGAGACAATTCTTCAGCATAAAAAAGGCGACATGACGGTCCAAAAAACTCATCCTGTCGGCATACTGACGTAAATTAGTCCTCTTGCCTTCCAATAACTCCCTCACCCGGTTTACCAAAATCCCACACCCAAGGAAGTCGAGAGAATCAATATGAGTCTCCCTAACCCCTGGGATGATATCGCAGAGTTTTCTATGAAAAAGGTAGAATGAATCGGAACTCAAATTCAGATTAATTGCTTCGCACTTTTCATTGTTAAATTCCAGACCGATTTTTCCACACAAACTTCTGATCGACGCAACTTTGGAGAGAATATCATCGGGACTTCCACCGAGAATACAATCGTCCAGATACCAGACGTTCAGTGGAGTGCAACGGTCCTGGGCAATATGGTCGATAGACAAGGAAAATAGAAGAGGACCGAGTGGGTCCCCCTGTTGAACTCCGGATCCGGACGAAATAATTCCACTGCCAAAAACAAGAGGGGATGGATCCGAATACGCGAGATATACAAAGGGATAAATCTGAGGAATCCTCCTCCTACAGGTATCAAGGACGGTGTCCCTTCTGACTGAATTGAAGGCATTCCGGAGGTCCAATTTGAATAAAACTCTGTCCTCAACATTCAATTCAGCTGATTGTGACGCAAATTCTCTCACTGCGTGGATCCCAGCTTCACAGCCGCCATTGATTCCGACACCAAGCTGCGAAGGACAAAATTCGGCTGAAATTCGGGAGATAACAAAACGACAAGCCATTTTTGCGGATAAACGTCGAAATACGTTTCCAATTGCAATGGGGCGAATACCACCATCTTTCTTTCCAAGGCCCGTTAGATTCGCCGAAAAGAGGAGATTCCGACCAAAATCGGAAACGTTTCCGGAAAGCATGCGAGCTACGAGATCCCGGGTTCGCTCCAAGAGTAGCGATCCAGGCCTGCCGACAGAATGGGACACCAAGTCTGACAGATGGCCAGGTTTGAGACCGTCAACTCCTCCACTGCTACTTCTTCGGAAAGAACAAAGAGCGTTGTAAATGGCTGAAGTGGAAATATCATGCATAGATTGTTCTGGACGAACAGGTTTACAAAAGTCTTCTGGTTCTGGAGGATGTTTCTGTCCCAATATACAGAGTGTCTCCTGAGTGGCTTTCGGGTCAGAATCCGTACAAACAGTTCGAACTGCAGCAGTAAGATCGCCCTCCATCAATTTCCTCCTGACACGAGAGCGAAGCCTCTCAGGAGCCATACTGGATTGTTTGGAATTGGACTTTGGGAAGTAATCAACTGGGGAAACAAATAATTCTTCAGCCAGGGACTCCCATGAATCCATAAAGGCACTCACGCGCTTCTTCAGGACATGGGATAGAGAGGGTTTCCGAGAAGATGGGGCAGGCTTACGCTCTAACCCATAGCCAGGACAGGGAAAGAGAAAAGAACCATCCAATCCTTTTTCGAGCCATTGGACACAGCTTTCTCAATGCAAGAAGAAAGGGCAGAAGCAATTGAGATCCGGGAAGCCTTGGGGATCCTGACAGGGATAATCTTCCTTTGTCGCGTGTTTGATAATAAAACCAGAAAATCCTCCGGAGACATGGCTTCCAGAAGGTCTGATACAGATGATGATGACACAAAATGATCATGAGGTTCAATTTTAGTGAGTTCCAGACGGCACGACCGGCACGACCACGAGGGAAGTGATCGAGCAATTTTCTTGGATAGTTTTTCACAACCTATGTGGTAGTAACCAACACATACAGAACATCGAATCCCGCACTTGCGAGAATTGGATACTCTGCACCCTTTGCATGAGGTGTCTTCGTGTAGTACATCATTAAAAAAAAACCTTATGCATGAGGTGTTCTTAGATGGGGTAGTAACATCAACATAAAAAATAATGTTGATACACATCTTAAAACCGTGAAACATCTTAAAGGAAACACTATTTAATGTTTGTTTTTATTTAGGTTGCATGAGCCGGTGATTGCTTAAGTTGGTATTGAAAGTTACTTTTGTCGAAGCAATAAAATGACATAAAAAAATAAATGAACTTTTTCCCTGCTTAAGGTTTTTTCATTGAAATAATTGATTAAGTGAATAATATATTTTTCTTATTATTTATGAAGCGCAAATTAGAGAGAACAGGTACATAAATTTCTTTGTGAACCGGTTTGATTCGAATTTTCAGAAAATTTATTTTAGGATAGAATTTCGGAACAACAAGAATTAGAATTCTTATAAATTTTGGTATTTTAAATTTCGTTACGACTATCCAGTTAATTATTTGTTTTCTTAGATTCTTTAGCTCGCGTTGTTATTGTTTTCGAAGTAAATAGAACAACATTCCAGGACTCGACCGATTCATAGACTGAACAGAATTCTACTCTTTCAATCTTTTGAAGATCTGTACATCGCATGGTGCGATGTAACATAAAACAGGCATAATCCTAGTGTTAAACTACTGGAAGAGTTTAATTCATGTAAAAGACATGATTTGTTGTGCCAGTTAATGATGATGTCAAGGGTACTTTTATTATTCAGAAACAAGGAATATGGAATTATAATTTACACGCTTGTAAAAGATTATCTCGGTCCGTTTGATGATTTGTCATATTTATTTAGGGTCTCTTAGTTGTCTTCAACTTATAGTGCTTTTTCCTATCCTTAGCTTATCACAAGAAAAATCAAACACTACCATAACCACATAAAATCTGATTAAAGATTAGAATTAACCTCAATGTGATAAATCCAAAGTCGTTCGACAAAATAGTCGATATATGAAGAATGCTTAGAGCAAAGGTCAAAAAATTAAATTTCCCATCAATCGAAAATTCTTGTATAGAATTATTATTTGATTTTCTTTAGTTTAGGTTTAAAAATTGAGTTAAAATAAATTTGCTATTTAATTCAATGAAATGGAAAGATGTTGGCTAAAATGTGGCAACTTAATGTATATTATTAATAATTTATAATATTTTAATTTATAGAGATAAACTGGATTATTGGGTTATTGCTAATTTATATTTTGTTCGATAAAATGTGTATTTGAATTTTAGATGGTATTTCAGATTCTAACCAAAACAGGATAGTAAAAATCATATTTTTTTAGAAAAGACAAGCAGATTCTAGAAAATGAAAAACATTAAACGATCACTTGATTGGTTTGCTTAATAAATTACTATTTTATACGAAATGCCAACTACATCAACCATTTGTCTTTGTCCTCATCGTATCCAAACCTTATTCGATTAAACAAAGGCATGGCTAAAGAAACTAAAGGCTATACATAACACTCAGAAAAAGTAATACTCAATTCTGACTTTAATAATTCACAAATTAAGTGTAAAAAATAATAGTGAAAAAATAAATTTATTTATGTTGATTGTTCTTCGAATTAAAACAAACTAAAACTGTGAATCTACCAGGATTTGCTTAACCTTCTTTATTATACTTGTATGAGCTGTCTCTCACGATATAGAAGCCCCCTTGGGAATCTTAATAATGAGTTTTATGGATAAATGTCTGGTTTGAGTTTAGTTCTAACCACCTTATTTAGAGGGAAAGAGTCGTATATTTCAACTAGAATTGAATTATATAGATTTAACTAGAAATTTTTTAAGAATATCATTAAAATAAAAAGAAATACCTAAAAAAATATTCTGAGCACCGTTATGAGAACAGTCAAGATGTCCTTTTTACGACGGTTTTAGATCTTCCTCTTTTCTGTCTTGGATCACTTAGTTAGATTTGATATTTTCTCTTTTCTACCTGTGCAATTATAATAAAAAATAAAAATTTAATAAAAAGAATTTGATTCTGACCTAATAGCAGTAATTCTCTAAATCTAAAAAATATGACAACATCTAGTGAATTTAAAATAATATTATGTTAAATACATGAAATTTATTAAAAAAAATGGGAAATTAAAGATAGACCGCAGAATCAACGAGATCATATAAGATAATACGATCCAGGTTGAAAAGTTTCATCGATTTGATGAAATTAAATAAATTAAATTATTAACCCCGGCTTCGCCAGCAAGTGGAAGCCGGCGACCATCAGAGAGCGTGCAGTCCGGACAGGCCGCTCCCAGAGATCCTCGACCTTTGCATCCGGTGGTCCAGGGCAGGGAAAAAGGTCCCGAACTACTCTGCCAGCCAGAAAAGGGTAGTGTCCACATCGTAGGCGAGCCAGTCCGATTCTGATCTTCCTCGGGAGCGATTGTTCCGTTGGACTGATATCAGGGGAGAAGCGCTCCAAGACTTTGTTATATTGAAGTGTCCTAATGGCCCGTGTTGAGATGAAATCATGGATTCGGCGGGTCCAAGTTGAGTCTTCTTGAGGGGGGGTGATCTTCGACAAGGCTCTTTGTAGGTCAAAGAGGGTCCTGCGTATGTATCTGCGGTTATTGTTACTTAGCAAGCGTGAACTGGGTGATTCGGGTCGAACGACTGCCGTAGGAATTGTAAATTACGCATTTCCAGGTGGTCATAGAGCGGGAGGATTTTCGACTCCCAATGTAAATGGTCGGTGGGGGTTGACTTTAAAGCCAGTTATTATTCTCAGCGCCGAGTTTTGCACTTTCTGCAGTTCTTGAGAAAGGGACAAGGAGATTGAGGGGGCCCAACTTGGTGAGGCGTAGTTGAGTGTAGTCCTGATGAACTGTTTGTAGAGAAGAGTTAAGTTTTCTTTTTGCTGACCGTTTGAGTGGCCAGCTACTGCCCGTAATATGTTAAGTTTCCGCTTGGCTTTTGTCATTACTTCCTCCACTTGTCTGTTGAAACAGAGTGAAGGATCGAAGACAACTCCAAGGATCTTCGGGTATTTATTTAAGGGGAGTGGTTCGTCACCCAACGAGAGTGTGGGGTTTAGGTTGAATTGTCTTCGATCGGTTGTGAACAGGGTAGCTGATGACTTCGAGGTGGAAACACTCATCCAGTTTAAGTTCATCCAGTCGGATAGCAAGTTCAGGTGGTACTGCACTTTTTCGGTGGCCAGTCGAACATCGCCACTCCTGGATGCGATTACTAGATCATCGGCATATGTCAATAGTAACGTATTTTGGGTTGTTGGGATGTCTTTGACGTAAAGGTTGAAAAGTGAGGGTGAAAGGACTGATCCCTGGGGAACACCGTTTGGTAGGAGTCGATATCTTGATAGATTTGAATATAGACACGTATGACCCAGTCTTCCCGAGAGGAAATTTGTGAGCCATGACTTCCATACAGAGGGAATATTTGAAGAATAGATCTTGTTGCAGAGGACCACACGGGAGATTCTGTCGAAAGCTTTAGTTAGGTCAATAGAGGCCAAGACAGTTCGTTCCGGGGGTTTGCAGTTGTTGAAACCGTTGGAGATGTATTGGGTTAGTGTCAGTAAGTGCGTGGTGGTCGAGTGTAAAGGACGGAAACCATGTTGTGAGTCGGAGAGGTCGAGGTAGGGGGTGATTTCGTTAAGAATGATCCTTTCGAGGATTTTTGAGACAACAGATGTTAAGGAAATTGGCCTGAACGAAGAGGGCAAGGAGGAGGCTTTGTTGTTCTTGAGTATTGGGATAATGTTCGACTTCTTCCATAACATCGGGATGAAACACCTGTTGATGGAGAATTTGTAGATATCTTTAAGTGCCAAGAGCCCGTTTGGACCGAGGTGTTTTAGGTGGAATATGCTGATCCGATCGGGTCCCGTGGCTAATGAGTTTCTTGAGTTTGTAATGAGGTTTTGAACATGACTTATTGATACTAGGAAATTAAAGATAGACCGCAGAATCAACGAGATCATATAAGATAATACAATCCAGATTGAAAGTTTCATCGATTTGATGAAAACGAAATATTAATACTTTAAATTTAAGACACAAAGAATACAAAATAACTATCTATATTTCAATTTATTTTCAGTAAAAATTAGTGATTTCCACATTCAACTATAATAATTTAAGACAATAAGATTTATATTTCATTGAATAATTGAAGGTTCGATTTATCTAGGTAAATAAATTATTGTTGAAGAAAATAAGATCGATAATTCGTACAATTAGCTTAAAATATTAACTTTAATTTTGCTTTTATGGTTAAACAGTTTGTTCTTTATTGAGATACTTAAATATAATAATGCTTAAAAAATATTATTTTACTTCGCTTAGGAATGGCCATCGTCCAAGTGAATTCCCACTGTATCTTAGCAGCTGGAACATGATTTGTTATAAAAGACTTTGATTTTATTTTCACTTAAAATAGTTTGTATCAAAAGTTTTTAATTTTATCACAATTAAATGTAATCTTTTTAATCTAAATGATTATCATATTCATAATCTTAAAATAAAAATATAAAAAATTCCATTTTTAATTTTAAAGAATAAAAACAAAGTTTATTTATATTTTTTCTTTTTAAAATTCTTCAGAACCATTTGTTTATTATCATTTTTTAACTCAAAACCTGAATGAATTTGAATATTTAAATAATACGTAAATCCTTTAAATTATCTTTTGCAATGGTTACTTATTGAACTTACAATAAATATTTTTTTTACAAATTGGTGGTTAGTTATTTCCAAAATAATATTTATCAGCGATAAACGGTATCTGATATAAAAAGCGTTGAAAATTTCATAGTCAAATATTATCAACAAACAGGTTGTATTAATATCTTAGCTTAAAAAATAATAAAATTAATTTCTAGATGACTTATAAAGACAGTTATTGTTCTTCGTGCTTTAACAAAATGATCTTTTGCCAATGCAATTGTATATTATTTTTACTAAATTTTAGCATACGATGTTACACCACCAGAAATTTATCCATTAGAAGAAAAGTACTATATTTCATTATTAATAGTGTTAATTATGATGAACTAACGTGGAGTTATATATTAGAGTCGGAATCTGCTCCAATTTATTTCGAAGTACCGTTCTATGATGATCAAAAGTATCACAAAAATATGTTATTTTTAGTGATTCACCATTATCTGAAGAAGACGTTGAATCAACAGTTGAAAGTGATTCACCATCATTGAATTCAAATGAAAGACAGGAAAATTAATTTTAGTTTCGTTAATCTTTATTCTTTTTTGATTAATAAAAAATTAAATTAAAAATCTTATTTAAAAAGATTTTTTTCCAAAATGTGACAAATGCTTTACTTATCACATTTATTGTAATTTAATCATTAAATGTTTCGATTATTATTAATCACGTTTGCTAATGCTATTTAATAAAAATGCACAGAAGTTTTTAATTTAATGTAATTAATTTTTTAATTTAATTTAACAGAAGTTTTGAATTTGATAAAAATAATTAAATAATTAATTTAGTTTTTTTTTCAAAAATAAACTAAATAAATAAATACTCGACATGTGTTTATTATTCTCGTTGATTGATGGGTCTAGGGTCACGAATATATAAAGCATATTTTATGTCAATAAATATTCAGAGTTTATAGTTAACTTAGATGCGGAACTATTTTGTCAAAAACGTTCTATTGTTAACTGTGATAAAAAATAATACGTTGATACACATCTTAAAACCGTGAAACATCTAATACGAAACACTATTTCATGTTTGTTTTTATTTTAGGTTGCATGGGGCTGGTGATTGTTTAAGTTGGTATTGAAAGTTACTATTTGTCGAAGCAATAAAATAACATAAAAAATAAATGAACTTTTTCCCTGCTTAAGGTTTTTCATTGAAATAATTGATTCAGTGAATAATATATTTTTCTTTATTTATGAAGCGCAAATTAGATGGAACGTATTTTTAGAAAACGAGAGCTTATTAACAGACTTCAACAAAATAAAGGATCATTAAACAGGCCATGAACTTACATTGATTTTGCCTCATAAATTACTATTTTTTGAATTGCCTATAAAATTATGTTTGCTTATTTCGTTATGTTATTTTTACTAACTACCAGATATCATTAATTCATTGGTAAAATTATTATTAATTAGTTTATCATAATTAAAGTACTAAAATGGGTATTAAAGCTACCAAATGTAGCGAAAAACCAATTGACCTTCAATAAATATATTTCTTACCAGTAAATTTCAAACGTATTTGTTAGTGTTAGGACAACATATGGAAGAGAGATGTAACCAAGAGAAATCCAAGCCCAAATTGATTGCACTGCTGCTGACAATTCTGGTGATATATTTTTTCGTTTTGCGAACTTAAACATCTACACATGATAAATAATATTGTACTTTGATGGCACTGCATATAAACATATACAAGTTTATGAAAAAAATGTAGTAACCTGGGTAAACTCCATGCCAGGCTGCACAAAACAGGAACAGCATAATTCGTTTATACGGGATATTTCTACTGTATATTATATACTTAAGCCATTTCACTGTGCACGTGTTCCAACTAGACACAGCTTTTTTGAATTGACGTAGGGAACTTAGTTTGACATTAAAAATACCTCAAAACCAAAAATATTCACGTTCGTCGTCATCGACCACGTGTCTTTGTCCTTATCGTATCCAAATCCTAGTAGATTAAACAGACCATCGGCTAAAATAAACTACACGCTAACATAACACCCAAAAAAAGTAGTACTCTATTCTGACTGTAAGAGTGCACAGATATATGTAAAAATAATATCGAAAAAATGAAAAAAATGAATTTATTTTAGTTGATTGTCCTACATAATAAAAACAAACTAAAACCGTGAATCCACACGGATTTGCGTAACCATACAGCCATTTGATTAAAATTGCTAAGACATATGAAGAGGTCAACTTGATTGACACAACCTTTAAGCAAAATTTCGGTTTCTTTACGTGAAAGTAAAAGGGATTACTTGGACAGATTCGATGAAGTCAATGTATTCATTGAAGTGAAAGAAGGGACCCATTAACGCTCCATGGAAGCTGAAAATGTAAGCAATAAATTGTAAAAAGGACGGAGGTTTCCTAAAATAAAAGATGAGAAAACTTGAGGACATATTTTTTATTTTCTTCTTCAACCTTATCGTTGTAGTAAGTATCGTTGTATGACATTATCAGAGCTGTTGTTTTTTGTACAGCAACCATATTATGCTTAAATATTTTTAATATTTACTTAGCAATGCCGGCTTGTCTAATCTTAGGTAATTTGTCCATGCTTTAGAGAAATGAAGCGCCTCCAAGTAGATGAACGACGTAACAAAAGTGCAGGCGACTTTCCTATTATGAGGGAAGTACAATATAATCAAATATATCAGCAGAGAGTAAATCGGCAAGTGCAATCCTTCTCTATTAATTCTAATTAAAAAAACAACATGCCAAATTCTCGAAAATAAAAAATAATCCAACTGAAATGCTAAAAATGTAACGAGGAGTAATTTTCTTAATCAAATTAAAGCATATTATTCTGTATATCACTGTCAATAGAATAAATTTTGAATAAAACTGAATTCCATAAATCTACATGTTTAAATTAGCAAAAACTTGTGTTATATACTCATAAAGTTTATACATCATAATTTTAAATTTAATAAGATTAACGAATTTTAGATTATAAAACTTTTATTTAAAAATTAAAAAATAATTTAAATTTAAAATAAAAAAAATTATTTTTCTAATAAATTTATATCTATACCGTCACGTGATAGTTAGTTTTGGTTTTACCGTGGTCTTGGGTGTTAAATAAATATAAAAAAATCTGTTTTTTATTTAAATTATTTAATCCGATAAACCCCATCCTCCTGGGGACATTCTCGTCCCCGGGCGATGCATTTTACGGAAGATCGAACCTTCCCGGTGGAAATCTTCTGCCCATCGAAGAGAAAAGCACTTTACGACTCTCCAGCTAAACATAAATGGAATTAAAGGAAAAATCAGGGAACTCCGCTCACTCCTGGCTTGTAAAAAGATTAACGTTGCGATGATTCAAGAGACCAAACTCTCTTTTAATGACCCTACCCCTACATTCCCAGGATACAAACAATCAGGAAGGACCGTAAAAAAGATGGAGGTCTGCTCACTCTATTCAAAAAGAACTTGAAATGCAGAGATATCTCCTCGGAAATGAGGAAACTTGTTGGGGATGATGATGTAACAGAAATAATTGGTATCTCGCTCTGGACAACGGAAAGAAGACTATGCCTTGTGAATATCTACGTTCAGCCTCCTGGTTCCTGTCCAAAGAGTTATGTTATGCCAAACCTATCAAGTGTCTTCACTCGACGAGATCATCATGGCTGTCAACTCAACTAGCTGACATGAAAGGGAAACTATTATTATCGCAAACGGACTCCCTAACGATATTGAAGTATCCATCGAGAAATACAAGGACACCACTGAGAGAGACAGATAAACCTACCTCACTGGACGCAACACTCTGCTCATCGTCGCTTTTATCAAAAATTGATTGGTCAGTCCTCTACGAAACAAGAAGCGACCATAATCCAATTGTGGTGAAGATCAAAAGAGAGGCCAACGTGAGGGGAATTCCTAGCAGCTACACTTACAAATGTGCTAACTGGAAATTGTATCGTGAAATCTCAGAAGATAAAATGAAGAATTGTTACTTGGGTAGCTTCAGTTCTCTGGAGAATGCCATCAGCTACTTTACCCAAATAATCTTGGAAGCAAGATCAAGGGCTATAACCAAACATTACTTAAATTCGTCGAGGGAAGACGGCCTTGATTAAAGAATGAAATCGGCTTAAAAAATCTAACCGAGTTCCATATCGTACAGGAGGGCTGCTGAATTTTCAGGGCCACCTTCCCTTGATCTGGAGTATAGTCTCATATGGGCCTCCAGAGGCGTAGATCCGGTTCGGTGATCTTCACGATTCCAAGGCTCCGTTACTCTGTAAGCCCTCTTTTGCATTTCCTCAATTTTCCTCATATTTGTCGACAGCTAATATTTCATTGTTCTATTCCTATAATGTCAAAGTTTTAACTTTTCCCAGTGTTCTTTATTTCTTTTTTTCTTGATAGCCTCTCTCCCTCAACCATGTAACGACAGCAACTAAGCCAGCTCTGCTTTGGAGAAGGTTGAGACCCAAAAGTTAAAGAAATACACATGTCATGGTGGACAGTTCACTTTTGAACCAGTCGCGTGGAAACGTCAGGAATCATATGAAACAGGTCACTGGTCCTGCTAAACAGAATCGGCTCGCTCATCGCCAAAAAAATGATATGGGAGAATGGAGCTGGCTCATTAAGCTCACTTCCTTGCAAATAAATCCGCAATTGAAAAAAATTTTATCTTAAGGTGGCGCTGAAATTTTGAAGCTTCAAAATTGTATCAAAGAAGGCGCTGACTTAAAAAAGGTTAAGAACCACTGATGTAGAAATTCATGAATGTAGGTAATACTGCATGTGAGAACGAGAACCCGATAGCGATGTTCCTTCGCCCTCCACAATTCGGAGAAACAATAGGAAACATCCGTGAATGAGAATCCAATTTTAAATCTTAAGAACCTGTCCGATCTTTTGTGACTATCACATAGCTTGGGAAACGTGGTGTATGCATTGAATTTGATAATTTTGTTTCTTGGATTACCACGATGTTTACTTTGTGATCCGTCAGTAAGCATGTCGCTCCAAAACTTTGCTTCCATTTACTTTCAATTGCAAGATGACCAGGAAGGAAAACGATCTAATGTTCTGTTCTACGTCTTCACAAAGCACATTCAGCAAACCCGAGAAAAAGAACCACCCTATACAACAATGTGACTGAGTAGGAGGAATAGAATGGTTTTTTGTTCCCCATTGGCTCTGAGGATTTGAGGTTACGTTATTTCTAATTGGATCCTCACTGATTTGTGTGAGTCTGTGAGTCTCAACTAGCAAAAAGTACATTATGGAATATGACGCAAACAAAGCCATGATTATTTATATGCTGGCTAGGCCTGTCACCAGAGTTATCTCCGAGATATTATGTAAGATTGGAAAATTTTTTGGATCGACGTTGTTACGCGAACGTCTCAGAATTGTTTGTTTGCGAAAATGGTCATTGTTTCTTGGCAACTTGCGTCTGATTTGTTTCTTTTTTTTAATATTTGTTTTTATTTACATGTTTATTGGAAACGTGGCAGTGTTTTTAATTAACTTAAGTCTCATTGAACTTACGGACAAATTGACATACGTCAAAACTGCAGCATTTACATGTGTCAATCATTAATAAGAAAAATTCATTTTTAGCTTTATATCTAATCTAATATCAATTATCTTTTACAAATACTGATATTTCAACATTTTGATTCCTCGTCGAATATCGGGGTCTACAAAACCAAATATACCTGTCGGATTTCTGGGAGCGTCCGCTCTTGGCTATGACATTCTTTTTAGCCACCGGTTTCTTTTACTCGAAGGGACAGAGATAAATAACGAACGTCGATTGTCTTCGAGATCATTTCTAAGTTTTTTGTTTCAGTTTATCAATAAAATATGGAAAGATTCTCCTTTAAATTAAAAAAATATAAGGGAAGGAGTACTTGAAGATTTTTGATTAGTTTATCTAATTTCCAATAAAGAAGGTAAAAATTAAATAAATAAAAAATACAAAAGTTTTTAAATAAAAAAACTACACAATCAAGTTTCCTGATCTAATATATTATAAAAGGCGTTTATAATGAAAATCACATATTCCAAATGTGATTTTCACCTCGTTGCGCCATGAGGTGCTACGTGGGTAATTTGCTGAAGTTTTATGTTTGTTTTGTCTGTTCCTTTTCTTCCCCTTCTTACCAGAGTGGCGTCATGTAATCCATCTGTCTCAGGTTGCGCTCAGTGCCAGGCTGAAACGAAAAAATCACTTGCTCTCCCGCACTCCACTTGATGGGTTTCCACAACTGCAAAGAATAGAAGTCTTTTACCTTTTATGCAGGTTCTGCATGGACTTGTGTGACGTTGAAAGACTATGTTTCTGTAACAGTGGAAACTTATACACTTATTTTTTTAATACAAAAACAGTTTATTACGTAACAATACAATCAAAATAATCATCCAACTGATAGGATTGAATGGCTGTTTCCTTTGACAACTGCCAGAGAAATCTTTTGGAACTGCCACTCGGTTTCTAGGCGCTCATTACTCACTTTCCATATCATTGACCCAAGCGATCTTAAAAAAGAGACCGTATATGGCCCGAAAACTCCGCTCGTCTCGACGACAAGGGGCTCTACATGGAATCTGGCGGAGAGGCTGTCGTATTTTTTATCTTGAAATTTTCGAAATTCCGAGCAGCTTCCTTAGCTTTCAACGCGGAACCTGCAAGTCTCGACTGGGAAAAGGTGTCGGTGCAGGCCTTATCCCAAATCAAGCGAAAGGTGGAAGACAGTTACCCCGACCGGGGTCTTTCCATCTCCACGATCCAGTTCCACCGGTTCCAGAGAAAGCGATTCACAACCCCGTTGATGGCAGCATATCTCGGGAACCGGCCACTGTTGAGACGGCAAGAGAGTGGGTGAAGTCCTTTCAGTTCACAACAAGATAAGGCTGGCACAGGTCGATCCCGATACGGATATCCCGTTTTTGAGAGCGTTCTGTTCTAGAAGGGAACCAATTGATGATGGGAACACGTTAGGGGGACGAGGCTGACAGAATGCAATCCCTATGGTGCATTCGTCCGTTTCCATAAGGGTCGAATAAGTATTCTTGTACATAACGTTGGTCTAGTTCCTCAGTCTGTGTGTATCAAGAAGGGGTTTCTTCAAGAGCGACCAACTCTTCAACCTATCAGCAATTTTGCCGTCCAGAACTGATTTGCAGAAATTCTGGAAGAATAGTCAGAATGAGGAATATGCTTATAAGAATATGAGGGATAATCCTGCTGGAAATANATGGGTGAGCCAAATATCATAGAGTTCCAAGTCGGTAATAGCAGCATCTGGAATAAAAGACATTAAGGCGTTGGAAACGTCCAACTTCACAATAATCCAGGGTTATCCTCTTAACAATAGTTCACAAAGGAACGAGTATAATGAATAACTGATTCGCACCCTCTGCGTATGCCCACTCCGAATTGTAAGCTTTCAGCTCGCTAAACAGATCATCGATGACATGCCAGCACGAAAGTTTTGAAGCAAGTTCTCAAGGGCAATAGGCCTGACTCCCCCACCAGGCTTCAAGAAGCGAAACAATAGGTAGAAAAAAAGTTACCGTCGATGGAAGGATATTCCGGGTGCAAACAGGTTTAAGAGTTTGGTTAACGATGATACAAGGTGAGCTCCCGGTCTCAAGTTAAGAATGACGAAAGGTCTCTGATATGCCCAATGCTTACAATATCCAAACCCCTGTTGATGCTTGGTGAAAAGGATTTTATCCCAGCCATTACATCAGATTCGGTGAATAACATCGGGAGGGCCAATATAATGTGATTGAAAGTTCTCTCAGATCTAATGGAGAGAGGGTGAATAGATTGCAGCTGTAGAAACTCCTCGGCGATTAGAGTCCGATCCAATTGCAATAAGGGGAAAGAGAAATAATAAAATCCAATCCAGTCTCCAAAGACGAGGTAGCCTTGTCAATAACGCGGATAAGAGTCTCAGCCACCACCCCCTCAAGGACCTTAGGATCTTCAAAGGAATACGCCTCTGTACTCGTAACCTCGACGCAAGAAGTAGAATTTTTTCAGATGTAGCGTGATCGATGGACGATCCAGAAATAAGGTCAAACATATAGAAGGATTTAGTAAATCCTGTAAGGGAATCACATTTTTGGGGTACAGTCAAGGGAAATCGAAGAAGATAAAGGTTTCAAAGACTTCCTTTACAGCCTGACGCATTCCACGTGGAAGGACAAGGTACAATCAAAACATCAGCTCCTGAGCTTTCGCTTGTCACCCCGGGAACAAATGTTTCATGGAATATCTTTCTTACTGATGAAGTCATCCAAAAACGCATGGCGCCCAAAAACCTGCTTCTTCAATAAACAAACTTTCGACAAGACACACCACATTATTAAACTAGCAAAAATTCTTCAATAAGCCTGATTAAGCAGAAAATACAACCGCAAACAACACGCCACGTGATATTCAAAGCTAACCAATCACTTAATTAGTTATTTACTGTTAAATTCTTTTTCGGTGTATTCTATGCCCGTTTCTTTAAAAAAACTCTCTAGTTATCTTTTGTTTGTTTTAAATTATTGAGTCACGTTAGAAAAGGGGTTAATTTGAAGGTTGGATTGGTGACGTATTTCTATTTCACAGAATATCTACTTAGCTTCATGATGAATGAAAAGTCTTGTCTTCTTTCTTTTCATGATCATAGACAAGATGACTTTTTAGAGACATCAGAAACCCGAAGTTATGAACAAAGATAGTGTCGGATGCTCTTAGGATCTGAATTTGATTCGTATTAAACTCAAAATGGAAAAAAGCTAGGAGGATCATCTGTTAGAAACTCCACATATAGGATGATGGTTAATTTGATTCTATATATGTGTATTCTCCCTTTACTTGCTGCGGAACTATTCATGGAGATGACTTGCGAATTTGTGTTTGAGAAAGTATCCGTGCACGCTGAGTTCCAAGGAAGACACCTCCCTCAGCTTAATGACATGGTCGTTACACTATCATGCCTTTTGTCGTACATTGAAAAGGCGAGATTTTATCATTTTGTCAAATAAATTTTATAATTTTATGTTTTACGAAAATATTCATCTCAAAAAACCACCGGATATATCAATAGAGTAAGTTAATTAACGTCTAATTTATGCATCACGTTTCCACCGTCGAATATTTTCTTAATGTTTGTAAATGGTATTTGTTTTCTTTAAAATCAGAGATGATGCAGAGTTGCTCATCTTTGTATTGAGGTGCATATTGTTGCGCTTGTCATTTATTCCCCCGCGGACAATGAGTTTGTTCTTTATTTATTATTTATTTAACACCCATTTTTGGTAAGGTGGTGACGTGCCTCGTTTCTTCTCTGTACAACGGTTAAGAAAAATATCTGAAAAACACTCATTATACAATCGAGAAGTCAGACTAATGACGTTCAACGTACGGGAATATCGAAAGATTGGACAAGGAAAGTACTTTGTGACGATCTCAAGAAATACAAAATATCTATGAGACGAAAATCGAAAATGGACGCGATGAGACATGGAACAACTACCTACTGATTTTCTTCTCAACTGAATGCAAGCACTATGGCATGGGATTTGCCCTAAACGTGGATTACCTCAAAAAATTACATCGCTATTGGAGAGTCAACGACCGAATATGTGTCCTACAAGTCAAACTAAATGAACTATGCCCGTCCAAGAGTCTATTAACTGTCATAAATGTCTATGCACCACACTGTGAACGAATAATCAAGAACCCCGTGAACTCGAGGAATTCTACTCAGAACTATCAAGCACATACTCTAACAATGCTTCCTCGTCTCTTGTCTTTGTTGCGGGAGATATGAATGCAAAGGCCGGAATGCGAATGGGGCCCGAAGAATCCTCTATTGGAAGACACGGGCGCGGAAGGAGAAATGCATCTGGAGCCTCTCTGGTAAACTTCTGCGAGGCAAATAGCCTTTTCCTGTGCAACACGGCCTTTACGCACTCAGCTTGCCACAAGACGACGTGGCACGGACAAAGAAAAAACTCTGTCGGAGAGACCGTGAATATATATAATCAAATCGACTACATTATCTGCCGAAAGTCTGATAAACACCTGATAAATGATGCACGTTCCTACCAGGGAACAACAACCGACAGCGACCACAGGATCGTCATTGCAAAACTTTGTGTAAAAAAGCACCTGACTGGGAAAAAATACATTGAAAACGCGAAGAAGGCGAGACAAAGACCCAATATATACTTTCAGACAGAAAAATTGTGGTTAGAGCCAACTTGTAGAGCTAAATATCACGAACAAATCGAGACTCTTATGGTGAAAACCGCACCGGAATCATCAGTACGAACTCTGTGGGATCAAACAAAACAGGCAATCTCCAAGTCGGCCAAAATATGCCTTGGAGTCCGAAATCATCACGCCCTAAAATTGGATCACCACCCGAACGTGCCAAATATGGCAAAGCATTGCAGAGAGCTACGACTAAAAGCGGCAAACACGTCAGACGAGAGTAAAAAAAAGAGCTTAATATCCAACAAAGGGAACTAAAGTGGAAAATCAAAAAGATGAACAGAAAACACTCACGGGAAATTATTACATCCCTATTAAAAGATGTGGAATGCCTAAAAGACAATTCAAGGATGTATGCGGCTTTGCGGCTGCTGCGGACAAAGAAAGGACAAAACATCCTTCACATCAAAGACAAAGATGGAAAATTCGTGGGTAACCCGAAAGAAAAAGCAGAATTGATTGCACGACACTTCGAAACACTGTTGAATAAAGAAAATAATGACTTTCCCCCTTTCCAAGGAGAAGCAAAGGCGCTAAAAATCCCAATCACAGTGGAAGAGGTGGAATTAGCGATAAATAAACTGAAGAACAACAAGAGTGCTGGGCCGGACAACATAAGCCCTGAGCTCCTAAAATATGGGCCAAAAAAACTTAGCGACACAATTGCAAAAACCCTAAATGACGTCTTTGAAACTAATACCGATCTAGGACTTGGAAATGGATTATTAATACCCATACAAAAACCGAACAAATCAAAAGGACCAGTAGAAAATCTCCGCCCGATAATACTTCTGAATTCGATACGCAAGGTGCTGGCAAACATTGCACTAAGCCGGATAAAGGGTGTGGCGGATCTATACCTACCAGCAAGTCAAAGTGGGTTCCGAGAAGGGAGGTCTACGGCAGACATTGTATGGAGCCACAGATGGCGCTGCGCAACGCACCAAAGATTCAAGAGCGCAACAACCGTGTTGGGAATAGATCTCTCCAGAGCTTTCGACTCAATAAACAGACAGAAACTGATGAATGTGCTTGAGCAAATATTGGATGAATCGTCGGTTAGGATAATCAGACTACTACTTGCGAACACAAGACTATCTGTGAGGACAGAAGGAGCAACTTCCCGCAGTTTCAAAACAACGATTGGGACACCCCAGGGTGATTCCCTCTCCCCTTTACTATTCACCATATACCTTGAATCTGCACTCCGCGACCTCCGTAAATGCTATATAGGAGACATAGAAGAGACATCTTATGCGGATGATGTGGATTTTGTATCACGGGATGTGACCGCACTCCAACACCTGCTAGAAAATGCACCTGCGGAGCTTGAGAAATGGTTTCTCAGCGTAAATGTTAACAAAACTGAAATTACGGAAATCAAAAGAGAAGACGATATTACTCATGAAAGATGGAGACGTACTAATAAGCTCGGCTCTCTACTAGGAGACGCTGAAGATGTACTAAGGAGGAAAACACTGGCAAATGCGGCAATGGCTAAACTGAAGAAAGGATGGCTAAGGGCCAAAGGACTTGGAATTGACATCAGATGCAGGCTTTACAACGCGTTTGTGAAACCGATCCTACTGTATAACGCTGGGACATGGGGAAGTTCCTTCAACGAACTATTGAAACTGGATTCGTTCCATAGAAGGCAACTAAGAAGCTTACTCGGAATGGAGTGGCCACGTAGAATATCAACCACTGGTATCTACAACAAGTGTATGTGTTCTTACATCAGCAAGGATGTGATAGATGCCCGGTGGAGGCTATTTGGGCATGTACTAAAAATGAACCCGGACGCACCCGCTAACAAAGCAATGGAAGATTACTTTGACAGTTGCGAAAAACCTTTCCGCGGACGGCCTAGATCGACACTTCCGACTGCCTTAAACAAAGACTTAAATCGTGTGAGAAAAAATCTAAAGACGAGGGACGACCTTGACGAATTGAGATCACTCGCATTCTACAGAGGAAGATGGAAAAGACAAACTATAAATATTGTTTCTTTGAGTGTTGCACATGCGGGGCTATAATCATTATGGCTTTCGTAAATTGCCTTAATAATAATAATTAACATCCAAGACCACGGTAAAACCAAACTAACTATCACGTGATCCCGATGCGTTCCACCAAAATCCTCATAATTTCCCGGTGCTCCTCCCTCGTGCCCACACAAGCTAGTACTGGGCGGCTGACTGTATTTGCAGGGCCACCTTCCCGCATGCCAGAGTTTAGTTTTATGAGGGCCTCTAGAGTAGTCGGTCCGGTTCTGTGTCTCCCACAAGTCCACCGCTCCGTGACTCTGAAAGCTTTCTTTTGTACGTCCTCGATTTTCTTAGTATTCGTCCATGATAATGAAGGTCCCCACGAAGCACACGCGTACGAGAATCTGTTTAAATTAGCCATCTGCTTAGGCGGTCTAGCTGTTTTAAATACTTTTTGTTAAATCAGTCGAATAATTATTTGTAAAATTTATTTAAAAATTTTACAAACCATTCTAAAAAGTAAAATTAGACAAAATTCCATACCGGATTAAAAATCGATATTTTTTGTATCGAGGGGCTGATCTGAAAGACTTTACTGTATTTTGATCTATATTAAGCTTAATGTAAAATAATAATAAAGTTAGCTGTTATTACAAGGTCTCCATTATGGCCGGCGAGCATTGAGAACGCAATGGGAGCTACTCCTCATGATCCCAAGCCCAATGTTCTGGAAGAGTCATTGTGTCATTCTAGGATCACCCTTCCATTAACATGATAAACTCAGACCTGCTCTGGTTAATAATACCAGTCGTTTCAACGGAAATCGGCTGGAAAGGGGAACTAGTCCCCAATGCCGGGGTACTTCCTCCTTTTCGAATCTTCAAGAGTGTTTGTTGCGGAACCGGCGCGTAAAAATGACTTGAGAGATTCGCATTAAAGAAATTGTCCGTGCACGTAGAATCCAAAGCAAGATACCTCCTTTGGCTCCATGGCATGGTTGTTGCGCTATCCAGCCTCTTGTAACTACCTCTGAGGTTTAAATCCATTATTGGAAACATACTGAATTCGTGAGAAAAAACATCTTTTCGAAAATCTGTTAAAACATGCCATTTTTGGAAAAAACAATAATACTACACACATCGGAAGTCATATTAGCTATAGCTTCACCCAACAGGACACAGCTTTATTTTAAGTAAAGAACTGTTATCATAACTAATCGACGAGGGAAAACAAAGGAATACTCTTTACTTCTTTTTTTCTTTTTGTTGAGTGAGTCCTTTTGAAGACAATTTTGTTCCGCAGTGAGATGTTCACTGATGACAGCGTCACTCGTCAAGCCAAAGCATCGTAGATGCGTGGAACCTTTAGCCGAAATGTACAGGAGTGATAATTAAACTAAGGGTCATCAGTCCTTTTTGCCCGACACTCGTTACACTGCACCAAGGAAACAATAATGTGAGATTATTATACTGTCATTTAACTATGTTTAATAATTTGTATGAGATAAATATAACTTTCAAAATAATTTGTTTGAGTTGTTAAATTCGCAAGTTAAGAATAGTCTTTGACCTGTTCGCGTTCTATGCAGTTGCTGTCGTGACAACAGGATGGATAAGCGGGAAGTCTTTATCTTGCCTAAAGAGCCTGAGACGTCTGGCTAGACTCAGAAGCTAGGACGTCCCTGAAATCTACTAATTCCTCTAGTTGATCCCTATCGCTATCTTGAATCAATTTTGTCGGTTAAAATCAATAGATTCTTTCCTAAACTTACTAAATGTTCTTTCCTAAACTAACTAACTTTTGTGGAAAATAGAATATTATTTAAAACCTATAGACTCCACAAAATGATCAATGTTGATAAGAGCCTAGAGAAACTTTGAATTAAATTAGATATCGAAAAACTTACTCCAAATTAGAATAATCGACTTTAATTATAATTGTAATTATAACTTTAACTAATATTTTTGTTGTTGTGGTCTTGTACATGTCCGTTTCTAATCATACCGAGAAATCCAATCCTATGGGCCTTCCTGCAAAATCAAATAAAGAAGATAGTAGAAGCAGGACCGTCGTCTGTGGGGCTGGAAAATGTCACAAGAACTAATATCAACATCGTTGGGAATATTGTTGCCAAAACCAACTTGCATTCACTATCTGCCATTATTAAAGAGGTCCACTGTGTTCTCTGAAACAGAGTGGTATCTCTGATTTTTCTTGCCACGAAGCAAAGATTCGGAAGGATACCTAGAGGTGGCTGGAACCTTGTACTTAAAAAGTTCAATGAAAGTACTCCAAGAGTTCCAGCCTATGTCAGCTAAAAAAGATGCTGAAACCTGAAATCGGAATAACAATGTAAAAGGAGGCGAATGTTTCAAAGTGCGAAATAATATGTCACGAGCCTAGGGTGTTGCCCGAGCCTAGGTGGTTACACTTATGGGCTTAGAAAAAAATTCAAAAAAATATTCGGGAATTAGTGTCTATCAGGGATATAGTTTCCTTTATTCGTGCAATAAATGAAATTTCCACCTTCAGAAATTGCCTTGAGGAACTAAAAGTACAAATTGAGAAAATTAAGTCAATTTTGAGGGATACTCGAAAACCAACACCCAAAATTCAGAGAAAGTATGTCAGAGTTAATGTTTTGTCGGGACTAAATTCTGCAATATATTATATTACGAAAGATAATCCGCCTCAAAATATCAATCAAATTACTGATTTTCTATATGCTGCACAGTGTGCTTATATGGCTTTAACTACGAAGGTTAAACCGCAGAGTACCTGGTTGGAAAACACTGAGAAAAAAATTTCAAAGCTGATGGCAGAACTAGAACTTGTCAATCGCTTTTCCAGACAGGTTCTCCCTTTGTATGAAAAACAAAAGGTTATGGATGTTCTTTGTGCCTATGGATACAAAAGGGCCAAAAAGGGGAGGTTGTCAGGATTGAGGCTCTACCATGTGACCTTGTCAGAATCAAGAAGAAGCAAATAGCTGCACATTATTCGAGGAAGAACTTTCGCAAGGACAACTGTTGTTTTGAATTAAATCGAAGAAGATTTTATCGGAACCTATCAGCAAGCAATGAAGTAACGTTATATGGTTTCGATGATGAGGATTGTATGTCGTTTTGGGAAAAAGTGTGGTCTAAAAGAAAAGAGATGAACGTGCCATATGACAGTGTGGGTAAAGTAAATACTGGTATTGAAGGCATGTTGCCAGAGTTCACAAATGAGTTTATCCTGGATGTTATTAAATGGCTCCCTGATTGGAAGGCGTGTGGATGCGATGGCTCATATAACTTCTTTATTAAGAAAATGGAATCTTTACATGGCTTTTTATGTACTGAGATTAACCGAATTATTAATGGGGAATATATGCCTGAAAGTTGGTTTTATACTGGAATAACCTATTTAATTCCTAAAAAGGATGATTGTGAGACTCCTAATGACTTACGTCCTATCACGTGTATGCCAACTTTATATAAACTTATTACCAAATGTGTTAATTCCAAACTCTCAGATTTTGTGGATTCGTTTGGGCTATTATCTGACAATCAGCTGGGAACGAGGAAACATTGTCAGGGCGCTAAGGAACAGGCCCTTATTAATCAATGCTTAAATAAGGAGTATGGAAACGCCCTTTATTCTGCTTGGGTGGATGTGAAGAAGGCCTTTGATTCTGTTGACCATGAATTTTTATTTCATGTATTGGACTGCTCAGGAATACCCCGTTGGATTGTAAACTTTGTAAAGAACATAGTCAAGAAGTGGACTGTAAATCTCCACTTCGATGGAAGAAGAATTGGTTCTGTAAAACTGGGACGTGGAATTTTGCAAGGAGATTCATTATCCCCTCAACTATTTGTTATGGTAATGGAACCCTTGAGCAGGACCCTTAACTCTATGTTCCCAAGACTCCAAATTAATCAGGAGGATCCTAATACACTGACTTATTCTACAAATCATTTGTTATTCATTGATGACCTAAAGATATTTGGGCTAAAAGAAGATACTGTTATTAAAATGATGAAAGTTGTTCGCGATTTCTTTCATGTTGCCGGCTTGGAGATGAATTCGGAAAAGTCACTTTCTAATGTTAAATCTTTATTATGTTGTGAGATTCTGGAAGGAGTCAGTGGATATCGATATTTGGGTGTTTTTGAAGATGAGGGAAGTAATGTTCTTAAAAACAAAGTTATGGAGTCCTTACTTGAAAATGTTAAAAGAGAATAACCATGCTTTAAAAAACAAAGTTAAATTCTGTGAACTTATTTCGTGCAATAAATGAATACGCAATTCCCCTATTATGATTAATTAATATTGAACCTTATGAATTTGATGATATTGACCAACAAATACGACAACTGCTTGCGTCACTCAAGTTGCACCTCAAACCTGCAAATAAAGAGAGGCTGTATTTGGACAGGAAAACTTTTGGAAATCGACTTACCTCGATTTTGTTTAAGAGCGAAGTAATACTATTCCAGTTCTTTAAAAGTTTGGAAAATCAGTCGACTGTGTGTTTGCGAAGGTCGGAGATTCTGTGAGAAATAAAAACAAAAAATAACACTTGGCTTCAATCGCAGGATTTTTGCCTCTAAATATTGCCGACATGGAAAGCATGTATATTATGTCCCACAAGGACATTCAGAAGAAATATTTGTTAAATAAAATTAATTGCAGAACACTACACTTTATAATGTTAAAATGTATGGATGAACCAAATGTCGACATATCTTCTTCCTCGGAATGGTTATCAGGAGAAAATAACGGCCCACGGAGCGAAGTATTGTACTGTTTTTTGCAAAATATGAATTTGTTTTTTGCACACACGGGGTCATTATGCAACCATTGTAAAAAAAGCAAGAAAACTGTTGATCATTTGGCCAGTCAGTGTGGTAAAATGCTAAATAGTGATTATCTTCGAAGACATAATGAAGTGGTAAAGTGCATCCCTCTTCATTTTTGTCGAATTTATAGAATCAAAAGAAGCAGGAAATTAGAAGGACATTCGGTTCAGTCAATATTGACGAATCAAAATGTCGAAATTAGAGTTAACACTTCGATTATGACTAGGCGAATTAAGTTAAAAAAAGTAAAATTTAAATAATAGTTAATAAATAATCATTAAAATGATTTTTAACTTTATTTTATTATAAATAAATGTATATCAACAAAATTATTAGGTTAAAAAGTTAAAATTTCAAATTATAAAGTTAAAATCTTCCGAAAATGGCATGTTTTAAAAGATTTTCAAAAGATGTTTTGTCTTCTTTATAAGAGGACGAAGACCTCAGAAATTTCTAATGAGATTCTGGATACACGATGGAGGCTTTCGGCCATATTCTGCGACTGGACCTAGATGCCCCCGCGAACGTAGCCATGGAGGGATTACTTAATGTTGGAGGCCCCCCGTTTCCCGTGGTCGCCCAAGGACGACACTGGCAGTCGTTCTCGACGAGGACCTCAAGAAATGGGACGGCATCTTGGAAGTGGAGAGGATCTTGACTGGTTGCGCACTGCGGCTTTGAATAGGAGGAAGTGGATGAAACTAACCAGTTGATTTGCTAACTCGTGTTTGCAGCATGCTTTGTCAAGTCCTATGACATAGCGATAAGTGCTTATATAATATTAATAATATATTTTCCCATTAAAATTTTTGCTTGACACACCTAAGATAGCAAAATAGTACCAAATTAAAGCTAAGGCCATTGTAAAGATTATCCTAAAGAATTTATGATTCTTGAGGATGGTGCGCTATATTGTCGACTCTGTTGTGTAATATAAAATGCGAGAAAAGGAAAAAAAGGCATTTTGTAATTCCCATCAAAATTTATTTTGATGAAAATTCATTGAGTTTTGCGATACAACAATTATTTTTTCTAGATAATCTGACCGAATCGCACAAAACACACATTGACCAATATTTCCAAAAATGATGATTGGACTCTACAAGTAACGCCAGAGCATTTATAAAGTCTGATATTCCACTAAACAAACTATCTATGCCGTGGCTTAGAGAATTGTTTTACGGAGGCTCTGTACGAGTTCCCTCTACCGTTAGTTAGCAGTCTATGTGACCTTATCTGAAGCTATTCGAACATTCCAGGTTTCCGAATAATGTCGCTATTGCAGATATTATCAAAGTACACGCTTCAGAATTGAACAAGCATGTGATGGTTTAGAATCGTTGGAATTTGGAAATGACAACAAATTTATTAAAGAATACATAAATAAAAGGCTTCAAAAAAATGATATTTCAAACATAATTAAAATGACTAATTCACACATATCTCCTGCCGATTATTCTTACTCCTGAATTGTTAGCCAACTTAGTGCTTGGTTGAACAATGTTTCTCTGAGATAAAGAATTTTCTTAGATCAGCAGACATTTTCTACAGGAAATTTAGAAAATTATGTAATTTGTATGTGTAACAAAAAGTTTAGTGTTTTTCAAATGAAGATTATTTTAGTGGTTTTGACATGGATGGAGTTGTCTCAAGATGCTTTAAGAATCATATGAATAAATTATCTATTGAAGAATCAACGAGGACTTACATCCAATCGGTTGTGCTGAATAGAACGCTCAAAAGTATGCTCATTGAACATAAGCATAAGATGAAAGGTATACGATGAATTGTACGCTTCTGCTACCTCTCAATTTGTGGAACTGGCATGCCGTGAGGACAGCCCACTTGACTCTGACGGAGATATTTAGACTGAATCTGATGTGGAGATGGGGAGCAACAGGGAGTTTATGGCAAATAATAAATTTCATTTAACTTTAAAACTTAAGAAAGCAAAAATTAAAATCTGATCTTTATTATACTATAAAGTTGATTCATGTTAATTTTAATCAATTTTCCAATGTTATAAGAACTCATTTAAAACAAAGGAACGTTGAGATGCCTGCTCTATTAGTCATTCAAATATTTCTAGTTGAGAGTTTTGCAATGACTACTCGGTTCTTGAACGGTCGTTAGACCCCCCGTTTGGACTGCCTCTGGGTTTCTCGGTTTGTTGACAAAAGAGAAAAAGAAATCTGGCAGATTGTTTAACCTATGAACAGAACTTTAATAAAATACTTTCTAACTTCTAATCTCTTGTTAAATAAAATTATTTGCTTTTTGTTTGCTAATAGAATCTGTGAACTGTTAATAAGAATATTCAAGAATGCTTCTGACTGATTATATTTAAGAACCATAAAGTGGTAATTAAATTAATGTTCGAGAAATTAATTTTCAAACCTCAAACTAATAGACTAGTTGGAATAAAAGAAAATATCATATTTCGAATAATTAACAATTCATATAATGGAATCAATATTATCAAACTTGACCTTTAGTATTAAGAGAACATTCGAAAATTAACTAATTACTTTTTTTTCATCAAAGCAGATTTGCCAAGTTCATCTAATTTTGACCAGACATGACTCCAATCTAAACATTGGCGCATCCGACGATGTTTTATTTACTGGACTTCCGGTTACCGAAGTTTTTTGAATCCATTAAGAATGGGAACAAGTTGTGGTTATGTTTACTTTGAGGAAATAAAAATATAAGTGTTTTGGAGATTTGGGATAGTGTACCATAGATACGTCACCCTCTCAAATTTCTGACCAATCAACCACTGGCATACCTAAATAAATCTAGTATTGATGAGAACATAGCGAAATAAAATTTAAGTTAATTATTTTATATGGGACTGCACTGTTGTGGATTCTTTCTCGAACTCGATGATGCTCAGCTCGGCGCAGTCTGCTGGATCGGCAGCCGATCTGGCCGAAAAAATCAAGATTAAAAAATATGGCGAAATTGGAGACCGCTACCGTTTTGTACCGGTAGCAATCGAGACGTCTGGTGCGGCTGGAAGTATTACAGCCTCTTTCCTAAAGGAAATCGGGGGAAAATTGGCCCACCGCAAGAAAGACGTGCAGGAAGCGGTCTGGCTGAGGCAAAGAATTGGTATCGCAGTTATCCGCGGAAACGCTTACTCCGTGATGTCAGCAGCCGCTCTCCCCCATAGTTAATAAATAATATTTTATTGTTAATAAATTTTTGTTTAAAAAAAAAAAAAATTATTTATAAAAAAAAGAAAAAAAAGAAGGAATTATCCAAAGTAATAAAAATGGAATTCTTTAACGAAAAAAATTACTGTTTTATTATATTGATTTGTAGAAACAAAGAAATTAGTAACAAATTATGCAACAGCTTCAGTCGTGCCATAATCACATTTCTATTCGTTGACAACTTTTTACTCATTTTTTGAAATGTAATTTTATCAGCTATTCAAAATAGTCGATATTTGATCAACAAGAATTGTTCAATTAGAAGCAACTTTATTTTTTAAAAGCATTCACGTATATGTCTATAAAAATGCATCTATTATTTTAACACATATTGAGCGTTAAGTTGTCGAAAAATAGTCATATCTTCTTAGCCGAGTTCATCATTTGTTACATTTCTTAAACAAATTTACTTATTTAAACATTTTAATTTTAATCTTAAGAAATTAATTTCCATTATAACTTTAATAAATCAAATTTTTTATAATAATTAATGTAGAAAAACGCAAAAACTTACAGTTATCATAATTGCTGGCTGCTCTCATAAATCAAATTAATTTTAAATACTTTAAATATTGGCATTTAATCCATAAATATTGTCTTTTCCAATAGCTTTCAGAATCTCTAGAGCGGTTGAAATAATTGGTAAAAAAGTAAAAGGAGATAGTTTTAACATTTGGAAATGATCATCCTCCGAGATAATGTCTACTGTTTCTTTCCAGACAAATAATGCTTCGCTACTACTACATTTGTTCTTAATAAAATTCATAAATATCCAAATATCCAAATTAATCATGTTAGATTGAACTGTCAATATTTGAGTGATCGACAGTTAGTGAACAGTACATACATACTCGTGTTTATCTTGTTTTTTCTAACAGAAATTCTGATAAATCACTTTAATAGAGCGAGATTTATCGAAAAATCGGTTACCATAAAATCATTCATGCGGTCATTTCAAACAATCAATTTAACGATTACGAATAATACTGATTTCATTAATAATCGATAATATTCGTTCTTTATATAAGTAATTCATAAACATATTACTGTAATGGCTGAAGAGAAAAAGTCGGAAAAAAAATTTATCAAATACAATAATTACAACACTTAAAGAAAACGCAGATATAATCGTCGAGTGTAAAGTAAAATCCTTGTTTATATAAACAAAAACATCATCGTGATATATCTGTAGGTTTGTGGCGAACTCTTTCGGAATTTGATGGACTTTGCAATTCATAAGACAACCTCATGCACATCTAATTATGGACGTAGTTCTTGTGAAATTACAGATGACCCAATAACTGAAAATATATTTTCTGCTTCGAATCAAACCCTCATTTTGCAAACTATAGAAGATCAGAAAAGTATAACTTAAATAAACTTTGCTTTTAGCAAGCAAACAAGTAAATTCAATTCTCACAGCTCTTTATGGTACAAAGGAAGAGAAGGTTGTTCTTCTATGGCTTAAAATATAGATTCCCGTAGTGACGCCAATCAGAATCACCGAAAGACAAAGAACTATAAGAAAACGTCAAAAACCATCATCTAGTCAAGTACAAATAGATAAACCTAGCAAAACCAAAAGATCAAAGAAAAAATAGTGAATTTGTTTACGTTTATCGTTTGTTTAGTTAACTGGTTTTTTTTGTTATTGCTGCTGAAAGTTTTAACAATTAGAGAATTTTATCATTAAATATTTTCCAAAAATTAAAAAGTTAATAATTAGGAGGAATGATATTATAATAACGTAGTTATATAGCGAGTTATTATAAAAAGAGTGAATTTCCTTTGATCTCGCTTGCCATCCTGAGGGAAAATAGTAACCCAGTCAGAGCGGCCGGATACTGTATACCCTCGATTGAATGTTTCTTTTAAATAAATAAAATTTGCTTTGATAAATGATGATGTTCGTTTTATGCATTGGTAAAAAATATCCAACTAATTTTATCTATTAAGTACATTTTATTGTTTTTTCCAAAAAACAATTTATTAAAATATATTAACATAAAGTAAAGTTGTTATGACAGGTATGGTCTGCAAGCATTGACCAAGCAATGGGAGTTACCTCTCATAATTGCGAGCCTAATTTTCTGAAAAAGCTCTAAATTCACCCTTCCGCTTTCCTGCAAAACCGTCCGATTAGCCTATTATTGATTTGTCATATTACTTTTTTGTTTATAAGGTTTTGTCTGTCTGTATTCAAGCAATAATGTTTATATTTATTTCGTAGTCTCGATAGGTATTTACTAGAATTGATTGGTGTCAAGACAACTGGAGTGATAAGTAGGAAGTCTGTCTTTTCTCGAGAACATGAATCGTCTGGCCACAATCAGAAACCATAAGATCCACGAAACCCAATGGGGCCCTTATTTAATTTTTATTGATATCTTGGAAGGCAACGTTGTATCAATAATGTTGTGGAAATATACAATAAACGCAAAAACTAACAGTTAGCAAGGTTGAAACCCTAAAGATAAAAAATACGCATGTTTTGGAGGACAATTCATCTTCGAACCAGTGGCATTCGAAACGACAGGAATCATTGGAAGCAGGTAACTAACCCTGCTAAACAGGATCGGCTCCCTCATCGCATGACACTGAAAAGAGATTCATATAAAGTTAATTGGTGATTAACAGCTGCAGATATTCCGAGCTTATTAATAGTTTTATCTCATTTTTTAAAAAGAAACGTTTTGAGAAAACGGTCTCATTCAGAGCTCACTCTTTCATTTCCACTAGTCGGCCAATTCAGTTATTTATGCCTTTTAAATTTGAAAATCCTGAATTAACAAGATGGTAGCTAATTTATTTTAGTGTTAGATAAATATTGAATATTTGAATGCAATTAATAATTTTCTATAAAAGATTGATATAGATAAGAAATTGCAGATAAATAGTTTTTGATAAGATAATAAAGAAATGTATAATCAATAATAAATAAAGCAAATAAAAAGTATAATTTATTACTCTGAGCGACGTTCTTCAAGGATTGTCCCGGTGAAGATCCCCAAGACTGTACGCCCTGTCGCAGCGGAGGCCCTTTCCAATACGATCGAAGATGCCCTCCGGACGAACACAATACAGGACTGGGTGCGCCTACTTAGTTTTGCGCCTTCCGCATTGGACTTGATCGAGATGGTCACGGAAAGGAGTCTCTAGCTACCGCAAAAGGACCAACATTCGTTTTTTTAAACCGGATTCTGTCTGGAGTACTTCCCGAAGTTATCCGCCACGCCCTGTTCTCCGCCAATTTGATAGACTTCGATAAGAAGGGCTAAGGAGTACGACCGGTTGCGGTCGGGTATGTCTTCAGGAGACTGACTGCCAAGATTGCCTCCAGACATTTTATTCCACTCGTCACACAATTTTTGAGCTTATCTCAAGTAGTCGTCGGTGTTCGCTGAGATGCGAGGCCGCTGTCCATTCAGTAAGAACAAATTTAAACCGCAGTACACATGATTCCCGGGGGCATGTCCTTGTCAAACTAGACATTAAGAACGCCTTCAATAGTCTTATTTATTCAAAAATGTGTCATATTCCGCGAATTTACTACCTGAAAGTATTTCCATGCCCGATGAAGACCTCATATTCCTCGGATCCCCTTGCATGAAATGAGAGAGCTATACGGAAAAAACGACTGTTACTCGGAAAGACTCTAGACCACTTGTGTCTACTTTACGTACATACATCATTATTCTTCATAAAGAGCAGCCTCAACATACAGAGGCTTGCATATGTCTTAAAGACTGCTCTCTATTTCACCCAATGTGACTAATCGCACAGATTAACGGGATTTTCAGTTCAACGTCCGTTTGAGGAATACTAATAGAGCAGGCAACACTGCCGGTCAGACTTAAAAGGCTTGGAATTCGCAGTTCTTTAGACATATCTCTCCCTGCATATCACTCGTCGCTAATAGCCTGTAACATCCTTGTCAAGAGGATTCTAAACTCTCACCCTTAATTCTCTAATGACTAAGATCGTGAGGTCATGAGGCCTGGAATCGTACCTATCAATTGTCTCCCCACCTTCATGTTCTCTCAAATGCTGTCTGGTCGATGTTGTAGGTTGAAAGTCTTTTGAAGATCTGCTGATGTCATCTAACCAACATCGCCGTGCCTGATTGTTGTCGGGAGTGTCTTCTGAGAGCGGTGCCTGGCTTAACGCCATTCCTAATAAAGTTTTGGGTCTGGTTTCCTTGCACCTGCGACGCTGGAATTATTGAATCGTCTAAGAAATCGAATTTCTACACGATCAGGATATCCCAGTGAGCGCTGTGGTTATTTGAACAAATCTCACTAGTTATCCTGAGATGGAATCGACACGCAGTCTGGGTGGCCGATGCATGACCATTTATTCAAAAAATATATAACTTATACATTAGGTTCACAGTACCGGACAAAAAGATGGCGCCTCTGGTTTGAATCTCGATGCTGTACATTCTGGCTGAAGGTTCCACGCGTCTACGATGCTTTGGATTGACGAGTGACGCCGGCATCAGTGAATATTTCTCTGAGGAACACTTATGCTTGTCAAGGTCCGCATACGGCCCGCGGGCCGTATGTTTGACACCCCAGGTCTATAAGGTACTCACACGCAACAAAAAAATAAGTAAAGAGCATTTCTTGGTCTCCTTTTCTACGATTAGTTATCATAAGTGTTTTTTACTAAAATAAATTGTGTGTCTTGTCTGAACGGAGTTATAGGTAACATGGCTCTCGCGAAAAATGCGGTTTTATTATTGCATATTAGGTTTTATTAAAATTTTCCTTGCAAATCGTCAGAGGAAATGCGTTTTCTTTTATGAGAGCAGCCAGCAGTTGTTAACTGTTACTTTTTGGTTAAAAATTAATAAAAAACAAAATCAAATCAAAAGAATACACAAATTATAATATTTTTAGATTTATGTATCTGATTCGGAAGTAATTTGGTAAGTTACCCTTCTGAAGGTCGTAGAAGGGTAGGGAAAGTCGAACGGTTCTCTTCCATGCAGAGCTTGCACTGAGCGCCACCACAACAACAGGTAAACCGCATGACGTCACGCTAAAAAAATTTTATTTTCGATTATGGCCATTGAACACAATCCAAAAATACCAAGATGGTCATACCAAGCCTCATAAGTGTATAAACAAAATCGGACAATAAAATTCGTCTATGTGCCCTTCTTGACTACTCGGCGACGACAAAACCGATTACATCTTCTCTTGTTCTAGTCCGCTTTCAATCTACCCGCCATAATAGGAGCGTTCGCTTTTTGATGTTATTTTCCTGTTAGTCATTGATTTCCTCCACTAGAAGGGACCGAGGATAAATAAATAAGTCAAATAAACAAATTGTTTGACTAAAATGCGATGACGCTCAGAACGAATAAAGAGTTGCCCCTAATGATAGCAAGACATGCTATGGGAGAGGAATTACATTGTTCTCGGTTCATTCAGATGTGTTCATCAAGCCGCCAGGTGGTTTTTACGAACTGCGCAGTGTTTGGGCCTAACGTTCAAGACGTCTCGTATATAACAGTTACTATGATTTAGAGTTCTTTGCCTTATCTGGAATGGATCATGAGTTTCCGCACTCCCGATAATATTTGTAGGAGAAATGGAGTCATGTCTGTCGTCTATACCTGTGACTTCCTTTCCTCTAACAAAAAGATCGTAATTACGTCAGGCCATTTTTGTCTCTTTTGTACAGGTCAGCAGACTTTATAATGGATTTTTATACAGAAAATTCTATTTTAAATTTAATTTTAAATTCTAAATCGTCGAAAGCTTCTTGTCTACAGATATTAAAACTCTACGGAAGTTTTCCTGCACCTTGATGGGTCAAATCACCTTTGAAGCCTTTGTAAGGTAAACTGGCACCTAAGTTATCTCATGCAAACAATACCTCTAATACGAGAATATAGAGATTGCGTGAGACCCCGAGAGGAACATTTAGCGAAGATGAAAAAAGACCAGGGTCAACTAATGACTTTGTAATGCTGAGTCGCGTCTTTAAATAAATCGTAAAATCGATTGGTTAAAAAAATGAGGGAATAAGTTTTAGTGTTATTGTGAGTTCGACTAATTACTCCGGTTATTCCAATCTAGTAGCCGCCTCTTCCAGCATTAGTAAGTTCTTTTTTAATTTGTAATCATAATCCCCACATATTTCATAAAATCTCCGTAGATCTCTTTATTCGTGAAATTAATAGTTTCAAACCTTATTCTACAGTCAATTCTATCATGTCCGGTTATGAAATTTCAAAAATATAAATTCAAATAATACCTTCCAAGACACGTGGGTTCGAAGTATCCGCCGCAATAAATCGGGTTCCTTATAGATCAGCTTTTAAGATTATAGTGTTTGTAACCTGGTTTGCACCAAATCTAAATAATTCATCATTTCTGCTTGAAATACAAGTTTCAAACCTTTTGCTGATCTTCAAGCTTTGTAATTTTATTTTTTAGTAAGCACATTTTATGATTTCTCTTAGCGTTTTCGTAGGCGAAAAGATCCCTATTCTAATAAATAAATGCAAATATCTGCCCAAAGATATGCCTCCAGGTCACCATTACAACGGTACGGCATTTTATTGCAGTGATTAGTAAAGTGTAGTTTATAAAGGTAAGGAGAGTAGTAAATCATTCCACAGTAGGGGCAAGTGAGCATTTGTTAAAGTAATAGTGTTGAGATTTATATATTGTTAATGGCATCACAAACGACTTTTCGACGCAAAAAAAACTAACGTAAACAATTTTTGGACATAAAAAATGACGTTATATTCGTTGTTATCAAAACATTAATTTTTTATAAATTTTAATTTAATTCTGTGACGCAGTGTACTCTTATTTTTGATGTTAATAAAAATTATAGAGTGAACATTTAATAGTATTTAAGGTCAAATTATATAAATTCTTTGATTTGGTACAAAATTTGTGCAGTAAGAATCAAGTAAACCTAATTTACTAGTCGAAAGTATTCTTACGACATTTTATAACATTTCATGTTTCATGTAATCTTTCAAAAATTATAGTTTTCCATATTGAAAAGTAATTTTTAAGTACTTTTTGAGTTAGAAATTTATTAATCTTAAATCAAAAATTAATCAAAAATGCTCCCAGGCAACTTAATCGACGTTGTGTTACCATTCAAGATTGCAGTGGAGATCAACTGGATGAGCCACTGAGTTTTAAGTGATTTGTGGCTTTTGAGTGTAGCTAGACGTTCCAGCTTCTGAAGGAATGAAGCAATTTCCCACTTATTTCTCCATTTGTCTCAAGTACGATAAACTGTAACGTGAATCAGTCAAACAGCATTTCGTATTTCTATCCCTTGGCCTTCATAACTTTTTCCGCGGCATACAGCGTGTCTACCGCGCTTTCGACAATACTGGATGGACAAATTATTATATTTTTTTTCATGAAAAAACTATAGTTAGGGGCTGCAGCCCTGGCTAAATGACTATTCCTTCTGGATTGCGAGGGAAGTACTCTTAAATAGCCAACGGTTCACTCTTGTACTTCTTGTCTATAGTAAAAAGGGTGAACTTGGATTTGGATGCCGATACAGATAAAATGTTGAAGGATAGCCAGTACATCAAGTGATTTTTTTATTTAACCCAAGACCACGGTAAAACAAAACTAAGTATCACGTGACCCCGATGCATTCTAACAGAGACCTCATCTTTGCCCGTTGTTCTTCCTTCGTGCCCGCGTATGAACGTACAGAACGGCTGCCTGAATTTTCAGGGCCAACTTCCCGTGATCTGGAGTCTAGTCTCATAAGAGCCTCCAGAGGCGTAGGTCCGGGTCGAGGATCTTCACAAAAAAGTACATCAAGTAATAACAAATTAATAATTTTTAATAATCCGAGTTAATTGTATCCAATTCCCACAGTTGCAGAAGCAGGTGGATCTTCCAATATCACACAAGTATATCCAGAACTAATGTTAATGAAAGAAAACATCCTGTTCTAATTCAATGGGGTGAGAGATAACAAATGAATTTTTTTATCCCACCTGCGACAAAAAGCCGCATGACTCCGTTTTAGTGGAATCGAATTCATGTATCATCGTTAGGGACATCCAGTTTTCCGTAACACTAGCGTTTGTATATAGGCTTTGACCCTCTCCTCCACCTTGATGGCATCCAGGTGCCCCTTGAAAAATCTGGAGATAATTCCATCCCAGGTATTATTTTCACTAAAGGTTACCAAAATGATATTTAATTGTTTGCCATAAAAATCTGTCATTGCTAACGTAATTTGGGATATTTTACGTCATTGATTGAGTTTTGATTGTAAATGATATTTAATATTTATAGAAAGAATTTTTGTCAATAAAATAATACTAAAAGGTCCACTGTCGTAAATAAAAGACAGACTCCAAGGATTTATTTTAGTACAATTATTTTATTTAAATTGATATTCCCATAAATCAAACGATCTCAGGAAAGTCCCTTTGAATTGTGCACTACATGCGATGTAGAGGAGGGATCTTGCTAAGAACAGAAAAGCATGGAACAGGCTAACTCTTTCTATTATATTTTTTTGTTATAAATTTTATGGCTCTCGTGAAAGTGCTAATAATAATTGCGATGTAGAGGGAGCTCTGTCTGGAAATATTATGTATGAGAAAGCTCCAATTCCGTGAAATACTTTTTTCTTTGTTTTCAAAGGAATCATTCTTATATGGATGGGAAGAATGATTTTACACTCCAAAAGGAGATCGTTATGAGGTTTGCTTTCATGTGTAGTCTGATGCAAAGTTAAATGAGTACCAGAAATAACTATTGAGACCAGTGAGGGTGACTGGGGAGGAGAAAATAACGACCTTCCTTATGAATGACTGTAATTTGCCTTCTGTCGAGTTTACTGAAAAATGAATGGCTGATGACGGAATTCTAGTGAGGAGTCTAGGCCCTTCGAGGCAGGACCCATAGTATTTCAACTTTCCCTCATTTCTAACTCAATTTCTGTGTTAATAAAAATTCATTCAATCAAACAATTTCAAACCTCATATAAGCTTCGACAGCCTACTGATTGACGTAGTGACGTACCTCTATTCCCGGAATGTCTACTTAGGTACATGTTGTATGGAAGCCCTTGTCTTCCCTTTTTCTCTTGGGCGTGGAAGAGATGCTGGAATTTGGAGACATCGAAACCATGATGTTCTGAACAAAGGAAATGTTGGATTAAGATCCTGGTTCAAATCCTGCCCATACTAAATTTGAGTAAAGGAGAATCATTCTGTTGCAAATATGGGACGATTGAGCTTCAATATCTTGTTTCGCCGCGTGGCGCCATGTGGTGCTGTGTGGCTAATTGGTTGAAGTTTTCTGTTTGTTTTGTCCGTTCCTCCTCTTCTCCTTCCTACAAAATTAGCGTCATTTATCCACTTGAGTCAGGTGGCGTCCAGTAGCAGACTAGCACGAAAAACGATCATTTGCTCTCCCCTACTTCACTAAGGGGTTTCCACAAATGCAAGGAATTGACGTCTTTTACTTTTTATGCTGGTTCTGTATGGACTTGTGTGACGTTGAAGGACTCTGTTTCTGTAACTGGAAACTGGATACACTTAACTAGTTGCTTAACTTCTTTCTCGGCGTATCTGGGGTTAATAAATTAAAATTAATCAGCGGCCTCATGCTGAATGCAAATGATGCCAGCATCGAGTCGATAGAGCTATAGAAAGAAAAGACCTGATAGATTGACTGTTCTTTTACATAAATAGAACTTTTTCATTCTTCTGTTCTGCTAAAACAGTGGTTATCTACATTTACAATTTGTTCAAGTCTGGTACTTCCCACAAAAAGTATTCCCTTGTGATTCCTTCCATCAATATATTACTCAATAACCATATCTATAACCATATTTTCCACCATATTCAGTTAAATTTCTCCACATAAACCGCATTATGACATCATGGCTTCTAATTGTAGTCAAAAGTCTTGAGGAAAGACAAAGGCTTCTTGCTTATCCTTCCAGTAGTCTCGACAGCAAATGCGTGGAACGTGAACCGGTCGAGAAGCCCTTGTTATTTCTTCTTTCTAGTCGTCTCTGCGCTTTCTGTGACGGATAATGGCTTTACAGACTCCCGATGATGTTGGTAAGATAAAATATTTTATAATAGATGAGAAATCGACTAATTAATCCAAGGAAGGAACCCAAGGGAGAAAGTCTGCTTGTGTCGACCAAATCCATTCTCCAATAGTCCATTACAGGCATCCGCTTCAGAAGAAAGGTGGATTTCATCAAATGGACATCACTTCATTCTCCTGCAGAAGAGTTTTCATAATGGTGATCTTTACCAGTCGATTTGAAAAACTTGTGGAAAACTTTATTAAATTATTTAATAAAATCCGACTTATAAAATGTCTACTTATGAAACAGAGCCAATTCAGAATACATAACTTCTTAGTTTTATAATAAATTACATAAAAGTTAAATAATATTTTATATTTAAATTAAAGGTTTATAAACTCGTGTAACTTGTGTTTCTTGTTATGAACCCCGAAAGACTAAAACAACTACAAAACAACGTCAGAATTGGAGGGAAAGTTTGTCTGGGTTTACTTTATCTAAGGGAACTGTTAGGAGAAAGAAGAAGATCGTGCAAAGGTACACAGTTGATGAGAAGAAACTCCAGGCTGTAACAAAGAAGTTCGGTCTGATACTGTACCCTGGAGTTGATGAGGTATTTTTAGTTACCCACGTAGGTTGATATTGTGAAAGCTGACGGTACTGTGATCTGTCTGTCCAATGTGAAGCACTACAACTCTAAAATGACAGGTACCTACGCTGTAACTGGGACTTCTACAATGAAGACTATAACAGACATTCTCCCAGATCTTCTGAAGAATTTGAACATTGAGAAGCCATCTGAGCCAGGTTGTTGAGGTCATTACTTGTAGTGGATGATGACGATATCCCTGAACTAGAAAAGAACTTTGATGATGCTGCCGACAATGAGATTGTGGAAGTGTCAGGTGAGGAAGACCCAGTGCCTGCCTCCTAGTTACGTTTGGTGATATTCTCTATAATTTTCAATTCTGGTCTTTTTGTATTAAATTAATTAATTAAATTATTTCAAATACTAAGGGTAAAACCAAACTAATTACTTGATCCTGACATCTTTTGGTAAAACCCTAACACAGTGATAAAGAGAGGCTTTTCTTGGAACTGAGGTCGATTTCAGAACTCGTTGCCTGGGAGCGAAATTGTCTCACGGTGGAATGAATAGTTGGATCTAGGCATTGGGCCTCTACTCACTAAGGTAGATCCTTTTAGATGCCGGCTAGGCATTGGATCTCTATTAATATTATATCTATAATTTTTGTTAATAATAATAACACCAGAGGCCACGGTTACACAAACTAACTAATCATGTGATCTCAGCACGCTCTAGCAGAGACTTCATCTTGGCCCGATGTTCCTCCCTCGACGCCACATAAGCACGTATCGGCCGAATGGCTTGAACTTCGCAGTCACGACTGAGTTTTCCATGGTTCATTCGTATCATGGCTTCAAGAGGCATTGGTGACTGGAACTCGCAAGAAATCCACCGTTCCGTGATTTTGGAGGCTTTTTTCGGCCATCCTAGATCTTTAAGACTTTTGTCCAATAGCTGAATGGGTCCCAGTTATCACATGCGTAAGAGATGCATAGTTCAGTGTATTGTTTGTATATATTACTCAAAAAAGGATGATTTTTTTCGCCATTTTAATTAAGAAAATAAGTTTTTGGATAAAATGACGAAATAGTTTGTCGCAATACTTAAGTTTATGAATATTTTTTTGCATTTTTATATGAAATCATTATTTTTACTAATAGAGGTTAATCTTGGGTAATAATAATTATTATGAGTAGAAGTATTTTATAAAAGATTTCACCAATTTTTGTTGGCATACCATAATTTTTGACAATGAAATCAATAAAGTTACCACACTAACCATGTTGTCCTGTCAACAAAAACTTCGTAAAAAATACTGAAGTGTGCAACATGGTAAAATTCATCCTCGAAAGACAAGACCTGGATGTATCAGCTGCTTGGACTGAAAGCTCTATCGTGAAGATTCAAAATCTAGTCACAAGCTATTATCGCCTCAACCGACACACAGGAGATGCGGATAATTGCCGAAGAGATCCATGACACAAAGCATTGTGGACATAATGCTTTGGAGAATTGTGTGGAAAAGATTCTGCATTATTAAAAAAGACGTTATTCTTTAGGTGGTAAGAGACATATGCCAGTCTGCAGTGCCACTGAAACAATATGACGTAAATTGGATTTTTTTATTTTGTAGATGTTAGTCCATTCCAAAGATATCGTGTTATTCCTGTATTCGACACTGTTGTGAAATCAGATGTTCACGAAAGTTTTTAATCGTTATTTAATAGTAAAGATGATGAGCTCCAGTTTAATTTTGAAAGGGTGAATTTGGAGTCTTCATATTATAAAATAATGAATAGGAAGATGGGAGTGCATCGATCAAAATATGAATTAGATGTGGAGATATTTTCATTTGGGGATCCAGTCACTATTGTCGAGAAATGAAAACTTTTTTATTTAGGAAACAAAAGAGAGTAAATGGTCATATAGCGGCTGCCTTGACTGCGTGGCTATTCCCTCTAAGGATGGAGAGCGAGATTCGCTCAAATAACAGCAGCGCTCGTGTAGGAATCCGATTCCTAGACGACTCAAGAATTCCAGCGTCGCAAGCGCAAGGGAACCAGACGTCTCAGCGGCGAGTGGAACAAAATGGGTCGCGTACTATTCCCTTTTCAACTTTTCGGCCTCTCAGCGGCAGAACAGGCTCCAGAGGCACTCTGGAGTATGTTGCAAGAATTAATCTAACAATTTTGTTCGAAGATAGTGCTGAGTCTATTAAAAAAGTTCATCACAACGACTAAAAAATTTAAACCGACTTAAAATAATAGTCAATTATTATTTTTGCTAATTGTCAATAATTGGTCTCAGTTAACTTTGATTTAATAGATTATTTTTGACATTGATGGAACACTCGAAGTTCTTCCGGAAAGTAGTGGGGACAATGGAAGATCACAGACGTCGTATGGCACAATTGATTGCGGGGACTGGGATCACCTAACTGTTTGACTCTTTTGTCTTTCTTTCTCAGTGTTCCCGGAGTTATTACAATAAATAAAATAAATGGATCACTCTCAGCGCTCGGGACATAGTTTGTTTATTAAAATATTTTTTTGTGTATGATCTTAAACTGGATAAGATAGCTAGCCAACTAGACTCAATCTGCATTTGAGGACTTCTCAACCGATATACCTTCCGACATAACCTGATCAGTAAGTCCCTGGTCTTCCACAAGAAACTCGGATTCAGAAACCATGATGACTGAAAACGCAATGGCTCATCCAGTTAGTTTCCATAGCAGTCCAGAGAGGAAACACCATCAATAAAGTGGAAGGAATAAAATAATTACTTTTTACACTTATATTTTTTTATTTGATTATCTGCCTTTAAAACAATTATTTTTAAAATTACAATGTAAAAAGTAATATTATTAGCAACATGGTTGACAAGGGCATACGTTCAGTCTACAATGATTAAAAAAACTTTGGAGAGCGTGATAGTCGAACACAGGCATGCGCTGAAGTCATGAGAATAACTAATCATCCTATTGCAAAAGGCTCTGAACTCGAAGTTAATTTCTGATGGAGGATCCCCCAAGTTCTTTCAATTTCTGACTGGGCTGAATTCAAAGACGGATCATACTTACAGTTAACACTTCTTTTGTTCAGAAATTCGGGTTTTTGATGTTCCAAAAATCAATCAACTCGTCCATGCTCACATAAAAAACAATAGTTTATATCAGTCATGAAGAAAAGTAGACGTTTATTGCGCTATTATCAACTCAGTTAACTGGTTTAAAGACTTTATTAAAAATATTTTGAGAAAATAAACCACATCACTACTTCATTAAGCCAGATGGCATAGTGGTTAGGTGTCGGGAAAAGTGGCTTAGGTCACGGGTTTGATTCTCGCTGCTGGTAAGGTTCCAAGCATCTACGGTGCTAAAAAGGCTTGACGAGTGACGCCGTCATCAGTGGAGATTCACTGCGGAACTGGATAGTCTAAAAGGACACACACCCAAGAAAAAGAAAACAAAGAAGTGAAGAGCATTCCTTGGTTCTCCTTCTACGATTAGTTATAGTAACTGTTCTTTACTTAAATAAAGTGTGTGTTCTGCACGAGCGAAACCCTAGGCATTTTACGTGCTTATGGCAACGCGGGAGTGCTTACTTTTTTTTCTTCACTACCTCATTAACATGTCCGACTGCCATCAAACGTTTAACTGAGAGTGTTAGGCGCTACCACACGTCCCTTAGAGTCATTGGTGGTCCTGCCACGGAAAGGATTTGATTTCAAGCTGGTCAGATGAGGGGAGCCAAAACTCTGTTACTTTGTTTTCAACATGCCGGATAAAGGTGAGCTCTTTACGGAATCTCTATCAAAGGCTACATGTTTAAGAAGGACGTGTACAAAATAAAAATAATATTTAACATAATAAAATATATTATAAACATTCAAAATTAAAATTAGTAGTAAATCATATGGGGAGTAAATACCTTCGTTCAAATCCCGTACCAACAGATGGAATGAGATGGATGCAGCACTTTATTTACAGAATGGCTTATGAACCATTCAGAAAGAGGTTTAAACGACCGATTCGTGGTCTCATCAATCAAGGAAAAAGATTCTTTTATTTTGATGATTCCCGACCTTGGACTAGTAAATTCATGGACAATAATAAGAATAAAAAATATAAATTTGATTTAGTTGAGTCCATAAAATGGGATATCTTCAGAGGGGACACTGTACTGTGACTGTTCACTTTAGGTTGAAGTTATGGTTGGGAAAGATAAGGGAAAACACGGAATTGTCGTCTCTATTTTTCCTGAGAGGAACTGGTGCTATGTTAAAGGACTAAATATGGTTGATTTACTTTATTATTTAAGAAATATGAATTTATTGGAGGTTACAGAGGAATAACTCAATATTCATCTAAGGAGATGCCACTCTGTGTAGTCGATGAAGTAAAACTGGTAGATCCGGTTGTCAAGTAAGAGATTTTTCAATTAACAGAAAATCGACTTCCGTTACTTGGCGGTTTTTAGAAAACGGAAATTACGTCAGAATTTCTGAAAAGAGTGGAATAGAAATTCCAATTCCGAAGAGTGCATTTGACATTCTTGATCCCACTCACGGATATTTTGTCCCCGAAGAGTTAACTGGTTGTGTGTCGTATAACACGCAGATGCCCCAAAGGACAGTAATCCCCAATTGGTCTCAGAGATAACTTTTAAGCCAACTCTTAACTTTGTCTCTGATGACATTATGGCCTCACTTGGAGTTCCCAAAAACACTACTATCAGAAAAAAGACGTATTGGTACTAATTATGCTATTATAACTTTTTTGGTTGATTTTATTGTGAGATGTTTATTAAACTTATAATAATACCAAAGACCACGGTAACATAAAAACTAACTAATCACGTGATTCCGACACGATCCCGCAGAGACCTCAACCTGGCCCGATCCTTCTCCCTCGACGCCACACAAGCCGCATCGACCGAATAACTGATCTTCGTAGTCACGACGGCAGGTTCCTCAGTTCTTGCGCATTAGGGATTGGAGACTGGAACTTTCCAGGAGTACATCTGGATAAATGTAGTGATAATTAGTCTAATTTCAAATCGGTTCAGACACCTGGAGCAGCTGCTTTGACTGCGGAGAATCTAAAAATCAATAAATATTCTTGCCTCGGAGACCGCTACCGATTTATTCCTGTTGCGACCGAATCATCGGGAGCCGTTGGTCCAATGACGGCTGAGTTCTTGCGAAAACTCGGAGGAATGCTTGCCAGAAAGAAAAGGGATCAACGAGAAGGGTTATGGATGAGACAAAAGATTGGAATGCCATACTCCGAGGAAACTCGTTCGCAATCCACGCATTCGGCTTCCTCAATTGACATTGGTTTTTTTTTTAAATTATTTTATTAAAAAAAATAGTCTATTAATTCTCTGAATCACGAGGAAGAAGTAACAAAGGTGAACAACAGAAATCTGGGAACGGTAACTTGGCGCACGTCACGTAGCTACTACCAAGCGAACTATTTGGAGTTGCTTGGTAAGAGAAATAAGTTGGGTCTGTTCGCTACAAATGTAGGCAGTTTTCTCTGCGAGCAGGTGACCTACGTGAAAACCAGAAGACGAATCACCTCTTGTCCGGTCTACCCCGTTCAAGGAAAGTCAGTCAAAGGAAAGGTCTCTCAATGCGTCAACTGTGGCAATGAGGGACACGAGGCAAGCTATGCCAAGTGCCTGATCTATCAAAAGGTTTCGAGAATGTACTATATGGGAGACAGCGTGTGACCTCCCCTGGGGTTGATAGTGATGAAAGCGCTATCCATCATACGGTAGAGTAGCAGTAGTGGTTCCACTTTTCCATAATGCCCTTGGAGATGTTATAAGAAGATTGGATCGAATTGCTGCTCAACGTCATTTCGGCGAACGCTAGATTTACCAGATGAAGAGGGAAACCCTCGAAAGGCTTCCGTTAAGGTGAACGTTTTATTCCTAAAAGAGACAAAGCTAAGGGATACGGCTGCTGAGACTTAAACTGGTATATTAACTACCATCTCTTTTAGAGTGATTCACATCGAGGTTTGGGCACCAGTATTTATTGGAGGACGAGTCTTGAAATAGTCATCCAAAGTACCTCGCCCTGCTTCCATAATTTCTTTCGTGAAAAATTACCTAGTTATTCATTTATAATTGAGGCAATGTATGCTAAGCATCTTTGATTCTGCGAGGGCCAGCAGAGAAAAGGGATGGCTGATTGAGCGGATTTCCATGCAAATCGTTAGAGGATACACTCTCAATCACGGAAGTTTCACTGGGATCACATTAAAGCAGTCTGTGATATGCATTCCGATTGTATTATTCTAAATTTTAATTCTAAACATAAAACTTTTGGTTGTTTCAAGACCAATAAAATGGCAATCTTTCTGATTGAGGTTGCCTAGGACTTGGAATGTCAGTAGCAACCTCCACCGATCCCAACCACCGAAACGACTTTGGCAGAGAGGACTTGTTATCGAGTGCTTAGGAACATTGAAAGCGAACATGGACTGCTTCTCCTCCAGTTTCACGAACATGTTTGAACCCAGGTCCCAGATTGCTACAATCAGTTGAGCAGTGGCAACTGGGACAACCTGGAGGCAGTCAGAAGACTCTCTTTTCTCAAAGGGAAAGCTTGCAGAGAATTAGGCTTGACGATGGTGGATGCTTATTTTAGGGACATCGTCGAGGAGTACATACAAACAAACTTTCATTGCGAGACTACCCCAGCCATAGCAGGTCTGATTTAAAAAAAATAATACTTGGAAAAAGACTGTAATCTACCTTCCAAATGGAGTCCCTCAAGGCTCCCCACTGTCACTCCAACTCTTCAACCTCTACATAAACGAGATACCACAAACCTGTAATGAGAACTTTCTAATCCTCTCATACGCCGACGATATCATTCTTGCCTCCAAGAACAGAAGCATTCAATCAGCAACTCAGTCCGCCCAACAAATGCTTGACAAGCTGGAACTGAGCGGAGGCTCAACACATCAACAACAAAATCCTTACCACGTACAATAGACACCTCTGTCGAACAAAAAATCCTAATGAAGAACGAGCCTATATTCCTATTAACAAAAAACCGAGGATTCACCTTTGATCAGGAACAAAGTAACTTCTGCTTTGATAAAAGTGAGAATCCTAAAAGTGCTCTCAAAAACACTTAAGGACAAAACTGGGAGCCTTGCTACAGTTTATGAACAATTTATCTGACCCAATATGACCTATGAAAGTCCATCGTGGGCAATCAGATTTCACGCTCCTCGTCCATGAAACAATTTGCATTCCAAGAGGTTGCAATAAAATTAATTGAGCCAGAACACAAAATCCAACTCGTTGAAAATCTCTTAATAGAATTACAACTGAAACTCTTAAAGGCGACTAGTCTTCCGAGCTGCCCTCTTCCATATACTATAAAAATATCTACAATCATACAGAAAGTTTGTCCGATGAGAAGAACTGTACAGGATTCTCGACCCCGTCGGACTCGTCCTTTCTCTTGTCGGTCTGGGATCACGTAGTTAGTTGAAAACTTTTACTTCTTTCTCTTTGACCTAGTGATCTTTGGATAATAATGATGACTTTTTACAAAAGTCACCTCAAAGTTTAGTGTAAGGATGTTTAACGGTCCCCTCAGGTTGGGCTAAGTCTCCAGGCGTTGGAAGAAACCGGGATTAGTTTTTTTAAATCAGGAAAACCCCGGGAAGACCTTGGTATCTATAACCTAATTAGTTTGTTGCTTAGAAAGAGTGATACACCAAAGGCTAGCAAGGAGTACATAATAAAAAAACACTCTTTCTGACATTTATATGCGGTTCCGTGAGGGTTGACTTTGCTGTGACTTTCGTTGGAGGTTTACTTTCAGATCCACCGTCAAACAAAAATTAAACAGTGCACCGTGGTGTTTCCGAAAAGAGCGTTCGGGTAGATATGGGATGATGACTTCCGATGCGCCCAGATTGAAACGTGAATCTCTTAAGAAATAAGGAGCTGGATCTCTAGCTTCTGAAGGCCATATGAACTATGTACGATATAAAGATTGTTGATCTAGTTTGTGTAGTTCTAACAATAGGATTCGATGGTGGTCGGTTCTTAGTTCTACCCTTTTTAATATATTTTTGTCTTTGTTTCTTTTCCCAGTCGATGTGAGGACTGAAATGGCTTTTTATGATGATGACATCGTACTCAGATTATTCACGGAGGCCAGATGTTGCTCCTCTGAGGATTCGAGATGTTGTGGATGCAATCATACTCTGGTGTGATGTAGAATAAACATTAATTTCATGAATTATGGGACTCGATACTATTACTTAGTTGAGCAATCGGTCGATTAGTACTACTTTAGTATAATTTGCTCCAAAGAACAAAACAATCAAATTAATTCAGCTGAAAGAATTGAGTGTCTGTTTCCCCTGGCAACTGCCTGGAAAATTCTTTTGGAACAGCCATTCCATTTCAGACGCTCATTGGTCATTTTCGATATTATTTACCCAAGCGATTTTCTTTGTTTAGTAACCCAGAATTAACCAACATTACTTCGCATAAACTCCATTAAACACCTCTTTGGCTCAACTTTCCCTACAGAATTCGCTAGAAATCGACATAATTTCAAGGAACCGATATACTGAGTCAACAATTGGTAGAAAGAGTCGGATTGTTTGCAAATATCACCCAATTACAGATATCAGCAAATAATATTACCGACACTAAAAATTCAACATTTTAAGTTCAGGTTTAGCATTTTGCCTACTTTTAGGTTTGCACTTCATGAATAAAATGAAAATTCCACTTCCAATTGAAGAAAGAGGCTCTATCAAAAAAGTACAAACCATAAATGAAGAAATTTTCAGTCCACTAGAAGCTAACAAACATGTCTTTAATAATCCATTCTAAACATTACTAATGAATGGCCGCTTTCTGAAGTTTGAATTTTAGCGTGGCGTCATGCGGTTCACCTGTTGTTGTGGCGCCCGGTGCAAGTAATGCACTAAAGAGAACCGTTTGAACTTCTCCTCCTCACTCTACGTCCTTCGGAAGGGTGGCCTACCAAATAAATTCTGAACTCCAGTCGCATGAAAGCGTCCAGGGGAGTCTGTCCGGTGCGATGTTCTCCACAAATCCACCGTTTCGTAACTCTGAAAGCCCTCCTTTGCATTTCCTCGATCTTCCTCGTATTAGTCCAGAAGGCCGACGTTACGTTATTGATAAACAAAAATGCATATCAAGTGTCACGCCCAAATCGTACAAATATTAAAAAATAAATTAATAATAAATGAAAATAATTTAAATACATTTAAATAAAAGCATTATCAATTTTGTTTATGGTGAGTGTGTCTTCATCAGTCACGTCAGTTGAGAAAAGTCACTACAGAGTCTCAAATTTTCTTCGAAACGTAGGTCACGACTATCTTCTTTTAAAAAATTATTTTATAAAGGCCGCAAGCTAAATCTGAGATTCACGACAATATCTACTTCTCTCGCCCTCTACCACCGATTCTTCAAGTTCGCCGACATCAAGTCCTATGATCCTTATGTAAGGTCTTTCATAATCCTAGCTAATTGCTGTTTCCGCTCTGTATTTGGCCACAAAGTCCATGGATGAGCCCATGAGGATAAGGGACATCATTAATGTGGCCTATCAGTACGAATACCTCACTATTTTAGCTGTCTGCACCTAAAGTCCGAGCCATTGAATCTCGAAAACGAAGTTGGAAGTCTTAAACAGTCCATATCACTGACAGAACTCCTTATCCTCAGGATGATGAGGTTTAAGATCATCTTCCGTCAACCTCAGGAGGTTTGCTTTTTATGACACTTGTAGTACCTTGGATATTTTATGTTGGCGTTAAAGTCCTGGGTCGGTAAAAAGTCATGGGATGAGTCGTTGTTTGGGAGGACCTGTTGGGCGGTCTTTCAGGACAGTTTGTGCACGTGTTCTTTCGTGGACATCCCGGCACAGGTACACGCTATGGCCTGTATTTTGATATCTTGGAGAATGACAGAGTTTGATCCCCAATTGAATGACTGGTGGAAGGTAGTGTTGTAGTGATTGCAGATATTATGTCCTGATGTGTCTAATGAGTCTATGGAGTCATCTATTATGAGTTTGTTGAGAGTATATGAGGTAGAGAAGGCTTTACATTAGTTTTATGATTTCTCTGTTTTATTGGTTGTGGGTAATATTTTTGAGTACTATAGTTGCCTTAAATGATTTAAGTAGTTTTTATTGATATTATTAATTAGTGACTTTTTTTGCACTGGAAAAGCAATTATTTAAAGTTCATAGGACTGACATTTTCCCAGCGGTGAGAATGGAACGGCTGATTGCCCTGAGAACTGCCATTATAGTTAATTCTATCACATCAGCTTTTTCTCTTATATGAATTAGTGAAGCGTGGTATTTTGAGTTGTTTATATTTATTTAACAATCATGGAGTTACTGTAAAGAGATGAAGAGATAATTTATTTTAAACCTCGGATATACCGAACAGAGAATAGAGTCTAGTTAGAGCATATCCAGTTCATACAGTCGGTGTAGAAAGTGTCCTTTCCAAGCAGCAAGTTAATTGTAGAAATTCCACCAATTTAGTAAAGAGAGGTTCTATTCGGATTCTGCCCAGACACTGGGTGTCTTTTGAGACAAATGGGTGATATTGTGCCACTAAAGATTTGAAAAAGACACAGGGCAGTAAAGAATTATTCGATTATGCAACTATATTTGAATCGGCCCATAACTGTCGCGAGCCACAGACGTTACCTTGATAGCTGAAATCAATGTCAATCATTGTCTAAAAATAAAATAATCAATTATTTCAAAGCAAACATTAACTTATTATTGAATCTTTTAATGCGTCTAGATTATCTTTTTAAGGCGTTTGGAATGCACCTTCTTCACAATTCCCTCACTATTTTTAATATTGACAAAATTGTTGGACTATTTGCAACAATAGTGACAACATTTCCATAGGGATGCTCAAACTTTTGCAGACGCAGTAAAGGATTAGTTCCGTAGTCCTTCTGAATACGAACCTTTTAAGTAATTATAAATTGAATGCACTATCTCCAATGTTAAATTCATATTTCGATCGATGCACTCCCATCTTTTTATTCATCCTTTTATAATAAGAAGAATTAAAGTCTATCCGAGGAAAATCAAATTTTTAATCACCTTTTGTATAATTATAGACAAAAAACCTTTACTATATGTTTCGGGGCTGTCTTTACCGTCTGGCTCTGTTACAGTATTTTTCACAATTGTGTTGTAGCCCGGAATCCCTCGATATCTCTGAAACGGACTAACATCTATAAAAAAATAAAAGCACAAATTTACCTGTGGATGAGTGAGGCGTTTGATTGTATAAAAATACAGCCTTTATCCACTCTTTATTGTCATCCGAAACCATCATTTTCGGTAAACTCTGTGAGATCGTCTGGTTGAATCTTTCAACAATCCCTTTACTCTAGGGATTGTTAGGTCTTCCATGGATTTGAGTAATTCTGTAATCCTCACACAATGACCGTTCTTGAACTCTGTGCCGTTGTCGGAATGTAGAAACCTACAAGGGCCATAATCCATGAAAATTTTTTTCTAATTTGTTGGCCACCTCGATTCCACTTTTATTTTCCAGGTTCCTTGTAAATCCATATTTTGAATAGCCATCTATAATTGACAACAACAACGAAAAATGATCATTTTGATTCTCAAATCTACAATAATAACTAATAAATTTTAAACCTTTAAGATCAATCAGAACAATTGAAATCTCTCATTAGGCAATTCAGCAACTTTACAACTTATTATTATTACCGTCAGGATCACTGGCTCAAAGAAAAAGAAATAAAAGTTCTCATCTAACTAAGTGATCCCAGACTGACAAAGGTGAGGACGAGTCCGGCGGGGTCGAGAATCCTGAACAGCTCTTCTAATTGGACTTGGTATCGACTCAAAATTTTTGTATTATTGTAGATAATTCGATTGTATTTGGAATAGAGGGCAGATCGGTAGAATAGCTTCCTTCAATAGTTTCCGTTGTAGTTCGTTTTCTATGGGTTGGATTTTTTGTTCTGATCTAATTAACAGTATTGCAGTCTCCTCGATTGCGGATAGTTTCAATGAGGAAGATCGTGACATTTGCATTGCCCATGAAGGACTTGCATACGTCATCGTTGGTCGGATAAATTGTTTGTAAATCGTGGCAAAGACATCGGTTTGGTCTCTAAGTGTTTTTGAGAGCACTTTTAAAATTCTCATTTTTTTCAGAGCAGAAGTTACTTTGTTTTCAACATGCCGGATAAAGGTGAGTCCCCGATCAAAGGTTACTCCCAGAATCTTTGGTGTTTTGTTAATAGAGATAGCTTCGTTCTTCATAAAGACTTTTGGTTCGATACAGTTGTGCTCGTCTTCCATTTAGGAAGTTTCCAAGCCAAAGTTTCAGGTTCGGATGGATGTTGGTTTCGTATATTTTCTTTGCTAGGAGTTTCCTAGGGACTGAGTCGAACCCTTTTGTGATGAGTCGAACCCCTAGGTGCTTCAGTTCACATGTGGTTATGTTGTCTGGTTCCTTGGCTTCTGAGTTGTTGGCCTTGATATGGCTCTGCGAACATCCTGACTAGTAAATAGGATCCAGTCATCGGAGCGTTTCGGTTCAATCTTTTTCAGGAATACTTGGTGTTCTTTTGAAAACTTCCTGTAGGATATAGATGTGTAATATTTTATCAGAGTGTCTGGTTTTATGTAGACTTCAACTTTTCTCTCTGGGGAGGATTTTTGATGTTTTTGATACACTTCCACACTCTCTCCATTGGGGGGTTTTTGTAGAGAGATTTCGACAGTATCGTCCATCTATTTGCATTTTCTGTCTTTATGTTGTTGTCGATCTCTCTGTTCAATTCTTTTCCTGATGTTCTCTTCTGTTGGCGATTTTACAATCTTTAGATTATTTCGTTCTCTGATCAGATGTTTCGTCGTTGTGTTAAAACGTTTTTATGACGTTGGTTGTCTCCCCATAGGAATGTACTTTTTTTTCGCATCGTTTATAATGGAGTTGAACCATTTCACTAATTGTTCGACGGAAGGAAAAATGGGGAAATTTAATAGTCCAATACAATTATCGACGTCCTTAATTCGCAAGACTGTAGTTAGTTATTGTTTGGCATAGTCCTTTTATCCGTGACCTTGTTTTGACCTCCAAAAATATTGGGTTGTGGTCACTCCTGTTGTCATACTTCACTGACCAGTCAATAAGTGGGGCCAAGGACGGTGATGACAATGAGATGTCGATAGAAGAAGGTTTATCGTTACGTCGAGTAGGTGTTCTTGTATGAGATGCAGGATCGTTGAGTATACATAGGCTGTGGAGGTCCTCAATTATCATCTTCCCTCTTTTGTCGTAGGCTTGTCCTGTCAGCCACAGTGGGTGCTTCGCATTGAAGTCACGACAGATAATCACATCCTTCAGTGATGCGAGAGGAGTGAGTCTTGGGCACTGGACGAGCAGGAACTCAGCAATGGGAGAAATGCGTTGACAATTATTATTGATAGTCTTGGAAATCGTATTTTGGTAACCAAAAGTTCGAGATTTCCATATCCTTTAAGCATAGTGTAAGCATTGTTAGTTAAGTCCTCAAACGGAATGCCGTTGCGGATAACTGTGAGAAGACCCCCATTAAGTTTGCCAATTTTGTCACGGCGAATTACTGTGAATCCCGGAAATACTGGTGTTGAATTCTTTGGAAAAAGTTTAGACTTTTGAATTAGCAACAGATCAATGTGATTTTTTTTCACAAATGTCCGAAGTTCGAGTATTTTGTTCTTGATTCCATTTATGTTTAGTTGGACTATTCTGGCTGGTCCAGAATTTGCCTCAACGTCTCCGCAGCGGCGCAGGCCTTCCTTATTGGTCCGCCCGTGAAGATAGGGGAAAGTGTGGTTCTTTTTTTCAAATGCCACCACGTCGTCGGCGAGCCACATTACATAATAATAACTTGACGAATAAGCTTTTCTGATGACGCAAAATCTCCTACGACAAAGTGCATCCAGAGCGTTATGTTTACAGTGATTTGTCTGGTGAATCTCCTGAGAATAGTCCTCATTTCTTTTTTACTAGTTAAGGCATCACAAGTTTGTGACGTCCGTTAACAGCTTTCAAATAAAGCTTTTCGAAAATTGGATTTTGTTTATAGCCAAAATAAAATTATTGAGAGGAAGCTGTCGATCGTTAGGAAACAAGTTGCTCTTAGAGATCCTTAATCTCACATCGATTCGAGGTGATCCCTTCCAGCAAAGAGATTGTGAACTTTTTTTTCCATCAAGAGATTGACCGTTTCCATATAGTAGGCGTGCATTAGGATTTTTGGTTTATAGGTTTATTTATTTGAGAACCCAAAATCACCAAGAAAGTGTAAAAAACACTAAGTGATCCCAGCTTCCGGACTCTCCTTGCTTAGTCTTGTGTCCAACTGTAAAGCAAAAGCTTCCACGAATGCCTACAAAAGAACTCCTTCTTTAGGACCGATCGACGTTATTCTGCTAGAGCAATCGCATCGAGCATTGGGTTTTTGGTTATTTGCAGAAACATAGGAAACAGCTTGTATGGTTCCTCGTGGACTCCACTGAAAGGAGAGTGAAGGGAGGATCTAATTGTGTGGGATGCAAGTTCTCCGTCTGATTGAATTTAGTTTATTAGGTTTAGAAGAAAATATTTCAAATTTCTATGCGGAACAGGCATATTCAATTGTTGGAACGATGACCTTGCTATACATTCTGGATGTGCAGTCCGCAAGAGGGAAGGGGCACTTCTTTATAAATGACTTCAATACATTTAACTTCTGGAGATGGTTTTTAGGTTTATGGTTAGAGGGATTATTATTATTAGCACTTTCACGAGAGCCATGATATTTACCCGCATGTGCAGCAAAAAATATTAGAGAAAGAGTTAGCTTGCTCCAAATTCTTCTGTTCTTAGCCAGGTCCCTCACTATGTCCAGATCGTTACCAAATGCCAATGTTTTTGTCACGGCTTTCAGATCGACTTGTAAAACCAACCGGGATGGTTGTTCTCGGTCTTCAACGAAAGCGTTTTACATTGGAGGAGGAGTAATCTTCTATTGCGATATTCGGGAGGGTGGTATATCGGGTCCAACCTCAGGACGTGTCCAAAAAGTCTCCAACGAGAGCTAATAATCTCGAGACTTAATGGTGTACAGTCAAACTTATTGTACAGTCCTTTCCGCGAGATCTTGGATGGCCAGGATATTCCAGTTATGCTTCTTAGATGATTCCTGTGAAACGAGTGTATCCTCTCCAATTCCTCTTTTGAGGTGCCCCAGGTCCCAGATTTGTATAAGAGAATTGGTTTGATAAAGGTGTCGTATAACATTATCCTTTGTTTTATGTTATTTCCTTTCGGTTTTAGCCATAGGTTTTTCAGCCTGTGTAATGCTGCGTTTGCCATGGTTTTTCTCCGTATGATATCTTCACTATCTCCTAAAAAGAAGCCAAGTTTCTTTGTGTGTCTCCATATCTCTTCGACTGAGTTATTAATTCGTCTTATTTCTGTCCGTTATATTTTTTCCCTGTTCACGGTGAGGGATCTTTACGCTTATTAAATTTAAATTATAAATAAATAATAAAAAATTGTAAAGATTACGTTTATTTTTAATTTATTAACCAGGCTTACAAATAAACGTTTATGTTGTTATGTCAGATCCAGTTTATGGACAGGCTGTAATTGGTGCTCCGGGCTCAGGAAATCAACATATTGTTCGGCCATGGAGGAATACTTAAAGACTTTAAAGAGATCAGCCGCCATCATAAACATGGATCCGGCCAACGATTACACAAACTATAAGCCACTAATCGACATCAGAGAACTAGTGACTCTCGAGGAAGTCATGGACATCAAAGATCTAGGTCCTAATGGAGCTCTTCTATTTTGTCTTGAAGAACTGGCTCGAAATATAGACTGGCTCACGGAAAAACTGAAAAAGGCCATTTCTGATGGATTCAAATACTTCATTTTCGACTTTCCGGGACAAATCGAACTTTTTACCCACCATAACTCAGTTACCCAGGTACTTCACGAGTTGGAGGTGTCTGTGAACCTCCGTTTGACCATGGTGAATTTGGTGGACTCTTTTTACTGCATAGACGGGTCAAAATACATCGCTGCCTTGCTCACGTGTCTATCATCTATGCTGAATGTGGTTTTGTCGTTATTTTAGATGGCTTTCCCCCACGTGAACGTTCTTTCTAAGATTGACTTGGTGAAGGAACATGGGAGACTACAATTTGGACTGGACTTTTATACAGAGGTTCAGGATCTCGACTATTTAATTGATGTGATTGGGAAAGAACAGATGCCAAAGTATAGACACGTGACTGCGGCTCTGGCGGATGTGGTGAGGGATTACTCCCTCGTGTCATTTCTTCCATTGAGTGTAAAAGTTTGGGGATTGGTTGAATTGTAGGACAGGGATACCATGTTTAGAGTGTTGAGCGTGTGGATAGAGCTAACGGATGTTCGTATGTGGGGATGGAAGCTCGTGACTACCATGGATTGGTTTCACACAATATGGGAAATGATGGGGAGGATAATGACTTTATTGGGACGATTACTGAGAGATATTTGGGGGATATGTAAAATGTGTTGTTTTATTAATAATAATATGAAAGGTGCAGTTATCAGTATTGGGAGTTACTAGCATTATACACTGAGCTTGATTTTTTCAAAAATTTTCTATTAAGACGGGGGTTAGCTCCAATTGTAAAGCGGTAGAGCTTCCACGAATGCCAATATAGGAACTCGTTCGAAGTTTCTGATCGGCGTTCCTTTGCGTGAGCAATCGCATCGCCAATGGGCTCCCTTATTCGTATGAAACAGGGTCATGATTCCTCGCCGTTTCCCCAGAGAAAGGAGGGGGTGGGATGTAGCAATGTAAGAACCAAACGTGAAGTTCGTCTGATTGAATTTAATTTGTCGAGTTTTGAGGAGGATACAGAAAACATCCATGCGTGACAAGGGCAATGACCTGGTTGTAGTCTGGATATGCAGGAAAGAGGCTCTTCTTTTAATTGTTTGCACCAAAATTAATTTCCATAGTCCCTTGGTCAAGACTTTTTCAGAATGATGAGAGAAGGTAATTAGTGTGAAGTGTCTAACTCCAAGAATTTTTTTTTTTGCTGGATATCGGAGTAGTTGTGTCCCCAAAGTATTGACGATTGTTGATCCTAAAGGATTTGGGATGATTTTTGTGACTCATTGAAGCTTGTTAATTATTTATTTACATCACTCAAAAAACATCGAAAGAGAAGGTAATAGTAACCGTAATAATTGGTGATCCCGGTTCCCCTTATACCACTTGCCATTTTTTTCCTGTGCTCATAGAGGAACCTTATAGCGTCCCGGAAGTATCTCCGCTTGTGCCTACATAAGAAGTTGATGGGAAACAGATGTCTAATGAAGGACCATTCATTTCAGAACATAATACGGATGAGCATAGTAGATTCCTTCGAGCTTGACATAACTTGAGAATCGCGGACATTTCTTCGTATTGACGACTCTGAAGTGACGAGAGTAGGGACTGTCCGATTCTGAAAAAGCATAGTCTCCTCGTGAATTATTTATTAACTATTAACTTCTTTCTCGGTGTATCCAGGGTAAATAAATTAAAATATTAAATGTTTTATGAATAATATTTTTAAAAGAATTAAATATAAAACTATTAAAACAGCATGCTGAAGTATTTCTAGTGGGATTTCATAAATTCGCTTTATTGAAGTCAATTTGTTTTATTATCAAAATATTGGACGTTCTACTATTTTGCTAATTTCTAATCAACATGTTTTCTTTCAATAATGGGAATTTTGATAAAACCTGTTTTTTAACATTAGTTATTTTGTGAATTATTTTATTTGTCAGTATTTGTCAATTCCAGACGAGTGGGAGGTGATATGGGTTTTTGCCCACTAGAATACACTTCAGGATGTTCTACGATTAATTTTTGTCCTATGATCCCGACTATTTAATATTATTTCTAAGAAGATATATTTATATGTCATTCAATGTTGAATATGCTGTATTTAAGAGAATATATATTATTGTTTCATTCAACGTTGAATATATTTTTATTCAAAAATATACATTAATATGGATTAGAGAGTCCTCGAACGTTGTATGTGGCGATGGTGAACAAATAGTTTGAATTCAAGCATGATAAAGACATAATTTTTCCAAGGAAAAACAGAAGCACGTCACCACTTAACCATAATATGGCTTGAAAATTTTTTGCAGCTTCATATCTACTCGGATGCGATCAACTGGACTGTGTGTGTTTTTATTTTTTAGCCTTTTGAATCCAAATTGACGACAAAAACGTTAACGTTTACTTCTTACAACTTAACTATTGCGCGTAAATTGATGATTATGTTACATTGTGTATCTAAATGATTCACTTTTTGGCCACACCGTAGCGACAAAAATTGGATTCCATTTTTTAAAGAAAAGATGGCGAACTTGCTCCATTTCTTGAACCTCGGACTATTTTTCCATTGCTAATCCAGTAGACCTACTAATATCAACATTTGTATTTTGAAAACACTTGATCGGAGTTGAATGCAGCAATATTAAAGGAACAAAAAGGTACCTAAAAATGAAAAGCTGATTATTTTTAGTAAAAACACAAAATTAGATAATATTTTACTTTTTCGGCTGAAACTTCTATTTTTTGCTAAAATTAATAATTGATAATGACCGGAATTCCATTAACATTGAGTATTCAAATGAAAAATTAATATTTAGTTCAATTCCACATTTGCCGATTTCATTTATTTAACAACCAAGAAAACCACACGAACTATCACGTGATCACGATGCGTTCCACTAAAATCCTCATCCTTTCCCGGTGCTCCTCCCTCGTGCCCACACAAGCTCGCACTGGTCGGCTGACTGTATTTGCAGGGCTACCTTCCCACATGCCGGAGTTTAGTTTTATGAGGGCCTCCAGAGTAGTCGGTCCGGTCCTGTGTCTCCCATATCTCCACCGCTTCGTGACTTTGATATCCTTCTTTTGCACGATCGATTTTTTTAGTATTCGTCCATGATTGTTTCATTATTTTGTGAAGTATTCTCATATTAATATTTTTTGTAACTGTCTGTTCAGCAAGAAAATTTACAATTACAGGGAATTTGTTTCCAAAATGTTGTTTCCTCTATTTACGTGTTTTGGAGGCTTTATACACTGATTGATAGAAACGATCTGATTGGGAGCCGCAAATAGTGATGAAACCACATTCATTGTTCTGGATTGCCGTGTGTTCAAGTGATAGGTAGAATAGTTGGACAAAGAAATTAGTCAAGCGGACTATTTGTTCTTAACGGTTGAGGCCTGCAGTTTAGAATTGATTTAATGATGTAGAGCAGTGGTTCTCAAGAATTTTGACCCATGGGCCAAATCAATAAATTAATTATTTTCAGGGGCGCCAATTTTTTACGAACATTTTCCATCACTAAAAATATTTATTTCATAAAATTTACTCAACAAGTTGATCATGAATACTATTTGATATATATTCAATTCTTCTAGCAACTCTATCATTGCTGAGTATTAATTTCTTCATTATATATTGGATACTTTGAGAACAACATTTTTCGGCAAATATTGTAATAGCCTCCTTCAAAATTTTTTATCAGTATATGAATTCATATGCTTTGCAACCGTGTTTGAAAACCACTGATGTAGATTTTCTGGAGGCACTTTGCCAGAACGTTATTTACAAATTAGGAAAAGAGAACAAGAGGTCCAAGGTCACTCCCAATATTTATGGATAATATCTGTATATTTTTTAAATGACTAAAACGTGCCATAAAAATTGATCGTCCTGCACATCTTGGACACGAGAGGGAATGGTGCCCATACTCCATTCGCATCTTCCAGTGACTAAACAGGTCTGTATTGGTTTGATTTGTTCAGAAGCCTCTCATATTTATCTTTTGCAGATGGTCCTAGTCTTTCTGCTCATCTTTTTCAAATGCTCCATATCTGTGATTTCAGACGATTCTGTTTGGAATGGAGAATCATCCTGATCAACAGTCGGCTGGAGCCCAAAGAGGGCAGATACGCGCGGCAAGCTTGATTCATTGGTGAAAGTATCCCCAATACCCACAGTCTAACGGGTATGGTCGCTTGGTCGATACGTTCAATAGTGGTTTCGAAGAGGGAATAGTTAAGTTTCTGTGCTTATTAAATTACATTGCTGTTGGCTGTATTTTCGATATTTTTTTATGTGTGAGATTGAGTTCCTGGTATTCCAGTTATTCTTCTGTTTTTTATATGTTGTTTGTGATCTTATCAGGGTTCAATCGTCTTTTTGATTTTTTGAGATTGATTTTGGGGCTTTTCAAATAATTTCTTTCATTGGTTACTGAATCTGTTGCAGGGGGCCCTCTTTTAAAATAGAGTATTGAAGTAGATATCGTGTTTCCGAGGAAGTTAAGTTTTCCGTACTGAAAGTAGCGTACATTTTTAACCGTAAAAATTTAACTTTATTTTTTTTATGTATTGAAAAATACTATAAATTTTAGAATTATTTTTGTTAGCATTGCGAACAAATTATGACTAAGAAAACTATGTGGAATTGACATAAATATTAATTTTTCATTTGAATACTCAGTATTAGTGAACATTAGCAATAAAATAGTTATATTACCTATTTATGTCACTCCCCCTGATGATCCAGTCTGTTGACTTCTGTACGCTCTTCTCGAGATTGCTAATTTTCGGGGTTGTTTTGATCATCTGCGTCTTCTAATACTATTTTAGCATGCTTTAGATCGATGTTCGTTATTGATGGAAAAGTTGTTCGTGGCTTTTCTCTAAAAACCCCTGACAGAAGAAGTATGATTCCATAATATCGTAAGCAGAAACGCTATGATTCATCTGTAATATGTGCCGAAATAATCCAAATCGGGTCTTATTAATAATTGTATCCAAGTGCTTCAATCTAAAAACTGTGTATCGATGTTGGATTGATAACTACAAATTATCAATGGTGTGTTTTAGATATACATGAAATTCAATGACGTCACCAGCTCATCGAGTACAACCATCAATCCGAGATATAAATAAAAGAAAAATAATTATCCTATTAAACTTTCAAAATCAAATTAAAAATCAATTATTTAAAAACATCATCCGCGGGATCTCCAATATACGCAGGTCCATGATCTTTGGGATTCAGCTTACTAGCCAATCTGTCTTTAATCCTATTCTCTGCTTCCTTTTTTAAGATTCTCCGATGCTGCAATAAACAAAGTAAATACTTCATTTGGAGACATATATTTACTATTACTGTACAAGACAGATCCCCCAAAACTCTTTTCGAAAATTTTAATCGGATTCAGGGCAAATCTTGGTCCTGTAATAATAAAAGACACAAATCCAACCAATTTCCACCAAATTTAATGTCTTCTCGTCCACAATCTGGTAGTTCCTGAACCATATTCTGTTTTCGTCGATCAGAAAAGAAAACACGTGGTCGAAAAAAGGTTGACTTTTAGGATGATAGGCGGGAACTGAAAACATCTTCAAAATGACGAAAAAAAGCTAACCTGATTAAGCAACTCTTTTATGACCATCAAATGTGGCTCAGATTCGAAGCGATCGTCGAACATCAGCAAAGGTCGACTCCCTTTAAGACAGTTCCCTGTCAATTTTAGCTCAGCCATTGTGTGGTCTTAGACATCAACAAACTGACTACAATTCTCCACCAACAGATAGGCGGTCGGTCCATCAGTGACGGAGGAGAGCCACATGTAGAGGTCCCGTTTTTTGCGAGCCTCAAAATATATACATTTGTTGGCGTTTTTAAGACCACAGAGTTCCGGTATCATTGAAAGGCTGTGATTTTTGTCAAATTTGGAGTCTGAACGTCAATTTTGAGTAAATTACCTGTCTTTGAATGAGGCATCAGTGTTCGAAGGTCATTCATGAGATGTTTGCCTCTGCAAGAGATCCCACGGGAGGCAAAAACTAAAACTCGCTGTCTGTTTGTCCAACGGGACTGAAATTGGGTTTAAATAACAACTTTTTGCTTGTTGATTTGATCTGAAGAACGAGTGGCAGGAAGTTGGATGGGGACTTTATCAGGGAGTTTCTTGGGATTTTTCGTTTTTAGTTGTTGCAACACTTTGTCGTTCTAATTAACGTCAAAGATATCCTTACATTTTTAATCTTTTTTGTTTGTTTTTTGGACATGTCGATTAGCACAAGAAAGGAAAACAGTGAAAACGTGATTTATTTGAATTTTTAATAATTTTAATTATTAATTTAAATGATAATATTTAATTTTTTTTAAATTTTATTTTTCTTTTAATATAATTGTGATTTTTGATCTTTAATAAAAAAACTTATTATTAACCTAGGTGGTTGAGCTGGTGACGTGGCTCTATTGCACACATGTCTTTTCGTGCTTTTCTTTAGGATCTTTCACTATTAGCTCGTTCAATGTAAGAGGATTAAAGTCGGATACTAAAAGAAGAAATTTATGCTTGGATCGTACAAGGTAACCGTGGCGTGCTTACAGGAAACGAAAGTAAAAGGCGGACTAGATGAAATCAACAATGATTTCCGCCTGATTCTGCACCCTTCGAATTGCCCACACTACGGCATGGGATTTGCAATACAAAAAAACTGAACAGTTGAATCTACAAGACGTGGAAGGTGAGTGATAAAATATGTATTTTACAATTACAATACGGTGAAAGGAACAATTCCATAATTTCAATTATTAATGTATATGCACCAACTTGAGTGAGAGCATTAATCAATGGAGACGAATTAGACGACTTCTATTCTTACTTGTCGCAAGTATATGCATCTTTGTAAACATCGTTCATGATATACATTGCTGAAGATTGGGACGAAAAGGCAGTACGTGTGAGTAATCACGAAGAATTGATGGAAAGCCATAGAAGGGATCAGGAACCATTCATGAGAATCGCTTATCGAATTTTGCAATACATTCAAACTATTTCTATGCAATACTGCTTTCAGGCACTTACCAAGACATAGGACGACATGGAGCTGCTACAGAAAGGACAAATCTGGAAACATCAAGCCTATATATAACCAAATAGATTACATTATCTGCAAACAACCGTACAAGGCACTACTAACAGATTCCCGGAGCTACAGTGGGACACTAGTGGACAGTGATCACAGATTGGTTGTGGCACGCTTTCGTTTCAAACGATATTTTGGGGTTTTTAAAGCCGCTGGCAAGAGGGTATCGGAAGAGAGGTTCGCAGTGGAACAACTCTGTATGGAGGGACCGACTCGGGAAAGCTATCAAAACACACTGAGAGAAAAGATCAGACAGTATAATAAAGAAAAAATGCCTGGGGAGCTGTGGCAAGACACTATCGATGCAATAAAGTGTGCGGCCCACTCAACAGTTGGAGTAAAACCGAAGCATTTCAACGGACACTATGACCACGAGCTTGAAGAACTATCCAAATCGCAGAGGAACCTACGTCTACAGGTCGAAACCTGTCAGGACCAGGCAAAGGAACACACTCTAAGAGTCATGCGGAACCAAACCCTGTATAAAATAAAAAAAAGAACGAGGGAAATAAAGGAAAATAAACTTGTTGGAATGGCTAAAGAAGTAGAAAAGCTCAAAAACGGAGCGCAGATGTTCATTGCTGTTCACCTACTACATAGAGACACGCAGTCATCAAAAATCACAATACATAATCCGTTTGAAAAGACTATGTTAAACAAAAATGAAATTTTATCGGCCATATCCAGCCATTATCAGCAGGCCTTCAATCAAAACCACGAGGAAACATCAAACAATTCGATGGTGAAAGACGAGAACTAAATATTCCGATAACAAGTTTGGAAACAAAAATTGCCCTGGACGAGTTAAACAACAATAGAGCTGCTGGCCCTGACAATATAAATGCAGAACTTCTCAGAAATGCACCGACCGAGATCTCTGAGCTATTAACTGAGATATACAACAAAACATTCAAATACAACTCACCCTGGATGTAGGTAATGGCACACTAATTGCACTACAAAAACCGGGCAAAGCTAAAGGCCCCATTAACGAATTTAAGACCCATCGTACTACTGACGACTCTACGCAAGACACTATCACTTAAAGTGCTGAGTAGGATTGCACTGACATTAAGAACTTTCTCTCTCACGGTCAAAGCGGATTCAGGTCAGGAAGATCTACAGCTGATGTGGTCTGGGGACATCGATGGCTTTTTGCAACACATCAAAAGTACAAGGGGCTACTGGCATCCTTGACATGGACATGTCCAAAGACTTTTACTCTATACACGGAGGGAGACTTTTCGACATCTTGGAAAATTTGGTTGACGAGGACAGTGTCAGAATCATCCGTCTATTACTTAGAACAACGCAGCTAAGTGTAAGTTTTGGAAATTTGGAGTCTGTCCCATTCGAGACAATGTTCGGGGCACCGCATTGAGATTCCTTGTCACCGGTACTTTTTGTGACATATCTGGAGGCGGCACTCAGAGACTTCAGACTATTAATTGGCGATCTACCTCAAACTGAAGTGATTTATGCAGATGATATCGACTATATATCCAGCGACGAGAAAACATTAAACTATATACGGACAAGGATGCCAGATGTCCTAGAAAAATGGTTCATCAAAATCAATACGGAAAAGACGGAGACAACTACCATACGCCGTGAATAACCCGAACTGATGAAAAATGGAGATACTGTAAAAAATTGGGGTCGTTGCTCGGAGACGCTGAGGATATCACTAACAGGAAGATGTTGGCCGTCGCGGCCTTTAGAAAAATGGGAGTAGTCTGGAATCATCGTAAACAAATTAGCACACAATTACGTGTAAGACTATACAATGCCTTCGTGAAACCGGTCCTAATGTACAACGCTGCAACCTGGGGAGTCTCACAAGCGGTAATGGACAAACTAGATGCCTTCCATCGTAAACAACTCCGACTGTTGCTTGACATCAACTAGCCAAAAAAATTACAAACAAGAATCTATACAAAGTATGTAATACAAGACCATTGAGTCTTGATACCCTGAATCAAGATGGCGTCTATTTGGTTACATCCTTCGGATGAGCCAGATGACGCCTGCTAAAATAGCAATGGAGAACTTTTTCTGCCTAGAAGTGAATACCTCGTTCCGTTGAAGACCTCGCATAATTTTGCCAGAGGTTCTACACAAGGACCTGACCAATGTAGACGAAAGCTGAAAACAGGAGATGATTTGGATACGCTCAGAATAATTGCCAGTAACCATGGAGCATGGAGGAAGTTAGTTAAGAGAATTGCGGAGAAAAATAACCTGAAGAAAAATACGGCACAAGCGGAACCTTAATTAAATAAATTACTTTTTGGTTCTTCGAAAGTGCTATTAATAATAATAATATTATTATTATTATTAACCTTAGGCTTACCATTGTAAGCCCAGCACAAACAGTCATAACTAATTAATTCAAGGAAGGATCCTAAGAGAAAACTCTGCTAGTGCCGACCAAATCCATCTTCCAATATTTCATTACAGGCTTTCCGCTTCCGAAGAGAGGTGGGGAAGGAGGTTCATTTTCTATTTCGTCGCACATCCTACCGTCGCGGACATCACTTCATTCTTCAGCGGAATAGTTTTTTCATAATGTAAGCTTCATCAGAGGATTTGGTCAGGGAGAGGTAATAGTAATATTAAAAAACAAATAAAGGTCTTCGTCTGATGAGATCGGATCTGACACATATTGGTTCGAAAGATGAGGTTTTCAGCGAAGGTTAATTCTCTTCAAACAGATGGGCAATGAGTCCTTTTGATACCACATAGTTGTTGAAAGGGATCTTTCAACCTTTTCCCAGGCCAAATTCACTAGGGAAGATTTTCCATTATGAAAACTCTCGAAGTGATGTCTGCAACGTTAGGACATGCGACGAAATGGAAGAGGATGGACCTCCTTCCCCACCTCTCTTCGGAAGGGGAAAACCTGTAATGAAGTATTGGAAGATGAATTTGGTTGCCACAAGCAGAGTTCTCCTTTGTGTTCTTTCTTTGGATTAATTATTTGTGACTGTTTTTGCTTTGCTTACCAAAGATTGTACGGTGAGAATTAGGTCCGCCCTCTAACATTTTCATGACTGTTTGTGCTTTGCTTGCTTCTAGTGAAGATTACATTATGAAAACTCTCCCGCCAAAAAATGAAGTGATATCCGGGATGGTAGGACGTGAGATGAAGATGGAAAAAAGCAGACCTATTTCTCAACTCTTGAGTTTAGCAGTTTTGTAAATCTGTATATAAAGCACGTGGTTTGAAATATATAATAAAAAATATTAATGTCTTTCTGATATTAATAGAAGATTAGGGATCACGAGAGAACACTTCCGAAGTTGAAGATGTCGGTAAATCGCTTTATATACGTCCAGTTTTTTCAAGTGAAGGAAACCGACGGATAATAGGAAAGCAGCTATAAAAAATGGACGATTCTAGAGTTCATTAAATTGTATGCTGCAGAAATCAAAGACGGACCCAGAAAAAAGAAAGGTACTTTTTTTACCACAAAAAACTGTTGTTACATAACGTGTGCCGTGTTGTTTTTGACTCCTTTCGCAGTGGAGAAACAAGGCTTCCAACATCAAATTACTGGACCCTTTCTTTCCAAACCGCCGTCCTCTCCCAAATCTGTGGTCAGACGAACTAGAGGAACCTCGTAATAATTACTCCTACTTCTAAAATTTTGGGCATCTGGAATGCTACAAGCTAACTTGAAAAACATCCAAATCCTCTGTAACTGGTCATCGCTTTTATTCCTCAGGAACTCTTACTAGAAGAAAGAATCTTATTCTCACGTGGCTTCAAAGTATCAGATGTTAATTAATGCTTTCTTTGTCTTAATCGACTTGTGTCTGAGAGGGTTATCTCACTTCAGATGCCAAGATCGACAAGACTAGCCGCCTTCTCTTGCCTTTTGAAGTTAATCATTAAGGGGATCTAAGATAACATTCTCGATGCTTGGATCCATCTCCTCTGTTTCGCGCCCCTTGTCCTCGAGTGCGCACCCGACTGATCTGAAGGAACAAAATCTAAACACAGTCATCAAGAAAAACTCTTCAAAGTACGGAAATGTCAACCCTGAGACCGCGCTCAGAGATCTAGCTATTGCGGATGACCTACTCCCAACTTCCAGGACTTAGAACAGCAAGCGGAATTTGCATGACCAAATAAACAAGAAAGTTATAGTCGTGGATATTCGAGGTGTGCCACGGATCTCTCTAGTAATGACAATTTGTTTCCACTTGCAGCAGAGGTTCTCAAACAAATTCTCCTAAAACACCTTTCAACTCCATGCGACCTACCCACAATAAAATAGAGACAGACACCCCATAGACTTTGGAAGAAAGGATTATGTCTTCCACAAGGATGCCGGTGTTTTGTAATCATATATACGGCTGAATGTAGATTAAACCAATGGGGGTATGTCACATTTAACTTTACTTAATTTTATTTACAAAAAATGCTTTCCAGAGTTAAAAATGTCGTATTACATAAGAACCCGGTTGATACTGTCCGGGTTAATAAGACCAATTTATCTATTGAACATTAACAACCACTAAGTTTTGTTTCAGGAGAAATAAAATAGAGAGAAGTTAGATTCCCAATGAAAATAGAGATGTTAATTTCCTAAGGAAAATGGAGATGTTAAGTCCCCAAAGAAAATAACCGAAAAATAAGGTTACTTTAAAGCAAAATCGAGATAGATAGACAGATAATTTTATTGACATAAACTAATTAAAAACTAATTAAACAGGGAGAAGCCAATGAGTTTGTCTTAGTCGAGGTCTGGCATAACGAGACTTTCTGGGACAAAATCCGGGACTGTCCCCGCTAATCCGAGACGGATGGTAAGCTTACTTATAACTAACCCAACAAATGGGACTAAATGGAATTATAGATGTTGTCATACATAAGAAACATCAAGATGAGTGAAGTGTATCATTATTTAATTTATTAAACAATAAACAAAAAGTCACTTACTTCCAATTGCTCTTTGCTTTCAGCAAAAGTCTTTGCCACAACTTCTTTCACCTCGCTTGTCAGGAATTTTTTTCAATCAAAGATAAACTTGACAGGCGCTTGACATCGAATACCTCAAAAATGTTTGTATCTGTTTTAATTTTGAAAAAGAACGTTCACACCTATCAATTGAGTAGCCCACTGTGAGTAATAAACGATATGTAGTGCACAAAATTGGAAAAACATCCAGCCAAGCACAACTAATGAAGCAAAAAAATCCTTTGTATTTTTTCTTCGCAGTTCTGTTTCCACTTCGGAAAAGTGTAAGACAATCAACAATTTCTTTGTAGAGAAGATGAGTTCACGTCAGTCTCAAATTGGTTAGCAAAATTCTGATTTTCAAATGTTCCTTTACCAAGAATGAAAACTTGTCAGCGAGCCTATGAATGCGGTATGAGCGTTCTGAAAGCTCAGTTTTCAGTCTGTCTGCGAATTCATTCTTTTTATTCATCAACTTCTGATAAGTTTTAGTCTTTCGCACTCTCTCCAGGCATCTTTTTTTCGCCTGACTACTATTAGGTACTACCAGGGGTACATTCCACTTCTGTAGTATTCTGTTGCTAATTCGGCTGCACTCTTCACGATGTCTTCAGATTTAAGGTCAATAATTCTATTGAGCCCAACAAGGTCATCGCTTGTCTGAATTAAATTTCCTGGTGTTGGAAATTCTCTGGTCCTTGCTGAACTAAACACTTTACTAGATATGTGGAAATCGGTTTCTTTAAACGCCAAAGTCGTGGTCACGAAATAATTCAAAAAATTAAACGCCGTTGTTGCCTTCAGTTTTACTGTTCAAAGTGACAACAGCATTAGAATTTAAATCATCATCTGGAATCAACTCTTCAGTGTAGAGTTTTGTTCACTGGATTTCTGATTCCCTCTTGGATGACAGCCAAGGGTTCAAAAATGTCAGCATCCGATTGGTCGTTTACCACATGTTGCTTCTTCATCTCTTCTTAACCCACACATCTAAGCAGCCTCACGTGGCATTATCTTCTGTTTCTCTGAGCTCTTTCTTGCGGCGTTTTTGAGCCCCTCTGAGTTGTATTCGCTTCATTTGTCGGATCAAATTATAGGAAACACACAAAAAATAAAAACAGAGGATTGTGGCAAGGAAAAACAATCGTCGTCTTATGGCCTGGATCTGCTACCCCTTACAGTGTGCTTCCCGGGGAGGCTGCCCCTACCCCATAAGCACGCCCCTGCATACGATATCTCGTATTAGCTGATCTTGTCAGCCTTACTTTAAACTCTTAGTGTCATGAGTCACCCCATAACTTTGTTAGTGATTTGAGTTTGATGGTAAATAAAATTCTCTGTAAGTCTATGTCTGTCTTTACCACAAAAAAATAATACAAAAGGGCATGTTTGAACAAAGATATTTCAAATACTTTGAGAAATGCGATGTTGTGTAATAGCCGCATAGGCAGTAATGACATTTTTGTTATTCCACAAAATACCATTGGAATAAAAAATAATACGGGTCCACCTACAACTTGGTCTTAAATCCTCAAAATTGACAGGGATAGTTTTTGAGATGAGATGTGGTATCAGTGGAATCGAGGTTGTCCTTTACAATGTGCTTGATATGAGCAGTCAAGTTCTTGATACAAATTAGGATCATCCCATCTATTTTGAAGGAGAATCAATAAGTCCTGGAATGAATTCATCTGAGATTTCCAGTGAGATTTGCTCAGAATCAATGACCCTTTTGTTTACGCTCAACAAGCCTCTTTTTTAATGAATTTTTCCCTTTCTATACATTGGACCAATATTTCAAGCATCCAAAGTCCTTGGGGTTAGTGATTCATTCAAAGAGGTCGAGTCTTCGGTAGAATTGTCTTTGGTTTAATTCAAAACAGAAGTTTTGTGCTGAGTATTCACTTTTGACCCCGAAGTCTCAAGCTTTTTACTTAACTTAAATCTGACCTGACCTTCAATAAAAGTTGAAATAATATTCATCTTATAAAAAATTCTTGAGAGTCTAATATTCATTTATTTTATTTACCCAAAGGAAACCGTTGGCTAACAAAAATATAAAAACCAATCCAAAAGCAACTTTGCCTGTCTGGTCTTGTATAGGTTGGTTTTCATGTGGGTCACCGCCGTAAAGAAACTGCCTACTTATGTAGCGAACAAACCCAACCTCTTTCCTTTACAAATGGCTTGCTTGACTGGCGTGGAACGACCACCAAGAAAGCTTTCCAAAATATCTACAATTAGTACAACACTACGACAAAAAAAGAAATTAAAAAGTAAAAAAGACTAATATTGAAGCCAAATGAAAAATGATCAATTAATAACTCCTCCCAAACAGTACATACGACTGTGGTTTTCTGGTACATTGCTCATTGATGCATTTAGAGTCATCATAGATCTCTCCATACCTTTCCTGGTCAAATGGAATACACAGAGACTTGGCTCCCATTCCAGTCGATTTCACGTTGTCATCCATGATTTCAACAGTTCTAAATAACCACAATCAGTCAAACTCTGTATTTTCCTTAATATAAGATTCACATGAGTCCCCACAGCAGAACGGAGCTGCAACAATCTTCTTTTCGTCGAAGGCCTCCTTAAAAGCCTTCCAGTCAGTCGTACATAATATCATCTCCTCTAGGTTGCTCTTAGCCCTATCACGTGAGCTTCCATAAAGTACCTTTGGAACAGACTACATTGGATTTCTTCCAAAATATTCTTAATCTCAACAATGCACAGATCATATGAATCATTAAAAGGGAGATTCTGGCGGACACTTGAGTTTCTTGAAACAAGGACCAAGTTTCTTGAGGCTGCCTCAGTTGGACCAATCTCAATTCTAAGAGGAACCCCCTCAAATTAGCCAAAACAGGCAACCCTGAGCTCATGCTGACTGAACTTCCATCCAGTAGTTCTATGTTCACAGTCATCAAGCTCTACTCGAAGACCAGCTCCCGTTAATGTATTAAGCACAGTCCGGGCAAGTTCCATCACACTCTTCTGTACCGATTCTTCGACACTTCCAGTCAAACCACAAGGAATGATCACAATCTGGGATTTAGAATACCAAATACCTGAACAGGAGCCACTCTTGGGGGAAGGATGAGACCCTTATCGTCGCTATGGACCATTACCATGACACCAATCGTTCTTGTGGTTAATCCCCAAGAATTCTGATAGACATACTTCGAGGATCCATCGACGGGGTCCTGATAGTCGATTTTGAACATTGTAGAGAAATTCTGGCCCAAATGGTGGGCTGTTCCACACTGAGAAATCAAAAGATCAATTCCTCACCTGAATCCCTCGTCCGCTTGCAGCAATGTAGGATTCAATGGTTTTCGTATAATTTGCTCGGCAAACTTCTCTTTATTGGTTTTCATTCCTGGAATTACTGGGACGGCAAGCAGTTCCTCGTAAACTCTGCGGTAGAGGACGAGAATGTCGTCAGTTTCCTTGTCTGCCTCTTTCTTCGTGGCAAAGGCAGAATGTCCCTCCTGCCACAAGAACTCACGTGTGCGGAGAAACGGCATTGGGTCTTTGAATTCCCACCGCAAAATTTAAAATTACACAGTAAACCACAACGTTGTTCCACTGATTAAGTTTTAAAGGTAGATCCCTGTAGGACTTGATCCACCGAGCAAATGCCGGGTACATTACAGTTTCACTAGTAGGTCGAATGGCAATCGGTTCAGCCAAAGGAGAATCACCAGAGTGAGTTACCCAAGCGACCTTTTGTTAGTGAGACTACTACTTCTGGGGAGAAGTCATCGATGTGCTCTTTTTCCCGAGTCAATGAAGACTTAGAGACAAATAGTGGGAAATATGCGTTTTTAACTCCAAGTTTTTTGATTTCTTTATCAAAAAACGCCCACAATGTACTCCCAATGGAATACGAGTAGGGCATAAGGATATAACAACCGGAGACGTCATAATAATCAATCAATTCTGCTTTGACGATAACCTATTAACTGCTTAGAGAAAAAGACACCTGACGGTACACTTTGAGAAGTTTTCTTCCCTGCTGACTTCTATTCCGAGTTTCGTTTGTTTTTTCTTTACAACATTCTTATTGGAGGAAACTCCGTTGGCTTTTTCCTGTTACATAATTAAGCGAAAAATACCACAGGATTCTGCATGTGTCTTTAAATCCTATTTTATTTACTTTTATTTGTTTATTTTTGAATTTTATTCTGTAATTTTATTTTATAATTACTTTTTTATTTTGTTTTGATTTAGTTTACAATTTTAATCTTCTGACAAAGCGCAACTGGCTAAAAGGGTGGCTAATTCCACTACAAAAACCGGGAAAAGTAAAGGCCCCCCTCACAACTTCAGACCTATTATACTCCTAACCTCCATACGAAAAACATTATCCCTCATTGCTTTAAACCGAATAAAGGAGAGGGTGAACATATTTCTTTCGGACGGCCAAAGTGGATTCCGGACGGGCAGGTCCACGGCTGACGTGGTATGGGGGCACAGGTGGTATTGTGCCCTGTGCCAAAAATACAAAAAATCTATTGAGATACTTGGTATCGACATGTCCCGTGCGTTCGACTCGGTGGACCGTGGAAAACTTATGGAAGTGTTGGAGAGTTTTCTACTGCCTGACGATGTCAAAATAATACACTTACTCATGCGGAACACTCAACTTGCCGTCAAAATTGGTGACTCTACCTCTAACTTTTTTTCGACCTCACGTGGAGTTCCACAGGGGGACTCACTATCCCCGGTCCTCTTTATTGTCTACCTTGAGGCCGCAATAAGAGAGTTCAGACCCCTGGTTGGCAACAATTATAACGAGATAATCTACGCGGACGACCTGGACTTTGTTTCTGAGGATATTCAAGTACTTCAACACATGCTTAACGTTCTTCCACACGTATTCTCGAAATGGTTCTTAACCGTTAACACCGATAAAACAGAGTTCACAACACTTACACGCAATGACGAAGATCGGACGAGTCTTGGAGAAAGCAAAAGAAGTGGGTTCGCTTCTCGGGGACTCAGAAGATGTTTCTCGGAGGAAAATCCTCGCAATGTGTGCACTAAAGAAAGTATCGAATATGTGGGGTCATAAGAAGAGGATGGGATTAAACACCAAACTCAGAATATATAAGGCTTTTGTCATCCCCGTCCTGACCTACAATTCAGGCACTTGGGGAATCTCTAAACAAGAGATGGACCGTCTTGACGCTTTCCACAGGACACAATTGAAATCAGTAATCAAGATCAAGTGCCTAAGAAGATCTCAAACAATGACCTCTACTCGAAGTGCAAATCTGGTATACTATCCGAGAGATCTTCAGATCAAGATGGAGTCTCTTTGGACATATCTTACGTCTAAATGCTCAAGTACCCGCGAATATCGCCATGGAAAACTACCTAATGCATACGGGAGCCGGTTTCCGTGGAAGACCAAGAGTCACACTCCCAACTATTTTGAATGGAGACCTGTCGGCTGTGGGACTGAAGCTCACTTCCGCAGACGACCTAGATACCTTAAGGGAACTGGCACGAAGTAGAGGGTCCTGGAAAAGGCTGATAGAGAGGATGGCTAGAAATACGGCACAAGGGAGGCTTGATTAATTTTTGACTTCTCGGGAGTGCTTTAAATAAATAATAATAAATAAAGCGCAACTTCTGATGACATCGGATCTGAAGGTCAATTATTGTCAAACAGATCCGACCCGTGAGGCGACGAGTCCTTCTGGCACGACACAGTTGTTAAAAGGGATCTTCCTACATTTCTCCCTGATTAAATCCTTTGACGAAGATTGCATTATGAAAACTATTCCGCTAAAGAATGAAGTGATGTCCGTGACGGTAAGACGTTGGACAAAACGGAAGAGGGCGGAACACTTCTCCACCTCTCTTCGTAAGCGGAAGCCTGTAATGAAGTATTGGAAGATGGGTTTGGTCGGCACAAGCAGATGTTCTTTTTTTGGTTCCTTCCTTGGATTAGTCAGTGATGACTGTTTGTGCTGGACTTACAATGGTAAATCTGGGGTTAATAACAATACAATTTTAACCGCCAAAATTCCCCCACTCTACTAAGGGATTTTAAAACTGTGAGGATTGGCGTTTTCTTCCTTTTCTGAGTGGACTTGTGTGATATCGGTGTCTACTTACTCGATGGTGGAAACTGAATGCATTGAAATAGTTGCTAATTGTTAACAACGAGGAAATTTGGGTGGAAGAAACAAATAGAAATGATAGTAGAAAGTACGACACAAGAGAAACCCTAAGTTTTTATATGTCTATGAGAAAAGTAGAAGTGCTTTTAGCTAACTGTCAGTATGCTTGATCACTTTAGGAGATTCCAATTGGGGGTATCTACTTGCATTATTTATATTGTAACTAATAGCATCTCTCGACTTTGTTAATGAATTTTGTTTTTTAGAGTTGTCCAGTGGATTATCAAAAAAAAGTGTCGGTGCATCAGGGTTTTAATCACTAATCAAGACTATTAAGTCGGCATTTGTAAGACATGAGAAATAACAAGGCACTTCAGACCGTTGATGAAGAAACTCAATTAGTATTGATTTATTGTCTATTAAAATTAGGTTCTTAAAATTAAACAGTACTCCGAGGGAACTCGTTCGCAATCCACGCAGCAGGCTTCCTCAAATGACATTTGTTTAATTGTTAAAAAAAATTTTTGTTTTTAAAAAAAAAAAAAAATTAAACAGTTATTCAGCACTTAATCTAGGGAGCTTGAATCGTCAGACTGTTTAATCTAGCGATAGCTAATAAGATACGTTCTCTAAGCTATCCAGTCTCATGTAGATCCTTTGTGACTCTTTGGATCATCAAGGATTTCCGACGTCTCGACAACAAACTTATTTTTTATGAGGTAGTTAATTAATATTAATTTCCTTGATTTATGCCACAATGCTCATGATAGGGCTTCTAATTTTTGAATTTTTCTTTAATATTTGTCTTGTCTAATAACATTGAAATTGATTGCTTGTCGAAACATCCGCAGGTATAAGCAGGAATGGAATTAATTTGGTGATCCCGATTTCCTATATCTCATTTGCTAATTTTTCCCTGTGGTCCGCTTGTGTCTACTAGAAGTCGATATAGGAAGGATAGCTCATTTTCAGAATGTAATACCCATGAACATAGTGGATTTCCTTGTTCTTGACAGAACTAGAAGAATCCGCGGCCATTCCTTCTTATCAATAACTCCAACAATGGAGCGTCGAGGATAGGGTCTGTTCGACTCCGTAAAAGGCGTAGAGCCTTTTCGTGCAAGCAACTGATTTTGTCACAACGACGACGCAGAATGCATACCCATATTCTATAGAAGGCACATAATTCGTCGGTATAATTTACTTATGCAATCTTTACCTGTTATGTTCCTCGCATCTACAATGTTTTGGCTTGAAGAATGACATCATTATCAGTGAACAACTCACTGCGGAACCGGATGGTCTACAAAAGGACTCACACCTAGCAAAAAGGAAAAAAGAAGTGAAGAGCACTTCTTGGTTCTCCTTCATCGATTGATTATCATAACTGTTCACTGCTTAAATAAAGTGTGTCTGCTGCCTGGGAAGAGCTATAGCTAGTACGGCTCTACGACAAGAAAGACATCCCAATCACTTTGTGAACCTTTAATCAGGCACGCAACTCCAAAACTCTGCTTATGATATTAGTTATGTTCAATTGCAAGATTGACCGGTACTGAGCCACCCGATGCAACTATGTGAAGCGTTAGAGAGGCAGGATGACTCTTTTTAATACCCACTACCACAGTAGATTTCAGAAATGTACTTTCGGAACCGACATTTTTGAAGTTCTTGATTCTGATTAACAGAGCTGGGTGCTTTTCTATCTGAATCATACAATTCCTTGTCCATTGCGAGCTTGTGTGTCTCGGAGGAGAAGCACTGTCAAGCTGAGGGCACGACTGGGTCGAATCGATTGGAATTTAAGAGGAAGGGGACAAATGGAACTTTTGGACTACTACATGTCTTTTTGGTCCTGGTAATCACGTCTATGTGAAACCTTCCGAGATCGTTTTGAAAAATTTGCCTTTCTGGATCTAAGATGGCGGCTTAAATGAGTATGTCAAGGATATGGTCCCCTCTACTATGAAAATATGTCGGTTATACCAGGTCAATGTCCCTTGTCCGTTTTGGCTTCATATGTATGAATTGATGAGGAGAGGCCACCAAGGTGCTATAACTTCCAGCTATACGGAAACATATCTGCTTTTACCAAAAAGAGGCGTCTTCTTTGTGGTGGAAAGCACGATCTTGTCAGATGTGAGGGTGTATCGAGATTGAGGATCGACTGCATCAACTTTGGTTCAACTAATTATTGCGCTATGTAAGGGGGATTATAAGACAAACTTGGACAGCGTTTGGAGGTCTTATCCGAAACCTCTAGATTTGAAGTTCCAACGCCGAAGGATCCAAACCATTTCTCCTATAATGATGGTGATAAACTTGGAGTTTTTATTGCTTCGTTCCACTTCTCGCTTATGTGGATATGTCTAGGATCGTATGGGACCGTACTGGTATTTCCTAGAATGGAGAAGGCACATCATGACAAACTAGATGGTGGCTTCTATTGATAGAGGAGATTCTTTTTGTTTTCAAGAAACACCTGGAAAGTGCAGTGGTTGACGCCTCTCTAATAATGTCTGTCTTTATCATACTCTCAGTCTGTCAATTCTACCCAGTTTTAATTGAAACTTTCAACGTCAGAGGAATCGCTTCGAACACTAAACAGGAGATCTTATTCGTGGATTTTTCGATGAACTGCGGAGACGTGCGACGATAAAAATTACATGAAGAAAACTATTGAAGAGCACGTCAAAAGCGGAACCCAAAGTATTCATATGCTTATGGGTAACGCGCGAGTGCATTTAACTAATTAACCTGGAAAATATACAGGGCGTAGATCCACTGAGTCTAATCCCTGACGACATGAAAGAAGATTCGCTGTATTTAATCAAGTATTCTGAAGAAGAGGCTAATGATTATAAACGGAGTAGTCACTTCATGGAAAGTGAAGATGGCGATCAGTGAGTGTAAAGCTTAATAAACATGGTCATGTTTAAAGAAGGGCCAGACATAATGTTTTGTGTTCTAAAGAAATTGTTTGATGCAAACTTCAGGCTTGGATATGTTCTACATTCATGGAAGAAATCTATAATGACGACAGTCCCAAAGTCAGTAAATCGAAGAAGGATAAATCGAAGAAGGATCCAACCAATTATTTTTGTATGCTTGTCTTCAAAAGATCGAAGATAGTAATTTTCTACTGGGGTTTCCATCCGGGTAGGCCATGTGCAAACTGCATCTACCAATTGAATTCGGAATAGGCTATAATTGGTCGGAGAGAGCTAAACCTGTTATGAATGGACATTTCTACGGAGTTTGATAGCGTTTGAATGAAATACCTGTGGCTCTGCTCGTGTCGGCGGATATTCCGAAGTATCTATTTAATTTGTTAAGAGATTTCTTAACGGGAATAGGAATCTTATATGAAACTGGGCAGAATTATCTCCAGTAAGATATCGCTTATCAGGAGAGTTCCACAGGGATCAGTGCTGAGCCCAATTCTTATTTAATATCTTCATGGCGAGTTTCCCAAAACCACCGGGTTTTAAATCTGGAATCCTGATTTATGAAGACGACATTATTATTATGGATGCGTCCAGAAAGTCAGGCTAAAAGAATACATAGAGATTATCGAAAGTTAATTTAGCATGATAGGGTTAAGGCTCTCTGCTAAAAGTCAGGGATGGCATTCGTGTTTACTGATATGTTAAATATGTAAGCTATTAACTTGACTTCTCGAGGACCGCTGTTTTAGTTCGATGTTGATGATTTTTAAGCTCTAATTTTCAGTTTTAAATTTATTTACTCCGGCTACCTTCAAGTGAAGGAAACCGGTGGCTAACAAGAACGTAGATAAGAGAGAAGACGATCTGTTTTTCATGAGGGTCGCCTGCTCGTCAAGAAAACTGCTTACAATTGTAGCCAACAGAGGTCTTGCCGAGATGGTTTGTCTGGTAGTGGCTACAGGATGAGCGCCAAGCTCAAGTTCTCAGTTCCTTATATTGATACTCTATTAGAGTGGCGTCATTGATCCACATGTCTCAGGTGGCACAAAAAAGATCATTTGTTTTTTCCCAGTCGACTGGTGGGTTTCCAAAACTGCAAGGAATGAACGTCTTTTACCTTTATGCTGGTTCTGTATGGATTTAAGTGACGTTGAAGAACTCTGTTTCTGTAACAGTGGAACTGGATAAACTTAATTAGTTGTTTACTGTTAACTTCTTTCTCAGTGTATCTGGAGTTAATAATAATAAATTTAATAAAATAAAACATTTAAATTAAAAAAATATATAATAAATACCGGGTTTTTTATTCGTTCTGGTGGTGTAGTGACTGAGGAAGAAATATTATTGGAGACTTATGGTCGAATTCAGAGGAATAAATTTGCTGCTTCCACTTTGAATTTGACCTTCAAGACTCTGATTTTGAACTTCCTCGAGTCTGACAAGTCAAAACCCTAGTGTGGACCATATTCAGAGTCCTCGTTCCTGGCGGTTACTTAAAAGTTTTGATCTTTAGGATATTTTCCCACTAGACTCCCAATGATGACTATGACGACTCCCTCTCATTTCTAATAGGGACAACAAAGTCTTCAATTCCCATAGGTAGTTTGTCATGATTAGTAGAAATGCTGGGTTTTGGAGGAATTTTGGAAATAATTGGAGAAGTGCTGTGTAACTCCTAATCGATCTGAAAGGCAGCTGTTTGATCTTCTTAGTGAAGGAATCCAATCTGAGAAGCGAAGGTGCTGATGACTGTAAAATATTAAACTGGATGCAGAGGACCGATCATGTCTTCCTCTTTACTTTGTGAACACGTGGATAGACTATTTCAAGATCTATGGTTTCGTCTACAGGCTCTCAGACGGAAGTATAGAAGTCATCTTCATTGACTGTTCCTTCATGATTAACCTTGCCGACCATATGTACACTTGTTCAAGTTCACGGAAATGATAGTTCAAGGTTTCTTCCAAACCCACCATTTCTATAAATCATGACAAACTTCCAATTGGAATTAAAGACCTCGTCGTCTTTATCAAAATGAGAGGGAGTCGTAAGACAACTCATTGGGAATCCAGAGGGGAAATATCATAAAGCCAGCCATAAACGAAGACTCCAAAATTTGCTCTGCGCTAGCGTATTTTACTGGTCAAACTCGAGGAGGTTTAAAATAAAGTCCTTGGCAGTTGAATTTGAAATGGGGACAGTAAATTTATTCTTCCGAATTCGATTATAAGTCTCATCAATGAAATCCACTTCAAAAAGTAGCCTACCGACGAGCATCGTATATCTGACTAATTTGAAGACTTATATTATACAACCGAATGATTTTGGTAGCATGATCCGGGCTAGAATAGAATAAATCAGAATGGTCCCACATCAATGAAATCCACTTCAAAAAGTAGCCTACCGACGAGCATCGTATATCTGACTAATTTGAAGACTTATATCATACAACCGAATGAATTTGGTAGCATGATCCGGGCTAGAATAGAATAAATCGGAATGGTCCCACATCAATGAAATCCATTTCAAAAAAGTAGCCTACCGACGAGCATCGTATATCTGACTAATTTGAAGACTTATATCATACAACCGAATGATTTGGTAGCATGATCCGGGCTAGAATAGAATAATAGCTCATTAATTAACTTTTTGGAAAGCCCTCTAAAATTCTATTTTTTTGTTTTTAATAAATTAATCAATATTTTTCAATAACGAAAATTTTAATTGGGTTTTAATTTTTCCTGTTGGCTTTTTGGAGTTTGTTAATACAAAAAATCCACTTTGATACTGAAATCAATTACATTGATCTACATGAAAGTCTGTGATGCGAGATTTTCATTAACATCATTTTGGGTAGTAAATATTCTAGTTAAAATTAGACGAGGAAGAATGGACTGAGGGATCCAGTTTGGTGTCGACAAATGGATTAAGTTTAACGACGATCAGTTCGAGTCTGTTACAGTAGAAATGAACTGATTTAGATTTGGTTATTACACGCATTTTGTATCGTTTTCAGGAAGACCTTCAAGAATTCGTTAAATGACTTGAAAGAAAGGTTGCCTTCTAAAAAATTGGTAAAGGACTCCAGTGGTATTTTTCTTTTATATATTACTTGTGAACTCTGTAGTGGTATTTTTCTTTATATATTACTTGTGAACTCTGTAGTGGTATTTTTCTTTTATATTACTTGTGAACTCTGTAGTGGTATTTTTCTTTATTACGGCTGCACTGACTGCGTGGCTATTCCCTCTCAGGATGGCGAACGAGATTCGCTCAAATAAGCAGCAGCGACCACGAAAGTCACCTGTTCATGTGCGATCTGATTCCCTAGACGAAACAAGAATAACAGCGTTGCAAGCGCAAGGGAACCAGACGTATCAACGGCGAGTAAAACAAACAAATAATCCTTAGGTAGGACCGCGTACTTTTCCCGTTTCATCTTCTCGGCCTTCTCAGCGGCAGACAGGCTCCAGAGGCACTATGGAGAAGTTGCAAAAGGCAAACGTGTCGGTGGAGGTAACGTCCCAGACAAAAGGTTTCCCGGCTTCAAAAGGGAAAATTGTCATCCCATCTGGTCGTTTCCCGTCCCACCTGCAAAGACCGACTGGTTCGAGCATGGAGGAGTGTCCGGCGGCGTCCAAAGCTCGCCTAACGACTTCTTTCAAGGCCATGTGTCTGGGAAATTTGCCTGCACTCTTCCTGCAGGAGAGAGGGTGCAGGCCAAAACAGTCGATCTGGTCTACGCATTGGCACGGATTTTTAATCCCAGTCGCAATGAGATCCCAATACGGACGCATTCATCATCCAGGAAGGTACCCAGAACTCCATTGGGAATGGCGTTGAGCCAGGCACCGCTCTCGGAAGACGCCCCCGACAACAAACAGGCACGGCGATGTTGCTATATGACACTAGCAAATCTTTGAAAGAATTCCAGCATATAGCATCGTCCAAGCCACGCTGAGAGAACGAGGAAGCCAGGGAAAGATGATAAGTGCGGCTCCAGGCTTCACGAGCATGGACGGTGTCCTGGTCAATAGAGAATTCAGGTAGGGAGTGTAGAATCCTCTTGAAATGAGTGTCGCAGGCCATTAGCGATGATAGATATGAAGGGAGAGAAAGGTCCACAGGGTTGCGAATTCCAAGTGCTCAGAGTCTCAATTGCAGCGTGGCTTGCTTCTATGAGTATTCATCGAACCGGACATTAAAGATACCCTTCGTTATCGTACGGAAGATCCGTTAATCTGTGCGAGTTGGTCACACTGGGTGAAATAGGGAGCTGTCCTCAGGACATTTGCAAGCCTCTATACGTTGAGACTGTTTTTCAGGAGGAATAATGCTGTATGCATGTCAAGTAGACACAAGCGGTCCTGAGTCTCTTCAAGTAACCGTCGTTTTTCACATATAGCTCTTCCCATTGAATTTATGGTGATTGGGGATCCGAGGAATATAAGTTCTTCATCGGGTGTGGAAATACTTCCAGGCAGTAACTTTCCGAAACATGAAAAAGCTTTTGAATATTGCTCTTCTGAAAGTCCGCAATTGTAGATTTTGGATTTAGTGCAATTTAATTCCAGTTCAGCTTCCAACAGTGCTGGAATTATAACTTCCAAATCCCGGAAAACAGTATCCGGGGTCCTCCGAAGGCCGCATCATCCAGATATAGGTGAGGGGCGAGCGCGGAAGTTTGGTGATTTTCTCTATTGCAAGACAAAACAATAAGGGTCCAAGGGGATCTCCCTGTTGCACTCCAGAATACGAATGGATTAGGTAGTCCCCGAAAAGTAAGGATGAAGGTAGGCTGTATGACTGACTCACAAATTCGAAAATATTAGGGCATCTCTCAACACACGCCTCAGGATATTGTCCCTCCTTAGACTATTGAAGGCGTTCTTGATGTCCAGTTTGACCAGGACATTTCCCCGGGAATTTTCTATACTGCGGTTTATGAATGTCCTCACTGAATGAACAGCGGCCTCGCATCCCAAGTGAATACCGACGCCTACTTGAGGGGGGTTTAAGAATTTTGTGACGAGTGGAATAGAATGTCTGGAGGCAATTTTAGCAGCCAGTCTTCTGAAGACAAACCCGACCGCAACTGGTCGTACTCTGTCGCCTTACTTATCGAAGGCTATCAAATTGGCGGAGAACAGGACATAGCGGATAACTTCGGGAAGAACTCCAGACATAATCCGGTTCATAAGTGAAGTAATTGAATTCGTAAGACGAAGTCCCTGTCTCCTACGGACAAAGAGGTTAGATCCTTCAGGTAGCCAGGTTTCATTCCGTCGAGCCCGCCACTGCTACTAGGGGCAAAATTCCGTATTGGCAGGAGAACTTCATCGTTTGATACAATCAGGGGAGTCACTCCGGATGGGGGAGCGACTGGGTGTAGGTTTTGGGTGGTAGTGCTTACAGCAAAATATTGTAGTCATCGGAAGTTGGTTTTCGCGGTCCACATGAGGAAAGTGCCCTGATGGCTGAGCGGGTACCACCTTCGATTAACTTCGACCGAACAGTTCTCTTGAGACGGAGCACTTCGACTTCCTCGTTCTGACCACGTGTCTCCCTCGTACGGTTAGAAGCCATGGGACAACTGGGGATGTAGATACCTCTAAAAAAAGAGCGAATGTTGGTCCTCATGGTGGTAGCGAGAGACTCCTTTACGTGACCATCTCGATCAAGTCCCAATGCGGAAGGCGCAAAACTGAATAAGCGCATCCAATCATGTATTGAGTTAGTCCGGAAGGCATCTTCGATCGTTTTGGCAAGGGCCTCCGCTGCGACAGGTCTTACGGCTTTGGGAATCCTCACAGGGATAGTCCGTGAAAAACGTAATTCAGAGATGCAGCGCAGGAACGTTTCAGGGTCCGTGATTGATGGGCAATTAACGGGAGAGTTAACTTTGGCGCGGGCACAGAAAACCTCATTGCATAAGCCGAAGCATGACTGGTAGTGCCATACTCCAAGCACGCGCGCTGCGGCTTGGGATAGCTTGATACACCCGAGGTGGAAAAAATCTTCACAAGCAGAGCAGGAGATCCCACGCTTCCGAGTTCTGACAAGCCGACAGGACGAACACATCTCAGTTGACTTGACTGGTACCTTTTTCTTAGAAGTGGGAACGTTCTTTTCAGGTGCTTTTCTCACAGCAGGCATAAACACAACAACAACCGAGAATTATATTGAAGAAATGTCGATCCAAAAACTTTCGATGATTATGATGTAAACAGTTGTGATAAAGATGCCAAAACTCTTGGATTTATGTCCTCCCTCTGAACCAGTTGTTATTCCCATTAAACTTAAAAAACCTGATTACAGTATACAACCGAGGGATGAAACTGACAAAGACATGTTCTATGAGGACTTTTGGAAAGATAAAGAAACAATCTTCAGAAGACGAAGATGATTGGTAAGTCTACATACGAGACTGTCATTAATCCTGGCGCGGAGCAACTGAGATTATCAGTAGGAATTGGAAGATCACTAAGGTCCTTGATCTTGGAGTAGTAAATATGAATGTACATTAATAAATAAGAATTTGAAAATTCGTTTGAACGTTACAATCTGCAGAGGATTGAACATGTTGAGGTTGTCAAAAACAGGCAATCTGTGAACATGGGAATCCAGTAGTTTATTAATGGCGACCCAGAGACTTTCCGTGGATATGATATATGTCAGAGGACGATCAGATATATACGTCATTTCTGGTAATATATTAAGGTACCTCTCCATTGGCCGACACTTAGGTTACAGAGCCTCGGAATACGCTATATGCCACTTCGTGGTATCATATCAAGCTGAGTTCAGTTAAGATGACGATGAAGCTGAAGAAGAAACAAAAAAACCGAAAACTAAACCAGCTAGACTTTGTAGAACAACTAAAAGTACTGTCATTGACTCAGATTCTTCTGTGTCATTAAATACTTCTTCAGAATCCATGGAAGAAAGACTAAGGCCTTGTAGAACAAGGAGAAAGCGTTCAGACAAATTTGTTACTATTAATGATGAAGAAAAAGTTGAGCTTGGAACATATCCTTACTTCAATGAGGTATTCCCGGTCTCTTGGATCAACATTTATCTGATCACGTTTATCCAATAAACGTAAAGACGGATTCAAAACCAAACAAGATGGAAGAACTGTAGATAATGCTACTACTACACGTTTTAGTTATTGCAGGATATTTTTGTTAAAGTAATGTTTGCTCTAATGGTGACTATTCCCTCTCAGGATGGCGAGCGAGATTCGCTCAAATAACCAGCAACGCTCCTGTTCGTGTAAAAATCCGACTTCTAGGCGACTCAAGATTTACAGCGTCACAGATGCAACCAGACGTTTCAACCGCTAGCGGAACAAACAAAAAAATCCTCCTGTAAGACCACGTACTTTGCCCGTTTTGACCTCTCGGCCTTCTCAGCGGCAGAACATGCTCCATAGGCAGTCTGATGTAGGTTGCAAGGGGTTACTTTGGATTAATAATAACATTATAAATTTATCAGCATTAGAGAAACAGTTATGAATCTTTCTAGCATCTTACTCAGCAAAATAGATTAAATGTATGCCAATATTTCGTGTGGCGCCATGTGGTGCTACATGGATAGTTTGTCAAAATTATTTTCCTTCCTTCCGATGGCGTCACTGGATCTACCTTACTGAGGAGGCGCCCAATGCCTAGCCGGCATCAAGAGGATCCAACAATTCTTCCCGGGGACAACGTCGTTACCTGGTGACAAGTTCTGGAATACTGGAACTAGTCAGGATCGAGGAGGTAGTTAGTTTGGTTACCCTTGGTCTTGGAAATAATTTTAATTTATTTTTTTAGTATTTTAATCCTTAACACCCTATAATTTAATTTCATCAGAGCTCTAATTGATGATGCAGTAGAGTCGATGCGAAAAATAATGGGCTGAAGGGGTCATCAATGATTAAATCTCTGTAAACGATATTGAAAGTATTGCAAAAGTCTAACTTAGGATTATGGTATTTTATGCCTATGGTAGACTCGTAACTGCGAACTAAGCGGATCGTTCTTTAAATCTACGGGGAATCTTAATCCCAAGTTGAATTAAACTCAGTTGGGATTAGAATTTTGCAGAATGCTCTTGCAACGATCTTCATGTCAGGCGTCTAAGCACACTGGCTATTGGTCTTAACCCACCACATGCTTTTTGGAAACAATTAAATTTGATACAAGCAGAAATTTCAGGGCGTAATTTGAATCTTCTGCTCAAAGAATGTGATAAATAAGAGCCTTCATTGAATTCCCCATATATTCCCCATATCGACTGCAGTAACAGAAGTAAGGCCTTCTAAACCGGCCTGGAATGATGAAATAGCTGATTGTATATTGCTGATGCTATGTTTGGGGGAAGGAATATCCCATCAAGAAACTTAACAAGGCAGTTAAACCCAAACTAACTAACTCCTTGATCCTGACGAGTTCAAGCGATTCCAGTACTTGTCTCTAGGTAACGGCCGCTGATCACCAATTAGCACATTTCTTTTGGGCAGCACGTTGTAGGGAGCACCAGATCCAAGCCATAGAATTTACGTTATTAAGTTATACTCATTTTCTCTCGATGTTTTTTTATCATAGACAAGATGGACTGTAGTGATCATCGTGTTCTATTGACAGCGCTGAAGACTTTGGTTACTCAATTGATAGCTGTGAACGATATTTTTCAAAGATAAATGGATACACACATATTTGCGGTCTTCGATGTCTACTCATCGCCTGTCAATATTATCGATTTATTTAGTCACGATTTTTTAAGTTAGTTATGGGGGGCATCATTATCATACATTCGCACCGGCATGTCCCTTCACATGTGGATTATCAAATGATGAGTTTGGTAGACTTAACATGGTCCACAGAAGGCAAGTACATGTGGTCATTGGTGACCAGCGGCCAAAAAAGACCCCCAACCGAACAATATATTCATACTACAAGATCCGGAAACTGTCTCAAACAATCATCGAAGATCGATAAACACTTTATCTTACAGAGAATTATGTAATGGAAGTGTATTTCAAGGAGTAATCCCCGAAATTCCGAGGAAGGCCAAAAATAACCCTTCCGGTTGTTCTCAACGCCGACCTAACAAAAATCAATGGTAAAGTCCTCACACAAGCAGATCTCGACATTCTACGAAAAAGGGCACGGAACAGGGGGAGCCTGAAAGAAGTTAGCTGTCCAGATCTGTCAGGCGGCACAAGAGGAATCTTAACTTAGTTATTATTTCTAGAACAGTTTTTTAATAATAATTGTAACAGTGTGGATGAGTAAATTATCACCAATGAAATCCGAAGATCAGTAAAGCAATAATTCACCATTACATTTGAGATATCCGGGAGGTAATCGATATTCAATAGTAATTTTTGTAACAAAATTTTATTTACAGGGTTTTCGATAAATAAATGGAAAGTCCGATTATTCTAGACCTTGGCTTTGAAAAAGCAAGGTCACCCAAATACTTGAAGTAAAACCTAAAAATAGTACAATGATCTCTAGGAAAAAGGCATAAAGAACTAGCACTACTTGCGGGGACCTCCAAGGTCGATATTTGGTGGTCAATGAGACGAGAATAATGTGGCTTTGCAAACTATTGCGGAGTCTATCCATAGAAATAGTCATTCGGGGATTCGTAAACTGCAGCAAGAGTGTTTACACTCCTATTTTCCAATAAAACGGAAAATTATCGAAAGAATTGTCAAAGAAGTTGATGGATGAAGAATCAACTAAAAATTGGAAAAAATTTATTAAACGAAGCACCTATACATATAACACCACGATCCATTCCTTCACAAATGAAACTCCATTTATAAAACTGAGAGGAGTTTCAGATAAAAGTTTATTATTTTTTAATTTCATAGAAAATGAGAGTTCGGATGATGCTTTTCCACGATCATCTGAGAATATTGACGTGGAACATACTTCAGATGTTTCAGGTATTTACTGTATAAAGTCTGCTAGAAAACTTAGATTCAGAACATTTTGATTTAATTTTTCTTCAGAAAATCTAAATTCAGCTTATTTTAAGCAGATGAACAAAAGAATGAACGTTCATCAATCAAAATATGATTTTTCTATCGGAAATGAGGTATTTTTAGTGAATAAATTTATTTAAAAAAAAATAAAAATAAATTTAGATATGAGTTTTAAAGGATTATGGGACTAATCCATCGCTAAAGTTGAGCAGATTTGAATCTCCATATGAGCCAAGTAAAATTACTCAAATTTTGTCGATCAACCGAATAGAGGTTTATTTAATTTTTTTATCACAGACTAAGGCACGATCATGAGAATTGAAAATAGTTAACATTAGTCGAGTCAAGAAAATATTGACTTTTTAAATATTTAAATTCTTTGATTAGAAACCAATTGAATGACAGGTGACATGTGGATTGACAGGTGAAATGTAACAAGCACTGGATGGGTAACCTGGGTGGGACGCGACATATTAAACTAACCCCACTCAGAAGATACAAACCCTTCAATTAGTTTTTCGTGTCTTAAAAAAATACATAATTTCAACTATTCACATCAAATTTACCAACCCTGGATTCCCACATGTCTTTATTCTTTTCAGGAATTTTTACTTTACGCCACGACTCCTTTTCTTCTACGGACAGCCCCATGTTTCACGGACATAAACTTTCTGAGAGCCATCGACGAGAAGCTGAGGACTGCCGTTGAAGAAACGCTCAACATTTCTTTTGATAAAAATAAGTGGATCGAATACAAACTTCCTCTTCGCCACGGAGGAATCGGAGTACGCTCTCCACTAGAACTCGCCCTCCCGGTCTTTCTATCTTCGATATATACTACCAGTGGTCTCACACGCCAGATCCTACGCTACATTAACGGATCGACGCTAAACCAGTAGTATACATGGCTTGGGAAGCCTGGACACGACTGGGTGTTGGGTTCCAGAAGAACGCTAATAAACAACGAGAATGGACATGCTTTTATGCTCAAAGATAATAGAAGAGATAAAACCTGTGATTGATCAGCATAGTCTGGCTTCTGCAACGACGAACGAGAGTAGAGCCTGCCGTAGAGCATTGCCATGTACCTGACTTGGGACAATATTGGATAACAACACGACGAGGATAGGGTTTCTGTCCGCCTCTGAATGGATGTTTGCACGATCCATCGGTGTAGATGTGGAGGAATGGTCGACACGAAAGGTCTTCACGCTCTTTCCTGCCTTGGAGTGCTTGGGACTTGAGGCTGCTGGATTTCCTGTCAAATTGGAGCCGCTTGGACTTGCCCCAGCCAATCAAAGACCGGGCGAAACCACTCTCTTCCCATGGGAAAGTGGTAAATACCTTGCCTGAAATGGCACCTATGTCGATAGCCTCTCTCCAACCTTGCAAGATAGCAACTAACCCAGGCTCTGCTTCAAAGAAGGCTGAGACCCTAAAGTTAAAGAAATACACATGTCTTGGTGGACAGTTTATTTTTAAACCAATCGAAACATCAGGAATCATAGGAAACAGATCACTGATCCTGCTAAACAGAATCTGATCGCTCATCGCGAAAAAAATGATAAGAGAGAGATGAGCTGGTTCATTGAGCGCATTTCCTTGCAAATCGTCAGGGGAAATGCGTTCTCAATTAAAAGAGCAGCCAGTAGTTGATAACTTATTTTTTGCATTAAATAAATGTGTTATATGGTTAAAAAATTAATACAAGAGAATCCTTCCAAAATAAAAAAGGAAAGAAAAGGAAAGATACGACCGAAATCAAAAGTAAGGGAGATTTTCGGTAGAGATAATTCACTTACTAAAAGAGGTGTAAGGGATATTTTGCGGGAAGAAGGATTTGTATTATAAAGTTCAAATAAAAATGGAACAATTAAGAATGAGAAATTAAAAATATCTTCAATCGTATAAACATATGAACATATCAATGTACTCTGCAAATATGCTTGGAATGAGAAATAGAATTTTAATTTTCTTAGACGAAGTTGGATTTAATTTGCATCTTTCAAATAATTATGGATAAAACTCCGTACATAACAGAAAGAGGTCGAAAGTTTTTATTAAAAAATAATTTTATTAAAAATAAAAAAATAATTGAATAAAAAATTATAATTTAAAAAACAAGCTGACCAGGCAATCGATGGATTCGTGAGACTTTAATATAATTTAAGATTTTTTCATTTTCAGCAAAATTTATGTGGGTGCAGGAATTAGCATAAAGTTGTACTCTATGAAGTAACGTTACGAGTGCCGGGAAAGAGGCGAGTGGCCCCTAGTTCGAATCTCTCTGCTGTACATTCCGTTTGAAGGCTCTACACATCTACTATGCCTTGGTTTGACGAGTGACGTCGCCATCAGTGAACATTTCACTGCCGAACCGGGCATACACTCATCAAAAAGAAAAAAGTGAAGAGCATTCTTTGGTTCTCCCTCATCGATTAGTTATAATAACTGTTCTTTACTTAAATAAAGTTTGTCCTGTCTGAGTGGAGCTATAGCTAATTTGGCACGTGAAGACTGCTGAGAAAGGCTGGGATCACCTAAATTATTTTATTCTGACTATGACCTTTCCAAAAGTACAAGCCATCTCCGTTCGCGAAGTTTTTTGAGTCGCGTTGCACTTCTATTTTCAACCATTCAAAGGCTATTAAGATGAAGCGGAAACGGTCTCCGAGGGCTGAATATTTCTTTGGGTAAATTGAATACAGAATTTTAAGAAACGATTATTAGGAATTTTGTTCGACAATGGAAGCAAGTCAGGCTCCAGCTGCCAAGATACAGTGAGCATTGGCCAGAAGATGGTAATTCCAAGGCGTGAGAGAGCCATCTACTTCATAGAGGCCACTGAGTCGCGATTGCATCCCAATTTCATTGATGACTACCAATTCTTCCAACCACTCCAGAGATTTCAAAGGAGATTGGGGCGAGACGGAAGCGACACCCGAGAACTGAGTACCTCTTCAATTTCGTCTGTTTGGCAGAGTAGGAATTTCCCATTAACCACTAGTGAAATCTAGTTAAAAACTTTGATTAAAAGCATCTTAGTGATTCATAAACAAATTTCAATAATATAAGTCAGTGACCGCATTTGAGGAGAAAGAACATTATATCTGACATAGAAACCACTCCACAAATTCTCAAATTATTAGATTCCTCAACAATGACCAACCTGTGAACCTGTCGTAAGGAACATCAACAAACTTGGTATTCAACAAACTTCTGAATTACCGAAAACAAAGAATCAGTTGGTAAGCAAAAACGAATCTCTCGACGGACTGTCTAATGAATAATTTATTCAAGGATTACGTAATACTTAAGAAGAGCACCAAACACAGTCTCTTCAATATTGGAGGCAATATTCGCAGGCTCGCCGGCCACAATATTCTTAAAGTAAAAAATGTCACTACAATAGAATCAAACCGAGAAAATATATCAATGACATTCCCCGTTCGCGAGTCTATAAGAGGAAGTGAAGACACTCCCTTATTTTTCATCATTCGGAGGGCATCGTGAACCGTGGTTCGTTCATTGCACTAAAATGGAGCGAAAGTTAAACTGAAAATATCTCATCATATGTGCCAATTTGAAGAATTTTGATTTCTTCATACATATAGTTAGGGAGATCACTAAGGTCCTTGATCTTGGAGTAGTAAATATGAATGTACATTAATAAATAAGAATTTGAGGATTCGTTTGAACGTGACAATCTGCAGAGGATTGAACATGTTGAGGTTGTCAAAAACAGGCAATCTGTGAACATGGGCATCCAGTAGTTTATTAATGGCGATCCAGAGACTTTCCATAAATATAATATACATTAGAGAACGATCAGATATATTTGTCATTTCTTGTAATATATTAAGGTACCTCTCCATTGGCCGACAGTGAGGTCACCGATGTTCTCCATTCCATTAGACGAAAAGTTGGTAATCAATATATTAATCAAGTCTGTGATGGTCAACATCCCCACAATATTACAATTTTATACCGATTATCATATGTTTGGAACATATGGGGGCAGCACGCACGTGGTTTGTTATTAAAGCATTAAATGCATTCATCATCTATTATTATTGGCTAATGTTACCTTCAAATTCAAGTCCACTAAGACCACTTTTGAATTCTTAGGCATCAGATCAAAGCATGTATGATCCTTAAAAAAGGTCTGCACGTTGAATCGTTTCATTCAAAATATTGTGAATTTACAATTTCACCACAAAATAAATTTTTAAATAATTCTTATCATTTTTTATTTATTAAATAAATTCTTTAAAAATTAATGTAAAAATACTCAATAATATTTAGAATTTATATGAATTTTATAATATTCTTAGTGGAAAATAATTTTCAAAAATATATTAATTTGTTGACTCTGTTGGTTTCATGTTAAGATGATGGTTTTCGAAAACCAACAAATCTTGGTGGACATAAGCAAGAATTGGATAAAAACAACTGTTTAGATATTAGCATAAAATCGAGTTCTATATAGCCTATCAATAACAAAACTCTATAAAAATAACCAATCTTAGCCGAGATAACCAAATTATAGAGAAAGACTACAGAAAATAACAGCCAATCTTAATACAATTCTAGAAAGACAACTGATCAGATCTTAACAGTATAAAAAATCGATAATCAATCGACCTTAGCGGTGGTAACTGAGCTCTAGGTAAACCATCCTATCAGACCCTACTAGAGATAACGGAATTCAAAGCAGAGTACCTTTTCCCCTATAACAAGATTAGAGTAAGATAGACAACTGTGAATCCAAGGTTACCCATTGGGTTTATATTAGCAATAACAGTGCAATCTTGGGGCGACCCCAATCTTAGATAGTTGTAATGATGACTAAAAAAACCACAATCAAAATATTAGTAAGGGATTATTAGCAATGTTATTTTTTAATAAGAGTCATCAAATCCTCAACATCCTTCCTTTGAACCCGCAAAAAACGGTTGTCTCTGGTGGATGGAAGTGGGGTAATGTCCAAAATAGAAATAAGCCCATTAGAAGCCATACCTCCAGCCATTTCTATTATGAATGCCATTGGGTTACACTCATACAACAATCGTAACTAATTTGTCACAAACCGAAAACTTTTCCATTCTTGGCGTTTGTGGTGCCGGGTACATGAATATTCCACCATATTTGAGAGTTCGGTGAATATCAGCCACCATCGACCCAATATAACGGGCTTTATACGGTTCTCCCGTCTAAAATAAGAGATCATATACCTCTGGGTATTTTTTCCCCTTAACATACTCCTTAACAGCATCAGCCCAGTATTTCTCGTACCCCTCGTTGATTGAGTAAATACTCCCCCTGGGTGGGATCTTGATGTCCCTATCACTCAGAATAAACTCTCCAATTGACGGGTCCAGCATAAATCCGTTCACTTTTCCCCCCAAAGCCAACACTAACATGGTGGCACTCCCATATAAGGCGTATCCAGCACAGACGATTTGCCTCCCAGATTGTAAGGCATCCATAGCATTGGCTGGTTCATCAGTAGACTCAATAATAATAAAATCCAACTCCTTTGAGAATGCAGAATATTGTGCCGATTGAGCCCAAGCAGTCAATGTTAGAGGATCCGTCAAGGGGGTCGAAGCACACAATGTAAGATCCTTGCTTTTCAGAAGGAACCACGATGGCATCCTTTTTCTCCTCAGTTACAAGAATGCGAGTTGTCATGGAAGAAATAATCAAATTAGTGAACAATTCGTCAGCTATTTTGTCCAATTTTTTTACATCGTCGCCAGTTTCATTCACATTTCCGGCAAGTCCATATCTTGGGCATTAGTAATAGAAACTACATTTGTGTTATTCCAGCTCGACGGACAGCATTTGATATTGATTTACAGGCTGTCATTATAGCTGTAATAGCTTGCGTTAGTTCTCCGTGAGCTTCCGGGTATTGTTTTTGAGACTCCAAAATATATCGAGTCACAGTAACAAAATCAGTATCAAAAATTCCACCACCGTCCATAATCCTTTTGAATATTTTTATTAGATTTTTTTCGATTATTTAAGCAAAAATAATTATAAAATAATTTTTAAAATTATTAAACAAAATAACAGAAATTCTCTGTTAAGCGATATAAAGCGATATAAATATTAGAAATTGTTCAGGAGTGGTTTTTATCTAAAATGTCCTGACTCCATCACCAGCACGAAACTGAAGTACATCGCTCCTCAGGTATCAAAACTATTAGCTCCCATATTCATATTTCGACCAACATGAATGTCATTCCAGAAACGTTGAAACAAAAATCGGAAATTTTGACATAAAAAATTGACTTTAATGACTTTAAAATTTCAAAATTTTGACCTTTCTTGACTATGATAAATTTATCTACAAAATTTTTTTTAAAATATAAACAAAACTAATCAAAATCTTTGTTAAAATAAAAAATAATGTAATTCAAAACGTTTTAGGGTTTAAATTTCGGTCTTTAGGTAGTAATTTTTCAAATAAAAAAACTTCTCTCAACAAATGTGGAAGAACACTTTTTCATATAGTTGTATACATATGTAGAAATATGTTGTTATTCCAATTTTTTGATAGAAAGCATTTGATTAACAAATAATCTTGATTCCAGTACTTCCCGATTTCACATAAATCGTCCCCGAAATGCAATTTCTGAATGTGTTCAACAGCGTCTTCGCTGATCTATAGCAAAATCCCTTATAACATCGTCAATTATCTGACAGATAATCGAAGAGTTAGCCGCACTAGACAATGACGACAAGAGATTAAAATATTTTCTTGGAATCAGAAATTCTTCCAATAAGTGTATTGACCTATTTCTGTCCCGGGATATCAGTTTTGTCAATCAAAAAAAATTTTTTCAGATCTATAAGTGGAAACTACAGGCAGCATCTATAATAAATGAAAATAAAACCTCAAAAATATCTTAATTCTGTCATGCTGCTTCTGGCATAAATTTCTACACTTTTTCGGCAAGCGTAAGTAGATGGAAGATTATGTCCAATACTCTCAAACAAGTCTCCTAATCTTTTTGCAAGGGAGTATCGGAAAATTCCAGGATATTTTGTAACAACAGCCTTAATCTTTTCAATGTCAACGCGAGCGGCATCACAGTGAAAGATGATAATTGATTTCACGCGAGTATTTTACTTAAAAATTCGAAAAAAATAAAAATCAATAAATTTTTGGATTTTATTGACCTAAAAAATTAAATTTTGACCTTTTTACCCAAAATTTTGATTTTTTTGACTTTATAACTTTTAATAATAGTTTTGATTAAAAACTACATTTTTATAAGTTTTAACAATTTTAAAGAACATATCAATTTTAAAGAACAGAAAAATCGCCCTAGTCATCAGTTTATTTCCAGAGCGAACTAAGTTAATGTCGATCAAATAATATTTTGTTATTTGTTAACCTTCTAAAGATATCTTTTTCGTTCTTATGTCATTCATTTTATAAAAAAATGTCAATACTTTTTTTGACCTAAAAAATTGTGGTTTACTTCATTCTCCTATAAACTGGAAGAGAATACCAAAAAGTAATTCAATTTTTTAAATCGATTTTAGATCTTCAGATTTTCTCAAATTAATGTATTCACATCGGAAATAATAAATCTCAAATGAGATAATTGAAAAAAGTTTGTAAAGACAAGCTTTTCTTGTCTGTTAACTTGATTATTTTTCATAATATGAAGGGTAATAGACTTATATTACTTCAGTGATAGAACCTAAAGAAGATCGAATATCTTTCAATCAACAGCCACCAAAACTCTAAGGAAGTTTCCCGACTCAGTGACAGATTCGAGGCCTTTTCAAAAATCGAATTATGCTATACATAAGAATATAGAGAATGGTGGGATCCTAAGAAAAGATGAGAAAGCTATTAAGAGAGGCAGGATCAACTGATCTCCACGGTTATTTCCTAATGTAGTGATGATTATTGGTTTAGTACTAATTTTTTTCAAATTTTAGAAAAAACAGTAAGATTTTAAAAAATTATAAATTCTAGTTTAATAATCGGGTGGCTTACAGGACTGAGGAAGAGTGAGCCTAGAATGACGCGATGGCTCTCACAAAAAATTGGACTGACGAGCATGAGAGGTAACTCCCTTTGTGTGCTCAATGCCTGCAGGCCATAATGGAGACCTTGCAAAACAACTAACTTTATTTTTTATTAATTTTTGATTTAAATGTTAAAATAAATAGTCTTTACTAAAGTTAATAAGAAATAGTAAGAACAACAACTAATCCAATTGAGAACAAAATAGAGAAACTCCACGCATATAAAAATCGCCTTGCGGTTGCCCTTCACCGCATAGAAAGTTCATAGACATAATACACTGAGAACGTGTCGTATTTAAATACAACGGCAGTTTAACTGTATTTTCCTCAATCCTAGAAAAAATGTATAACAAAATAAACTCAGAATTGTTTTTCCATCGGAAGAATATAGTGGGAGCAAGGGAAGAAACGTCATTAGTCAGATATATATGATTTGATTTACTTTGAAATCCAAACATAACGACGTCTGAATATAAATGAAATCTTACCCGTGACTTTAAAGCTATAATTATCATCGACAGGCATCTGTTCATAATTAACGACAATATTAGGCTCAAGGACCAAATTCTCGATTAAAAGGTTGTTACTCCTAGCAACGTACTGCATAGTTGCCGAAAAGTAGGCCTCGGGGTAAAAAAGCCCTCCTAACCACACAGGCACGTTCTGGGAGTTATATTATAAACAACCTTTAGATTATTAATATTCGATTTAGCGACATTTTCTAGCTGTTCTATTCTCTTTATAAAATCAGAAATCCAGACGTGAACATTACATGAACGAGGAACTCTGTATCTGTTCCACGAGGACGGAATTGACCCCGATGTAATATCAGAGATAAGTGATCGAGTATAATTGGTCTGTCTAAGCTGTCTCCGGCAAATCATAATTAGCTTATTCACGTCATTTCTAATATCTTGTAAGAGTGAACTTCCAAGTTTGTATTCCCGCTCAAAATAACGAACAATCGGATCTTTGCTAGATTCACTAATTGTAGAAAAGGAAGCCAGAGATTTTGGTAGTTGATCGATCCACAAAAGTGAAGATTCGAGAAGTGATGACATCCACGAAGGGACATAAGTTTCCTCCTCGGAGAGATCATCCGTGGTACTTTGCTCAACAGCAGTTACTCTGAGTAAATTTGAGACCATTTCCTGACCTTAAGAAACTAAAATTAAAAATACTAACCTTTTTTAACCAAAAGAACTCCCTCGATATTGTTAGGGAGATCAAGCCAATCAGGCAGCTGATCATCACTTAAATTATTAATCCATTCAATAAAATCGTCAAAATTCGTTGAATTTGGAGGAGAAATTATCATATTGTGGGAACGTATGAGAATAAAGTCATCTTCAAAGCAGCAAACAGAAAAAAATCGGTTCAAAAAGGCATCCAATAAACACTAAAATCACAGCCAAGGAAACTTGGTCGAAAGGATTATCAATTTTGGCTCCATAAATAGATTGAGACATCAAGGTAATAATAGCATTCCATGGGATCTTACTAGGAGAGAGGTTAGAACGACCCTAATAAATGAATAACGCCAATTTACTAATGCTGTGGCATCAATCCAGGAGTTGATGAGCTCAAATCCAGCGTGGAGGTCAGCTTCATTGAATTCATAATTTTTAGTCCAACCAACGGGTAAAAAATACTGACGTTCTTGCATGATTGCATGAAACCAAGACATCATAAAATAGAATCTGATTCGTTCAATTGGGGGTTTAAAGCCCATGTGACGTATAACAGTGTCATAGGTTCGGAGCAAATTAGCTTTATGCCAGTTGGGGACTCGGCTATTATTACACGCCCTGACCTTAACAGATTGGATGGCAACTGAAAGTAAAAGCAAAGTTAAACCTTAGAATTTATCTCCATAGAAATAAACAGTCTAAAATCACTGTGAAAAGTCATCCCCCTCAATCTCTTCTCCAACTTGGCCAACCAGACGGGGGATAAATGAGCGTTCTTTAATATAAATCAAACAAATACTTTAAGCAAAACCCACGAGCCAGTTCTACCGGCAGAAGAGAGTGCCTTATCAGCCATGACAAACCCTTCGGAAGAACCTACAAATAAGAATAAGTGAAACCCAATGCAACAGATGTGAGAGCTTTGCAATGACTTTTTGCCATGTCTTGAACACAATATGAAGCATCATATCCGATCACTGAACACAACAATACTGGGGTACTGGAAGAAACCTAAAATTAGTAGTAATTATGCCTTATTAGTTGAGATATCAAACAAATTAGCATCTTTCTCACAGAGTTGATAGAAATCACATCCCATTATATTGTTTACAACAATCCGAGACATTGCCAAAACTCTGTCAGGTCTAAGAGCCTGTATTAGTAATAGTTTATTGATAGAATCGACGACTATTATTACATGACAATACTAAACTGGTATTCCCCGTTTGCCACGTTTGAGGAAGATCAGTAGACTCAGGAAATAGCGAATCTACCCAATTTTTAATATTCTTTAAATGTAGAAGACAGTTACCTCATTCTCTAATTTTTGATGCACGTCTTTAAAGAAGGTGATTGAAGATGACAGTGCAGCAAGTCCCCGAGCCTTGCACCATAACAATTACTACTACCTGATCTAGATTCAAATCAGCCTTTTCAGCACAATTCACTGTTCTAAATCGATACGAATTCATTAAAAAGTTGAATTCTTCATCCAATAGAACACTAAAACATTATGACAAAACCAACCCTCCAAATCTAGCACTATGAATCCTGGCAAGCAGCAAGGCAAATGTGATTCTATCCTGGTGCAGTAGTGAGGCAGACACCTCTATGAATATAATCTACCAAATAAAGTATACAATGACCTGAAATAATTGGTCGCATATAAATTTGAATCTATCGTCATATGAATTGATCAGTTTCAGTTCTGAACTGCTCAAAATTCTTTCAAAAATTGACAAGAAAAAATTTAAGGAGAATTGATAGAGAAAGTGTATCTGAATTGAGAATATATGTAATACTTGAGATAACGATTGTAGTGTAAAGAAAATGGAACTGCAGGAAACGGCCAAAGGGCGGAATAGGTCGAGGACAGCTTCAACTTCTGCCATTACGAGGTAATTGTCCTTCATTTTCTGAGAAATAACAGATGATTCCTTCTTCAGGTTCTCCAGTTTTGTAAGTACACTACAATAAATAAATCAACTCCACATATCATCATCAAGAATACGTCCCTTGGTTTGGTTCAAAGAATTCAGTAAACTCTTTTCCAATTTCCGTAGAGTTAAATTAAACTCGCCTAATAAATTCAATTTGACAAATCACCCTGCAATCTGAGAAGATCTCTTCGTTTGGTCTCAATATCCGGCCTTTCCGTCTTTAGGGTATAATTGAGACACTGACTGGTGAGACTGCCACGAGTTACAGTGAAATTCACAAACGTAACACGGGAACAAATGTCGGAAGGGAAATCAAACTGCAAATGTTACAATAAAAGCGACAGTATTATCCCGCGTTATAAAAATGAGCGAAAAAGTGGGAGACAAGTCAATATCCTGATCCCCAATAGTAACAACTACTCTTCCTCCAATTCTTTTAATTTCTTTGTTTAGCAATGGATTCATTATATTGTCGTAGTTCTCAACGTCATGTATTAAGAGAGGATTTCCGAATCGCATCGAACTTTCCAATGTCTTACGAAAGGCCATATCGAGAAAGCTAACAATATTTTACACAAAAACCTGGTAGTCGTAACCTTCTTATTAGCATACTGTTTGCTTATAAAATTAACAGCTTGTCCAGAAGGATCAATCACCAAAGGAAATCTGAGGAATCGTTTAAGCATGATAGCGTTTTCAATACAAAGATCATCCATTGGGAGTTCATTCGCCTGCCACTCCAATCGTTCGTCCGGAGATGACAGAAACTAGATTATATTTAAGGGTTACCTCAATTCTAGCTAAATCGCTCCTAAATGGAATGTTGCTGTCACTCAAAATACTGATCCAAGATTTGTATAGTTTATCCCTTACATTCTGATCATAGTATCCAGAATATGACAAAAAGGCAGCAGATAACAGTGAATCTCCAGCCACTGTATTAATTTGGGATAAAAAGTTTTGGCTCGTAGTCTTCCACCTATTCCCTTCGTCTGATAGTTGCTTAGCAAATCAACGGACCGTTTGACCTTAAGTGAAAGATCGATATATACTTTGATCTCAACAGAATTCATATCAGATTTGATAGCCTGTACCTCACTAATAAGTAAGGCATATTCATCTTTGTAACTAGTTATACTATTTTCCAAATCATTTATAAGGTTGTTTAATTCTTCCATTTTCTTACGTTTGGCTTCAGCGTGAGATTCCAAAGATTTCAACTCATTGCGAAGTGGAGATACTTTGTTGAGTATTTCCGAGTAGTTAATCTAAAAGCTATCAGAAAAACTATACTTGTGCTAAAGCCCACTTTACAAGAGGACCACAGGCTGCACTAGCACGGTTAACTCTCTCAAAATTATATTCGGGGTTAGCAGAAAATTTTTTATTAAAAGACGTTCGGACATCATCCCTAATATAACTCATTACTAAACTCACGGTATGCTGGTAGCCACAAAGTTAATCACAGTTGGAATGAAATTTTCTCGCATTATAAAGGAACGAAGGGACTTCCAATCAAAATTCTTTTCTCCAAGCAAAGTGGCAACAGATTCAACTGCAAGCTTGATGGAGGAAGGCGGACTGTTCAAGGCTTTAATCTCTACCAAATTCTGTCTCTTTATACTCTTCACAGCTAACTATTATTACACATTATAACCAAGTTTGGCTTCATTAACAGCAGGCTCAACCAACGACAGCTCCGAATTTACTATACTTTGTCTTTCAACTATCTGTTCTGTCTCTGATTTTATTTCCTCTCTCATTGCGCTTGACTCTGTTCGTCTTTTTTCTGCCTCCTGTTGATCTCTTAACTAAGAATAAAAATCAAGTTATGTACACCATTTGCTGTAGCTTAGCATTTGCAGCCTCATTTTTGCTATCCAGGTCCGCCCGTTTGACTGTAAGCGATTTTCTTAGTTCGTCCACTTGTTGCACAGTCTCATTAATTTTCCCAAGACCCACATCAATATGTAACTGTTGTTCTTCTAATTCAAGCTTTTTCTCATTAAAAATAGACACCTAAATTGAGTAAAAACTATAACATAGTGATTTATCAAATCAAGGTAATTTCGTGGAGTCAAAAATGTCGTCGGAAGTTTCTTCCTTCGTAAATCTTCATTAACTCTTCTCACACTCTCATGGATATGAATCATTGCATTTGTTATAGCGTTCCTCAGTGTTAATGGATAAATAGTATTAGGAATGACCATTTCAACACACATATCATAATCATACTAAAATCTTAATTTCATAAATACATTCTGGGACTCCATATCAAGACGATTCAAGAATTCAGAAGCTACTTGGTAAAGAGCATTTCTAGACCAATCGCCAAACCAATTCAAAACGCATCTGATAATATTGAATAAACAAACCTATTAAACAAAGCTGGAGATGCCGACGCCTTATCTTTAAGGCCTTCCTCAGACGGATTCATAGTAAATACAACGTGAAGATTCTTCATAATCTTAAGCATCATAAATTTACTAAACCTGGTGAGTAAACCACTTGTAGAGTTCTTCTGAAGAATCCAAAATTAATCCATCACGAATTGACGCCTCTTTACATTGATTGAGAAGTTTAGTCATCTCATCGCCTTCAAACAGGCCGGGGATTTCACCATTAGCCAAAAGAGTATTCATCCTTTCCAAAAAACTAGAGTCAACTACATTAGACTCATCCATAATCAACACAATCCGTTCGGACTAAATATCATTCTAACAAAATACTTTATAGGCAACTCTTCGTAATATGGCTCTTAGGTCCTCGTCAAAATCATTTCCAGTGTAGTTGTTGTGCACTTTTATCTGAGTCACATTAAATCCATTTATCCAGGACACAAATCTAGCCAATGTATCTCTCCCACTCCCATTAGTTCCAATAATAAGCATATGTCCTTGAGGCTGTTTTAATACTCTATCTATTCTCAGCACATAATCCAGCATTTCATCGTATAAAACCAATGGTACATCCAATTGTTCCTCATAAAAGACCTACAATCACCAAACAGCCAAACCTTGAGACGAGCATTTACATAGTCTCTCAAAGTCGATACTTGGACTGCGGAGTACTCAGAAGACAACCAATCGCTGTAAAGAATAGGCCTCGTCAATGCTTCCCCAAGATCAATTGAAGAGAAATGCTTGTGTATAATCATATCCATATTTTGATCAGTCCACAATCTCTCCTCGTCATTTATTAATCTAACATAATAAATAAAAAAACCGATCACGAAAAAGTCTAAGCCCTTCATGAACAAGAATTCGAATAAGATCTTGGATAGAAGCATCGATGTTGGCATTCAAAGCCTCTCCAATGCCTCTGACCCATCGAGTAAGTTCTCGAGGACTGTAAATATAATGTGGTTGAATTTCAGCAGTGAATTTTTCCTGATAAAATTAAAATACACAAACTTGTGATAACATATAAAACTCGATCATCGAATCAGTAAGCGAATCATTAAAATGACTGAGATGGGGAATAATTTTTAGCAAAGCTCTATTGAAAGTCCCGTAAATTTGTTTAAGAGACAATTCCATTGGATAGTCAACATACAGAATTGGAATATGTCTCAAAAATCTAAAAATCATGAAGTACAAAAACCTCTGTGGAAGAGGCTTTCGTCCTTGGTCTGTCGGGGGGTTACAGGCACCCAAGAATTGTATCCTCTCAAATTTTACCCAAACCTGTGAACGATAGAAACCGCCATGTTCAATGAGTTGCCGCATAAATGAAATTACATGTTGAGTCCCTAATAATAAAAATACCACAATACCATATTTATCATAATCTGGAAGATTGATTTCATCACAAAACACAATAAACCAATTCCCAGGTATTTTGGGAGACATCACCAAGCCGATAGGAGTCCTTCTATACTCACAATACTGATCAAAAGTCTTTAAAAGAAGACTTGGCGTGGTTGCCCCAGAAAAATTAAGTAGAACCAGCTAATGTAATAAAGAAAATACAAACGTCCATATTGGGCATAGCCTTCAAAGTGTTGAATAAAGTCATAGTTTTCCCGGATCCTGGAGGCCCGCATAACACTAATGGGCGTCTAGAATTAATCCAGGTGGACAATAGAGATTCGTGACGAATTGTATCCATTGTCGGGATTACTATATCAGCAGTAGATATCTGATGAGTATGAATTTCAACGGAGGGGACTCTGTTTAACCACGAAACCCACTCTCCGTCAATTGTAATCTAATAAAGCTCCAAATATTACATCATAGTCTATTATCATAGAATCTGCAGGAAGATCGAAAGTTGTGGCATTCCGAATAAACAAGTCCATTTCATTTCTAACTTTAAAAGACGAATCCCCAACAAATGACCACATTATAGCCACGAGAATATACTTTGTTATATAGGATTCAATCACATCAATCTGAAAGTAAAACAAACAAATACCGTGGGCTGACAGTAAGTAGCACTATATTGCAGCACATTACGAATCCCTTGATCAATGATCCCAAATAATGAGTTCAAAGCTCTCTGCCTTGTAAACTCCATTACATGATCAAGTCCTTCAGAAAACTGTAGGCATTGGAAAATTAATCCACCAGGTTCCAAAAATGGAAGCAAAAATGATCGCACATTTCTTTGGATCTGGCAAATAAGTAAGAAATAAACCGAAATAGGGTCACTGAGTTCATTTGTAAGCTCGTCAGTGTCAATAACAAGAACGTTATATAATTTTTGCAAGTAATGTTCGCAGATAATATCAAAGGTAATCACATTATCAGAAAACCAGATCATTCCACAGCGACTTACAGTAGCCAACGTGGCATATCTCAAATCCTGAACCTCAAACATAATTCTAATCTGCAAATGGGTTATAATCAATCACATTTGGAGGAAGAGCAAGTCTCTCTCCGTTTGGAAGAGTGAGCAATTTATTGTCGTCCAATACCGAATTCAAATTTTCTACCCATTCAGGATCAACATCTCCGTCAAATATAATCCAATGTCTTCTATTGGAGTCCCCTTTGACGTTATCGATTATTCTATAACATCAAAGAACAATGTAACCTTCTAAGTATACTAGTAAAAAGACCATCTTGCCACTCACGAGTGTTTGGATCCAACGATCCGTAAAGGAGATCTTTGGAGTATGACTGAATATAAAAAATAAATACTTTAGGGTCTATTACATGAGAAATCCCCTCTATTCCTTCCAAACGACTCAAGGCAGCGAGGAGAACTCTCCAGGCTGTTGATTTTCCATTTCCACTTGGGCCTACCATCATAAGTCCATGGTGGATCAACGAAATTTGATATAATTGTTTTATCTAAATCAAAAAACATGAAACTTTTTCAATCCACGGGCTATCATGTGAGTGACACAGGTGCATTTCATCACAAACCTTATGAATTTCATTAATCAGATTAGCATCGTAATCTGCAACATTGTCACTTCCAGGGAAGAAATCACGTAATAAAGATTTTAGCAGAAAAATGTCGTCTCCCACAAGTTTAGGGACCATAGTTTCGGTTATACTTAAGACAACAATCTGCATTTTATAATGATTTTACTTTGTTTTCCTTGTCAATTTCTTGAGTTGTATTATCGGAGTCTGTATTTTGCTGAAAAAGACTTCTTTTAATGTTGCCTGCACTCACCAATACACTTTTAGGGCTCTTAGACCAAAATCGTAGTGAGTTTGCGAAGACAATTGTTCTTTACATAGCCTAAAGTAAATGACTAATCCTTACTCAAAGAATGGAACAACTTTACTTGAAATAATTTCAGCGTTTTTAAAACCCTGAGAGAAGAGCATAACCTGAGCAATAAGCTGCCGATCAGGTTGAGTCATTGATAGACTTCTAAATAGCTTCTTTAAGTTATCTGGCAAATTTGATCTTCCAGCATATCCCGGATTCATTGTAATGAAGATGGCCATGTTCGGATCAACGCTTACATTTCTGCCAAGCAATTCTACTTTGGCTATTTGTAATTACAAAAATAATTACAGACTGAATGATTTTCTGATTTCTTTAGCGATTCTTGAATGGCTTGAATTGTTGGGAGACGGCTGATAGCATTCGTTCTTCTAAGCGATTAAATTCGTCAAAACATCCCCATGCTCCAACCTGACACAAACCAATAAAGATTCGTCCCACGGCCTACAAATATTAAGAGGACTGACTTGGAAATCGAAACTTATCATCACAGTTAAAAACCAACACTAATCGACCAAACTGACAGCCCAATGCCTTCACTGATTCTGTCTTTCAGTACCAGCAGGGCCTAATTATAAGATAACGTAAATACCAAAGGGTGATCCACCAAGACGACTATTCAAAGCCTGAGTCATAGCCAAATAGCATCGATCAGTAAGTGAGTCTGTACAATTCTGTCCTGTAAGCCCAAATATTCGTATCCATAATAGAATTGAGTGTTAGCCATGCAAATAGTGAATCTCTCCAACGGATCTTTCACGGAATCATCAAAATAAAATCTCATATTCTTCAACCAATTAAAATCCTTTATAGATGAACTTGGTTATCGATAAGAAATCTCGTCACATCCCTCAGATGTAACATCTCAGTAATCTATAAAATACAGATTGACAGAAAACCAAATGTCAAATTTTCGTCTTCTTATGAAAGGCTGTTCAAGTAAAACAGCATCAGCCATCATATTCAGAATGAGTTAACATAATCAAGAAGAAGATTTAAGTCTACATCTGTTTCCTGCTAGTTCAGTTGTGACCATATTAGTCCATAGTATTTGCACAGATAGAATGATAATTTGATCCTATATATATTATTATTCACTCAACTTGATATTCATCAATCCAGTCAACAAATTGGTCCAATTTTATATCACCGCTTTGAAATTTGGTATATGACTTGATGGATGACTCTAATGACTGGCTAGACTATATTTAATTTGTTTCTCCACACTACCCAGCCATTGATTTATACTCGAAGCGATAGAAACACTCTCAGAAAACATTAACTAGACATAAATTAATGTAGTCTACAGATTCTCCTTCTTTGGACATCACTCCGGTAACAAATTGCATTTCATCGTCGGAAAGCATTGAATACTCTCCGGCAAACAACTTCTTAAAATGTTTCTAGTTTCGGTAAGTTTTTTGCATTCCCAATAATATCAAGTAAGTCCTCATCTCCAACAAAGAAAAATCTAAAATCAGCACAGAAATGACCTGGGAATGACGAACGTTCCCGTTCAAGATATTCACCCAATGCCTTCTGGATTTTGTTAAGAGATCGCCAAATCTCTCTAAATGACGGTCTAGGACTTTCAACTCGATCACCTCGAGGATATATGGACACTTTGTCACCTTCTTCATAATACCCATAAACTCGTTGCTCATGCTATAATAATGTAAAGTCATAACCTCGAAAAACGTTGAGATTCTGCAGGAAGAAGAGCCTTAATATCTGAACTCCCAGGGAAAACTCCGTCCAGGTAGATCCAACGTCTCTGAACTTCAATCCAAATGTCAAAAATAGTGTTGACTGATAAGTTTTTCCTCCCATGAAACAGCTTCATTGCGGAATTCCTAGTAAAAATTGGCAGTAACTATACAGCATAGTAAGGAGACAACTTCATAGAAGACATACCATCTATATGTTCTTTGAGTTTGTTGAACAATTCTGTCCACCCCTTAATGATCTGACTCTTATTTTGATAGTTTGTCAACTCTAGCACATAATTCTTCCATGTTTCAGTCACCTAATCGTTATGAATGGAAATCACCATTTTTATATACTCTTCCAATGCAAGTTCCCCTGAGCAGTGGCCATGACAGTTCTGATAGCATTGCTCTTAGCTTCAAGTTAATCTTCCAAATGTGAGTACGGGGAGATACCAACTAACTCCAAATTCCTTCATCAGCATTTTCGAGTGTCTTTCTTTTACGGCATCTGATTTCATTCCAGTTATAATAGTATTTGCCTATAAAATGAATAAAGCATTCTACTTTTATGTATCCCTTCAAAGTCTTCTGCACGTATTCGTATATCTCATAATTCTTCATTTGACTGGGCATTTCTACCATTCTCTTGGCAAATTCTTCAAGCGGACTTTTAGCTAACAAATAAAACACATTTTAACCTTTCTTGGCTGTACGGTTCTAAATAGAGTTTCCTTAATGTCATCCAAGTCGTTCCAAATTCCCTTGATTTTCAACCAAACTGTCTTGAGATCATCGACCTCTTCAACTGCAGCATTCAAATGATCATCCACGTGTGATGGTTTACCTGACATAAACAAGTCTATAACCTGAGTCATGCATTCCAAGGCCTTTTTAGCATCAGCAATATTTTTCGATCAGCTAGAGCTTTGTTGAACTTTCTTTCATAGATCTGCAGTAGAGCAAGAGCGTCATCGGGTCCCATATGTTCACCCTAATTTGAATCACTAAAAATTACAGATAGTGGCTTCTCAGAATCCCATTCTCGGTAAATTTCTGAAATATTTGATGCAGTAGCCTTGTCCTCTGCCACAATTTTCACTTGAAGTGAAGCCAGTTGATTTTGAACCGCTTCATCCTTTCTCGTCAAAATGGAAGTGAATGCCGACCATTCACCTTCAATATTCTCATAATGGGGCCAGTCATCAGGGAATCGATACCGTTCTCTGTCCAATAATTTCTGTCCAGCTGCAAAAGACTGAAAATAATTGAGAATATAACTTCAATAGATTCGTTCATTTCATCAGTCTGTCGTTTCAATGTCTGAATACTCGTTATCGTGGAGACAAATTCGGATGTATCAGATCCAGTTAGAGTACTAGCTTCCAAGAACGATCGAGACTAGAAATAAAAAAGGAAATCATACTGAAGACAATTTTGAGTGCAGAGAACTCATCTGTGACCCAAGGATATGGCCAAATTGGTCCAAGTAGTCTTTTATTAGTGCTTCGTATTTAATTGTGACTTTTGATTGAACTAAGGTGTAGTCCACCAATACAGGTCCAAAATTAACGGTAGTTTCAACAGTGTCCATTTGTGTTCGGTTCTTTCTAAGTATTCGATAAGATCATGCACAACTTTAGGAAATTAATCAGACTTATCCACATTTTAATATTAGTCTCACACTTAGATGAACCGAAATTCGAGTCAAGATTCCACAAACTCTGGTATTTGAACCATTTCTGAAAATAATTGGTTAACAAACCTCAGTGAACTCCCTGGTTGTACTAATCAGGTCTTCCATATCTTCATAACATTTCATTACTACAGATGACGGAAGGAGTGAAAGCAAGTTACGATATACCGACGGTTCATCAGATTCCCCACCTTCCAGAGACATCAGAGGATAACACAATGGAGAAACCTGATATCTGGATTGCTTTAGTCGAGGAAGAGAAAGACAGTTGTTTATCCATTTAGTAAAACTTTCGTATAAATAAGTACGCAGATATTCAATTTGAGGAGTCAAAAATATTGTTTTGTTTGACATTTTCAGCTCAAATGTTATTTTCTGAAATTATAAAATGAAATACCTTAATAATTTGATTAGTCGGTTTTTCTGCGTTATCGGTTGATCTCAGACAAGCAACCCATTCCTGAATTGCAGTCTCACAGCGACCGGCTAAAATTTTTTCAATCTTAAATATAGACTCATTCAAACCTCAGAATCGAGCTTCTCAATATAGAAAGACACATTGGCAAATCTCTTTAGATCGAGTTTATCAATCATGCCTTGAATTTTTTCGAGAATATCGTGGAATGAATCAAATGAAAAGTCGCAAGAATTTAGACTTTTAACTTCATTTTCTACCTCATAAACAACAGATATTAGTTCTTGAGTCTAGGATGTTCAAATTAATGACTTACTCGTTCCTTGTAAAGTAAAATAGACTCGGAAAAGTTCTGTATATACAAGGAAAGTCGATGAGACTGCCAAGCAACCGAAAACCCCTAAAATTAGAATCTGAATTCCAACTTCCGAAATTAATTCCTGAATCTTGATAATATCTCCCGCAGCTAAGTTTTGTACGTCAGGCTCGGACTCGATCTAAAATTACAGTAAAACTAGTTCCAACCATTTCATTAACTTCATGATATAATCGTGTGTCTTCAATGAGACAGATAGCCAAATGGTAAAACTGCATGGAGTCATACAGCTTCTTGTAAACATTCATCATTATTCTGAATCCAAGTGATTTCAAATTGAGAAGCTGGAAAAGTAAGATAATTTTATAACCTCTTTGCACAATTCGATGTTCTCAGTAGAAAAATTCACTTTAAGAAATAGTTTTGAGTCCCCATCCGGCAATGTCATAGTGTCCACAATAAATAAACCCCCAGTCACAGACAAATTTCGTTGGTCCACCTATTAGTATGAGACTATAACTACCCTGGACAAAACTGAGTAAAATTTCGGTTAAATCAAGAGAAGCTCGAAATTCTGACGCAATCTCTTTTATAGCTTTCCCTTCCACGTGCTGTTTCCAATCGTGACCGAGAATATATTCCACCTTTTTAAGGAGACCATCAATTGTCGTTCAATCTAGCAAGTAGACATATTTCAATAAACCTGCCTGGCCCACATGATGAAGCCAGATACGGGAGGTATATCTAAGTTTTGGCACATTATAGAAGTCGATGAGTTGTGGAACTGAGCCTACAAACAACTAAAATCACCATACTTTGAATTTTGCTTGTAGTTTGGACACATCATCTTTCACATTTTGGAGTAACTGAGTTTGATATTCCCTTAGAGCCCCCTTTATGTTTCGCGGACAAAAAGGACGTGAAATCGAGAAAAAATTTTAAAGATTTCATTCGTATTGCGAGCTTCTGTTAGTTTTTTAGTGAGAAATCCCACAAGAAAGTTCTCCACCCGTTCAATCTGTTCATTATACCTGCATATAACAATAACGGCTTCACTTTTTAAAAAGAAAATTCAGATTATTATTTCCCTCTTCTGATAAATCTAACACATTCAGTCCTTTCACGACAAAATCATACGCTGAGTTGATTTCCTAATGTAAAAAATTAGCAATACAGAGACAATGTCGAAAACTTCTGAACCGGAGTCAACATTCTTAGTAAATTCCACACGTGAGATATAATATTTTTCAGTTGGTGGTGTTGATCTCGAAATCTGAATATAATAATACTAATCATTACCCTTCAATGACGTTGAGTCTAGTCTCTAACGACTTATGTACGAGAATCATCGGCCTTGAGATTTTTATACGATCTTTTGAGGGGTTGGGGACCATATCCCTCAGGATTTTCCTCATCTTTTCGTATTCACCAACCCAAATATTAAAAATGCCGTGATAGTCGTCAATCAAAGACTTAAAGTCTTCAAAGGGCATGCTCAACAACTTCTCTCCATTTAATCTCTATTAATAGAGAAAACAGCAAACATCAAGAAGTCGTTCGTTGAGGTCTCCGGAAATCGCATTTATCAGCTCAATGCTTGTTTGAATTGGGTAATTGGTCTTAGAGACATTAGAAAAATGAGTTAATATTATGATGAGCGCTTCCTTTATGGCTGCGATGCTGTTGGCTGAGAGTAGAAGTTTTATAGGAAAGTCTCTCATCAACAAATTATAGTTTATAGCAATGTCCAGTCTTTCTTTTAAGGCTAAAAAGTAAGTGGAAGAGTTACCAATGTCAGACTCGAATCCCACAGTTACCATAAACCTTTTGCCAGTCGTAGAATTTCCAAAGAAAGAACAACTTCCGGACTCTTCCTTTTCTCGTTAATCCTCAAAAGAGCTCGTTCCAAACTCAGCCAGAAGGTGATCTCTTGAGAGCAGAACCGCATTCACATCTCTCTCCAATTTAGTGACCTTGGATTAGCAAAATAACAACCTTTCGAATATCAATAATCCAGCGATTCACATACGCTTGGATGCTGTTAAGGAGTTGCTGTCGTTTATTAAATCCTTCAAGTCTGGGTTCGTATCACCTTGAGCCACAATTTCCGCAACAGTGGGATGGATGGCCAAATCTACTTTGGGGATAGAAATATTCTGCTGTAAATGGAGCAACCCCATTTCCATTTCAGTCATATTTCTCTCAACAGCGGGCACAATCTTATCTTCATCTCTTGTGAGACCACGGTTAGAGCGAATGTGTGATTTCAAAAAAGGATTAACTGCCTGGTTCATATAAGAAAATTGCAGTTCATAGGGAGACCCTCCCCAAAATTTATCACATTTATTTGACTTCCCAAACTCTGAGTTTTGTCCAGAGTGCTGGATCTCTTAATAAAAAGGACGCTATAAAATCAGATTATACATTGAACCATGAGCATTTCATGTTGTAGCTAATCTTATCACAGACGCAGTACTTTTCCGTGTCCGATAAATCTACAATATTTATCTCTCCATGCAACCTCCAGAATTTGTTTTTCAAGAACAACAACTCGGCATTTTGAATCATTGATAAAGCTATCTATTAGCCCTTTTGATTCAATGGATTTTAATGAATCGAATATTTTGTCGGATGAAATACATCCTCCTATGAGTAGGCTTCCAAGAGTCGTGATATAATTAGAAATCTCGTCATATTCGTATCTGTCAATGGTGTCTGTGTTTGACATTAATTAGCGGTAACAGATAACACTTAATAATTCAATAATATATATTTTTATATTTTAATTTTTTATTAAATATACTATTAAATTTAATAAAGTATTTGGCTAACTGTTAAGTCTATTGCTCATGAAAATAAAATTTATTTATTTATTACCCCAGAAAAATCATTTGAAGAAGACATTGCACTAGATATTGAAAACGGATGCCTAACTCCGCTAAAAAACCCGGAAAACAAATCTAAGAGCAATAAACTACTAAACGACATTTCGAAAAACACTGTCACTATTGCATTAGAAAGATAAGAGTCAAGGTAGAAACTTTCTGCCACCAAAACAAAGTGGATTCCGAAATAGCCGATCCACCTTCGGTTCACAATGGAAATTTATGGAAGTACTCATGACCTTCTAACTTCTGTCACTCAACTGGCAACCAAATTGGTGTAAACTGTGTCAAATTATTTTTATACTTACGGGGCACAGGGAGACTCCCTGTTCATTATCTATTTAGAAGCAGCACTTAGAGACTTCAGGCCTTTTGTAGACAACAACAAATGCAATGAAATAATATACGCTTATGATGTCGACTTTGTTTTTGATGGCATCTAAACCATTCAGCACGCTCTTAGCATACCACCGAATTATTATTATTATTAAAAAGCACTTTCACAAAACCAAAGAACGGTTATATTAACTAAGGTCCCGTTTGCGCCACACGTTTCAAAATCTGCTTCACTAGGAGTCTCCATCGCTCTCTGCTTTGCGTATCTGTCCTTAGATCTTCTAGGTCTTCTGCAGATTTAAGTTTTCTTACAATTCCATTAAGATCCTTGTTCAAAACCAAGGGTAGAGTGACTCTGGGCCTTCCTCTGAACGATGATTTGTTCTCATTGTTAAACTAATTGTCCATTATTATATTTGCAGGGGCGTTTATGTCTATTATAAGCACTTGCCCAAACAGTCTTCATCTTGATTCAATAATGTCGATGCTTATTGGCCTCGATTGTGTCACAGAGTATAATTTTTTATTTGAAATTTTCTTGGGCCAAACTAGGCCAATTAAATTGCGTAATTGTTTTCGATGAAATATATCCATTTTTTTGAGCTCTAGACCCCCCATGTATCCGAGTTGTACATAAGCACTGGCTTTATATATGCGTTGTATAGTCTTATTCTTAGATTTGATTTTATTAGTTTTCGTCGACTCCATATCATCTTCATTTTCTTATACATGGCAGTGGCTAGAACTCTTCTATACATCATATCCTCATTATCACCAAGTAAGGATCCCAATTTCATTTTCCTTCAATATTGTGATTCTTATATAATTCCTTGTGACCGAATGTATTTTCTAAATGGTCTCTAACAGTTCACCAAAATAAAACGGAATACACAAAAATGGTTCGTACTAAACGCACTAATTATGTGGTTTGGAGAAGGCATAAAAAAGTCGGCTCACTTCCTGGCGATTCGGAAGATTTTACCCACAGAATAAAACTATCGATTACAGCATATAACCAATTTTTGAACATCTGGTGGTTAAAGAGTTAACTACAAAGACAAAGCTAAAATGTACAATTGCGTTTTTTTCGGCATAGAGAATTACGAGGGTTGACATAAACAGCTTAAACCGATTTCACTGAAACCAACTAAGAAGAATTAAAAATACACAATTCCCAAAAAGATGTCAAACTCGGCTTTATATATAAATGGATGTTCTTAATCAAGAGGACGTCTTCCAACGAATAGTCACATCCTACGAATAGACGGACTGGCTACACCAAACAAGCAATTATTTTACATAGTCGGAAGGAGCATTTCACGGAAGGCCCAGAGTTACTTTGCTTACAGTATTAAACGAAGATCTATCTTAAATAAACAAAAAGTTGATGCGAAGACCTTGATTCATTACACGCTATAGCTAGCAATTGGGGACCTTGAAAGAGGATGTGTATTAGGATACTGAACATAACACAAGGAAAACTTATTGAAGACCCTTCTCCATCAGCGGGAGAATACAACATGGGTGTGCGATAAAACGGGTGTCGAACTTATAGTTCTGTCAGAAACGGTATAATAAGATAGTACTTTATTTTAGGTACGTGGCTCGAAGGCACGACAATTTCGTTACAAACCTGTATTCGTTTCATATATATGTGGAGCTTCGACAGACAAACAATTTTATGGTGTCGGCGTCAACTGGAATGAAGCAACCGCACGATTTGTAATTGGTCTCACTCCCTGCGAGAGGTTTGTGCTGATTATTTAGCTAATCGTCCGAACAACTGATCGGTATTAGTGTGTTATTAGATTGTATAGGTGGAATTGGAAAAGTTGCCGACGTTGATGAGAGCATGTTCTCAACGAAAAAAACAATGCAGGAAGGATTCTCCCTCAACAATGGGTGTTTGGGGGAATTTATCGGGGAACTAAAGACTGTTTCCTAGAGATGGTTTTTGATCGGTCGAAAAGAACTCTAACAGCGGCGATACAGCGAAATATCGCACCCAGATCAGTGATACACACTGACAAATGGTCGTCAGTGAATTGTCTATTAGTATGGATCCCTTTGAATTCCGGTTATGGATTTACCGTCTCCTGTGTAAGTTGAATCCGATTAAGTAGTTAGCAAGTGGAATTTAACCGAGCTTCTACTCCTTATAACATTAATTGGAAAGTTAGTTATTTTTTAAAAGCACTTACAATGGACTTAACCAACGAATAACAAAAGTAATTCATTAATGAAAAAAGTCATCGAGTGATCATATAGCGGCTGCCCAGACTGCGTGGCTATTCCCTCTTAGGATGGCGAGCGAGATTCTCTCAAATAACCAGCAGCGCTCACGGGGGTCTCCTGATCGTGTAGAAATCCGATTCCCTAGACAAATTTCATTCTTCATAAATACAACATTAAATGTAAACTTGAATGGTACATCTAATACCTTAACACAGTACGAAAGGTGTGCTATACCTGATCCAGAATAGTTTGAAAACACTTTCCTCTATGAACGCCTTGGACGTTCCTTTTTATGTCTACCTTTCATTTCGATAACTTTCTTGACGGCCAGACGACGGGTGACCTCTTCTTGGACACTAGATGTGGCAAAATGTTAAACAGCCATTTTTAATAAGACAAGAGGTCGAAGATGCATTTGAATTTATTTAAGATGTATGGAAGTTAAGATTGAAAGGTTTCAGAAATATGACCTCCTTGCAGAAGAATTCTCGATCATGTATAACGTTCATCTCTACTTCCAAGAAATTGTGGAAGTGACTTGTGATTATAATGAGGACACTACATTGGATGTGGGTAGATGAGAGGTGACCAATTTTTGTGTAGAGAGAGGGAATAAAGATTGGTTAAAAATAAACTCCTCTAAGATAAGATTTTTATTTATTCTGTTTCCGAACAGATGTAGAGATGTAGGTCGGCCCTTTTCGATTTTCACCACACGTCCTACTGTCGCGGACATCACTTCATTGTAGGGGGAAGACTTTAATAATGGTAGTCTTCACGTTCAGGGAGAAGGTTGAAGGTTGTGCCAGAAGGACTCGTTGGGGTTGAAATCTGGTACGAGAATTGAACTTTCCCGACGCTGATTACTAACTTTCAAAATCATTGATTTCAAACATACTACTCAATAAACAACATAGTCTATTCCTTTTTGTGATACCTCTACTTGGACAAACGCTTTGATTGACGGTGACAATCACATTGAACTTACTTCCATCTTTTTCAAAATAAACCGTACATATTCGTAAATATTTACATCCCACCACCCGGTCCCAGTTTGAAACAGTACTCCCAAAAATGGCTGAAATAAACGATTCAAAATATCATAATCTGCGGAGACTTAAAATCCAAAGATCCACTTTGGCTAACCGGTCAAAAGGGTAATGAGAGGGGAGTTCTTATCCTATCTCAACTCGAACTAGTTATCATCAATGACAAAAAATCCCAAACTCGAACAGCTTCCAGAGCTGAATATTCCAATACATCCACTCTGACCATAATCCAATTCTTCAATCGAGCTACTCTCGCCTATTTTTAGGCACGGAAAAACCATAATAAATTACAAACGTACAAAATTGGATTCATTCCGCGACAAAAAGGAAAAATTGCTATTCGATTTTCCGTGGAGAATTTCAATTCGGTTGATGTCGCTGTGAAATTTTTTAAGTTTGGAAACACATTCCAAGGACCCATTGCTGACTATAATCCAAAATTTTCCAAGAAATTATCGAAAAGATTCATATTAAGCGCAGACTGAACAATAAGAATTCCTACGGCCTAATTATCTAAAAAGAGGAAATTGTAAAGATGGATTTCATCACCAAAATTGACCACCGACCTCGAAACAGAGTTAAAAACTCCCGTATCTCGCTTGATATACTAGGTATCAGGAATTGATTGAAAAGTTATATAAATCCGATAACAATACTTTCGACCGAGCGAATTCCTCATGACTCATCAGACATTATTTCTTTACTTTATCCTTCAGTTTACGTGCAAGTTGTGAAGACTGGGAGTGACTATTAGGTCCTCCTTTTTCATCAGGTACCTTACTCATTTCATAATCTTCGAGATATCTAAATGTACATAGGCTGGGTGGCGCAGTGTAACTAGTGCAGGCAAAAGGGCTGATTGCCCTTAGTTCGAATCTCGCTGCTGTACATTTCGACAGAAGGTTCTACGCATTTACGATGCTTTGATTTGACGAGTGACACCGTCTTTAGTGAACATCTCACTGTGGAACCGGAGGGATCTTCGTAAAGTGCAGTATTATTACAAAATAACACGATTTAATAATCAAAAATGTATTTAAATTAAATAAATCAAATATACTACATCTAGAAGCGGGTGCATGCCTTCTCCATTGGCAATGCTTGCACCATTTATCCTTGTTATGTACCCCATAAACTTTTCTGCATTTTTTATCTTTATTATTGGTTCTTTTGATCTCTTTAGTAATTATTTTGACTTTCTAAAAATATCCACAAAAAATACTTTCTTTGTTTTCTTTTTTTTCGATTTTAGTATTTCTGGATCCATAAAAGGCAGCAGGGTTTATGAAACTTCTATTTTTAACTGCTTGACGGAGTGGAAGATTTTTCTTTCCTGGAATATTTTTAATCCTCTGGAATCGATCCTTTTCAAATGACGGGGAGAATTCACCCGGGGCTCACTTAAATATTTAACAAATTTATCTACAACAATAGGTATGTTGTGGGACTCATAACCATCATCATAGTTAAGGTTCTCAATATCGTTTTCGGGATGCTCACTGATATATTTCTTATGACGTTCATACATCTGCCTGTAAATCTCACAATCTCCTTCCACACTGTCCAGAGAATCAGAAAAAGTCTAATAATTAGTGTTACAGTTCTTACGGGTTCTTCAATGTTGGTATCTCAAAATCTGTTTAAGTGTCTATAAGTGTATTCAGGGGGTTTTCATGAACGCTATTATTTCAGGATCTGTCTCGTTCTTTGTTGGATCGCCATAGACGGCTTCAGTGTCTTGTAAATGTTGCTCTGAGATCGAAAGATTGTTTGGTCTTTTACGTCTACATTATAAAATATATAGATTACTTTTTAATAATACAAGAAAGCATTTTTATGACCGACTACGTTATTACTTTACATATTTGGCCATTTTCATTCCGTTTAACGTACATTTTGTGTTGTTTCCTTCCTTCCGTTGAAAACGATTTCCTACAAATAATTTTCATTTTTAAATTTTTTTAATTTCAATTAAAAAATTATTATTCAAGCGCTAAAAAGAAGTGAGGAAAGGACGAGAATCACTGGCGTAGATAAAAAAAACTAGGATCCCTTCTCGTGACACCGACCAACGAAGGAAACACTAATTATGTCGTTTCAACAAAATAAAGGAGACCCGGCTTCTGCACAAAGGGCTTGACCCTAAAACTCGAATGAGACTATACAATGCCCTAATGAAACCAATCTATTATATAATGCCGGTACATGGGTATGTACAGGCAGGAACTTGAAAAGTTGAATTCTTTTCACAGAAATAATTCCCGAGCATTCCTTTCTTCCCGAAGCCTTTTCAAAATGCCGTCCGAAATCTTATACAGAGAACAAAAACTGACCAATATATGTGCCATTACTGATTCAAGATACATACTCCGCCAAGAATGGGGACCCTGCCAACATAGCAATGAAGAGTATTTGTCTTATAGGGTTCCGTTTCCCGGCGGCCGAGGACAAAATGCCGGTAATCCTAGAAAGATCTCAGGAGGATTGGAAAGTGCCTTAAAGATGGGGATGATCTAGATATGCTACGGAACATGGCTACGGATCGGAAAAGATGGGCGATGTTAATTAGATTGTTAACTTTTAATAATAACGGTCTATATCAGAAATAATTAAATTGAGGGGATCACATACGACCCCCTTATGACCTTGAGCAAACACGTAAGCAGTCATCTCCTCTTCCAACGAAAACTAAATTTTTTTAAAAACGCTAATTGGATACTATAAAAGCTGTTCCACTCAACATTAAATCATATTTACACGCATAATACGACAACAATCGGCTACTGCTGTGCGGCATGGGGTACTAACTTACCCTATACCAACCTAAAGAAAATAAACTCCTTCCAAGAAATAGTAACTAGGGCACTTCAAAGGTTTTTTCCTCGCCACTAAAACCAACTCCGTTCGAAGAACTTGTGAGTAGAACCGTAGCCCCGTTGATACGCTCTCGTGTAGATCCTTGGTGACTTTGGATCACTAAGCCAATTCGACGACTAGATCTTCCGCTTGTAAGCCAAGGCTTCTTGACCTCTAAACAGCAAATGGGACAAACAGATGATCCTCCAAAATGCTTCGGTACTTACTTCTTTTCTGATCCAAGGCATGCTTAGAAGCATGACATGGATGAAAATTTTCGAAGATCATGCATCGACAGACATAGCATCCAAAAACCAGGTACTGTACTGATATTAGCAAGAGGGAATTTTGTCATCCCACCAAGTTAAATGTTAAATTTAGTTTATATACATGTGTTATTTTCAGAAATTGTTGATTCCGTCATATTTTCTCTACTTTCTAAATAGGGAGGCGCAGTGTAACGAATCCCGGACAAAAGTCCCTATAGCCACTAGTTCGAATCTCGCTGCTGTATATTCCGGTTAAATTTCCACGCATCTACGATGCTTTGGCTCGACGAGTGACGCCATCATCAGTGAACATTTCACTGCTGAACCGGATCGTCTATAAAGGTTATGCATGAACAAACAGAAAGTGAAGAGTATTCCCTTTTTGTCCCTCTAAGATTAGTTATCATAACTGTTCTTTACTTAAAGTAAAGTGTGTGTCCTGTCTGGGTGGAGCGATAGGTATTATGGCTCCGCTTAAAATTGCAGTTTTTTTCTAAATAGCATTTTATACGGTGATGTGGAGATATTGTAGTAGGGAAGATAAAATAAGAAAAAAAGACTACTTTGAGTTTATTCCATAGTTTTATTAACCTTAGAGGTACCAAAAAGTTATGTTGGGGGATTAAGTTTTCGGGATTGTCGACAGTGACCGGTTCACCCCAAAACCACATAGAGGTCAATTCAGAGCCAGAATAGAGATGTCGAAACTTTAGTACGAAACAGTTTTAATAATTGATTTGAATACCTCTCAACGTCAACACGTTTCAGTCTATGGAAGATTTTCTGAAAGAAGAGCTATGGATGAAACAGTAACTTTGGAATATAAGGGAATAGTCACATTCTATATTTATGACTAGTTAACTCTAAAACAATAGAAAATTGCTAAAAACAAAATAATTAGTGATACCGGCTTTCAAGATTCCGCGAACTATCATGTTACAGATATCTCGGAATATAAAGATAATCAACAAGGTATATTTTTAAAGGCTAGCCGACCTAAGGGGTCCTTTAGATACTTGTAGAATCGCAGGTGTTGTTCCACGCTGACACCTGCAGAAAAATATTAAGGGATAAAGTTTCAGTTAGTTATAATAAAGTTGATGCTGCCAAAAATACGCATGCTGTCTAGCTTTTCTCATTGGATACAGCTCATTTATTTTATTTACTTAAAGAAAACCAAAATCATAATTAAATTAGAGAAACACGGCTATTAAATGATCTCGACCTCTTTCTAATCACCTCATCTTTGCTTGGTGTTCTTAGCAGGATATCGCGCATCTCCTTAGACTCGCACTACTGATAGGTTTCACGTGAGATGAACCTCGCACCCGTTCTCTTTGCTAAAGTCTCGAGGGGAAATGAAAATTTCAAAGACCATATGTGACCAAACTAATAACTCGTATGATCCCGACACGCTATTGATGAGACCTCATCTAAGCCTGATACCATTCTTAGAACCCACACAAGGACGTATTTGGCGTAAACGAATAATTATAATTGAACAGAGACGATCTTTGGTTCCAGAAATCTATCACTCCATAATTTTAATTGACCTTTCTGCTAGATTCGATTTGTCAAAGAAATAAATGGACCCAACAATGAGAATGTGGAAAAAATACATAACTCAGTTTTTAAGATAGGGTTATTTCAGATCTTGCATGGCCTGAAAATTTTTAAGAGTTTCAATTACTGAGCTCGTATTTAATTTTATTTTAATTAATAAATTGAAAACATCATAATTAAATTGTATTAATTTAAATTATTCAACGTGCTTACACATATACGATGTTGTTTAGAAATTCGTCAAGACTTATATGCAATTTATTCGAAAAGAAGTTTTTTGTACGCTAATTGAATCTAGGTTGATTCGGTCAAAGTGGTACCTGACACGTGACCAAATAGAAAGTTTTCGGATAGAAAAAATAGCTGGAAAAACGACACCCTATCATTTGGTCCCTTCTCCCAAAAAGTACAGTCAAGAAGAACTCTTATCGATTAACAACAAATTGTACAATTTTTAGTGTCGAATAAAACCTAGAAAGAGACGGTTATGTGGAATTTATGCCGACTAATAATATCGAGCACAGGGACTCCGTCTGCGAGGAAGTCGAACGTCGGGACATGATCATAAGACGGGGGATCATTAAAATCCCTGTTTTCTACGTCGGTCTCCGTTTTGTAACAACTTAAGGAAGTGTAATGGCGGTCACTGTCGCTGATAAAGGAGGTCCCACCAAATCCACTAGGTTTTTGGGAATCTGCATTCAGCGGACTGGATTTGGTCTCCGGCACTGCTTCAGACTCAGGAACGTTATCGATAACCTCGGTTGATTTGTTTCGGAATTTCTAGGTGTTGAAATTATGTATGAAATGTATAATCCCTGTATTCAGCACATGGAGGTCATCAAACTTGAAAAGAGGCTTGACAGTCATCTTCTATACCTCAGGGACACTGATCTGTCTCACAGTTACTTCCCTGAGGACATGAAACCCGTCTTCCTCTCTCCTGATGCTCCAATCCCTGTAAACCCACTGAAAGTGACTCTAAAACCGACTCCGTGGACCCGTCATTGGGAGATCTACAACCTTAAAGGAATAACTCCGATAAAGATGACGAAGAATATGGCAAAAAGGGAATACAAGAACAGGAAACCCTGGTCCGAGTTTGATTTGATGGACGAATATCGGAAAACCATTCCATTGGACGAACAGATTGAAATTTATGAGAACATCATGAGGTTGGAAGAGTTCTATCCGCCCAAGGGGGCTGTTATGGATGCTAAGGATGCTAGGGGATCCTTACGATGATTATTTGTATAAGTTCTGTTTGGATTTAACATTATTAAATTTTAATAATTTATTGTTTTAATTTATAGTATTTTAGGTGATGACGCAGTGTAATATGTGATGTCAGAATCTAGATGCTTTTGGCTTCGATTTCCCCTGTTTTCCATAATGGTTGAAGGTTCCATGCATCTACGATGCTTCTTGGATTGACCGGTTATGTCGTCATCTTTGATAAAGAGATGCTAAATCATTAGGGACTTATATAATATTGCCATAAAATATGCACTGTCGCACTTTCCGCAGAGCCCTATCAGCTATGGCTCCGCTTAGGCAGAACACGTAAAGAACAGTTATTATAACTAATCGTAGAGGCAGAACCAAGGAATGCTCTTCACTTCTTTGTTTTCTTTTTCTTCGTGTATGTCATTCATTGACGATCCGGTTCCGCAGTGAAGTAAGTGTTCACTGATGACGGCGTCACTCGTCAAGCCAAAGAATATTGTTGCGAGGATCCTTCACCGAAATGTACAGTATCGGGGTTCGAAGTAGCGACCTTCAGGCCTCTAGCCCGGCAACCGTCACACTGCGCCACCCGGCGTTGTTGTCTAATTTGCGTGGCTCACCGGACTTGACGAAGATAAAAAGAAAGGAATAAGTAAAGAACAGTTTTTTATGTTTTGGCTTCATCCCTATGATTAATTACCATAAATTTTTCTTTCCTTCTAAAATAAATTGTTTATCCAGTTTTTTCAGCTTTTATTATTTACGAAAACACACGCAAAAAATTCAGTGGCCCTGGATCGTGGAGATGTAAAGCACTCGATGGGGTAACTGTCTTCCCCGTCTCTCTGATGAAATGTTTGATTTGAGATGGGGCCTGCAACAACATTTCTTACCAGTCGAGACTTTCAGAGTCCGCGTTAAAACCTGGTTGGCTGCTCAAACTTTCGAGAATTTCAAAATACTTATTCAAAAATGAACTGTTCAACGAGACATTAATATTTCTTTAAGGTATCTACCGATTTCCCATCGGAAGAGAGTTGCTCCGTCAGGCCTTTTGTTGGTTAGGACCAGTCCTAGAGTTCCACTGAACCAGGAATATGGGCGCTTCCAGTCTCCAAGAAATAACTCAATTGATGGCTCTGTGTTTTGGAGTCCTTCCAGCGCTCCTCCAGCATGAGAGAGGGTGAAGACCCTAGCTGACCATCCTTCCACATCTACAGCGGTGAGCCACGCAAACTCTGAAGTAGACAACAACCTCCTATTCTTATAGCGTCGTCACCAATAGCCTCCCAAGGGAGGTGGATAAGAAGGTTGTTCTGAGCCATGCATCACTTTCGTTTGTCGATGCAGAAGTTAGAAATGCTAGACGATGCTAGTCAAGTTCCAGTTTATCTCATCAAAGTTTTTGATCATAATAGTTTATCCCAGTATTATTGTTTTATGAACGTCCTTCGAGAATTCAGACTTGGACGTATCCAAATATCCTGAGCGGCACATGGTACTGGCTCAGCTTGTGATCCGTTAATGTGGAGGTAGGATCTGTCTCATGAAACCAGTAAAAATATTGTCCGAAGATAGGAAAGCTGGAAGGACGAGTTCAAGTCGTGAGCGGAATCCCAATTAGCAAAGCAGTAATTTATACTGAATTTAGTAATCTCTCGTTTAGGATTCTTAGAGGTCCATGTCAGTGAAACAGAGGACTTTTCGTAGAAAAAATGAGATGAGGTGTGAGATGAAAATTCATGTTGAAAAATAGTGCCGTGTTGAGAATCAAGAGTCGTGTGAGAATCAAGAATCGAGAGTTGTTAGGTTAGACGATATGGATAAGACGTAAGTCGTCTATGCCAGTAATGCTTCTTCCTAAGAATGATGAAATAGTAGATCATATATCATTTGCGATGGTTGTCAAATGTGGAATGTCCACCCCAATTTTCGTCTCGAGCAGATCTACTGTTGGAGGGTGGGTGTTTTGGACGACCTGTTCGAGGGTTTCTTTTGTTGGTAAAAGAACCTTGTCGCTGCTAAAAGCGTACGTAGCACTCCCTGAATGTGATCTCGTCTACTTCTGCACGTTTATCTTGCTTGTTATCTTGACTCTGGATGATAAGAGTGAATAATCAGGTATCGAAAGACTTCCAAATGCAGTTAGCAGTTTCGTATTTAGAAGTATTTCTCATGATTTGAGGCTCATTGTGGATTCAAGGCATCTTGAGTATTGTCTTTAACTGGGATGGTGATTAACTCTGAAAGAAAGGAGGCAATTGTTAGACGCGCCGACCTGGGATCCTAAGCGGGATGACCCTCTCCGACTTAGTCGATTTTTTGGCTGGTCCCAAATCGGCCGATTTGAAAGGTTTTTACTGTATTTATTTTGTTGCAGAAAAGTGGCGGTCATCAACTGAATAAGTATCGAAAATAGAAAGACATTTCAACTACACTGCGTCCGGAAAAATCATAGGGAAAAAAGGTTACTTAATTTTATTTTTGTAAAATTAGGTTTTTTTCGACATAATTTAGGTGTTGAAAAAAAAGAGAGTAATGGTGGTCATAATAGCGGCTGCCTTGACTGCGTGGTATTCCCTCTAAGGATGGAGAGCGAGATTCGCTCAAATAACCAGCAGCACTTACGAGGGTCTCCTGATCGTGTAGCGATCCGATTTCCTAGACGACTCAAGAATTCCAGCCTCGCAGGCGCAAGGGAATTTAGGTGTTTGGATTGTTGTACAATTAACAATTATCGTTCTTGATAATTATATTTTTTTAATTTTTTAAATAATAATAGTTGTTTGTTGTAGGTTAATGACTGTCCAAAATATTTAATAACGTTTCTATCGATCCATAATTACCAAAACTATAGAAATTCCGGTTCTGTGAAAAGCCTATTACCTTTAAGTTCTTTCTTAGGAAAAATTTATCTCGTGAGAGCATCACGCTCTAATAACGCTTTACTCGCAATAAATTATCCATGCATTTCTTATGCATGTGCCTCACGGGGGCCTTCAATCTCTTGGTACAATGCTTATAAAATCACGGCTTTGACATGACAGAAAAGTTGTCTATGGAAAAAAAGGAATATGATGCCGACACCCTTAAAGATTTTAATTAAAAGGAATAACGAAGGAGGCTTGATCAAACGTGATTAGGAGAAAACCCGATCCCAATGAACTTGTGTAAAATCGAGAGAGGAGAATTGAGCTAAGCTAAGAGACTGGATTAAATTTGTCGGATCACTTAGTTTGTTTTTTCGGTTTAACAGTGCTCTAATGCCAATTTGCAATCAGATCGTACATATGTAGTTTCTCTTCTTCGACTTGTCAATGCCTATCGCGAGATGATTGATCAGCGTGATGATGTTGCTCCTTTCAGTGCGCCTCGGCCGTATAACTCTCGTAGTCGCTTCTTACGTATTAAAGATTCGAAGTCATTAGTGACTAGGACTTTCCAGAAGTCCATCTTTTCGTAATTTTGGAGCCCTTTTTTTGCTAGCTTCGATATTCATGCAATTTGTTTAAGAGATTAACGAGATATGAGATGCATGGTTTGGCGTACTGTTAGTATATGGAGTTCAAGACTGGATGGCTTCCTGCTTTCCATACTCCCGAGATGCTCTTCAGAATGTTTCTTTTTTTCGCATTTGATAGGTCACGTCTTCGACATGCTGTGATAACATATATGCATGTCGAATGTGACTCCCAAAATTTTATGGTGCTCGCTAAAAGGGATTTTTGTATTATCCACTTTTAGCTCCACCGTCCGTCTGCCTAATCTTTAGTCGGAAGCTGACTGATTGTCTAATTTCTTATTGACGATACAAGTGGAGATGTATGCACTTAACACCTCTTTATACCTTCCCAAGTAGTCGCTGTTTAACATAAGACCACATCTTGTTGCCAAGTGGTCACACTTTTCTTAGTAGAATTACATTGGCTATTCTGTCCAGCATGGTTTAAGAATAAATTGCGGCCTTGTATAAGACACAAAATTCCTTCAGACCCATGGTATTGTTGATAACCACTGGAGGATTTTCCAATGTTGACAATTATCACATCAGAACAGTCAAAAGTGTTACGTGTAAGTGCTCACTTCTTGTTCGTCAGGAAAATTTCCGTTGCAACTTATTCGATCAATCCAAATTCATAAAAGCAAGTTATTTATACTTTCGGTTGAGGAATTCTATGATTGTGTTTTCTTTGAATTAATAACACTTAGACTCCCTGCTTTCCAGCTCTCAAAGAAATTGAAGAAGCATCCGTATACTTTTATTACAAATGAACAACGATCTTCTTCCAGAATTGTCTTTTGGAAATTAGTGCATTTCTTTGTTTCCAGGTTTCTGATAAATTCGTTGACTAGAATTTTCCATATGTATTGGTCAATTAGTTCAAATTCAGAAGGCTCGATATCTAAGAGCCAAATGTAGCAATTATATATAAATAAAAAAATTTTCAGTACCACATGTGAATCAGTTTTATTTGACAATCAATCTGTTTTAATGGCATCTATGCCACGTGGTGCCAAAGTTAGTGTGATGCTATGTGGCTACATAAATTGAAGATTTTTTTGATTCTTCTGTTCCTCTTTTTTCTTTTGGCTCCAGGGAGCGTCAGTTGTTAGCGTGGGTCATGTGGTTCACCATATCTGGTGGCGCAGATATAATCCTAAATTATATCCAAAAAGTAACAATGTAATTTTCTATTTTCAACGAATTTGAAACTGGTAATTACAAAATAATTAAATAATAATAACGAGTAAATTAACTAATTAAGCGGATTTTGATCCAGATTGTTGGTAATCCCTCTTCTTCTCTTAGAAGAAGAGTGTGCCATAACCTCCCTGTTGCTCCCTATCTCCACATCAGATTCAGTCAAAATATCTCCGTTAGAGTCAAGTGGGCTGTCCTTACGACATGGCAGTTCTACAAGTTGGGAGGTAACAGAGGCGACTCTTCATCGTATACCCTCATCCCATGCTTATGTTAAATGAGCATACTTTCGAGCGTTCTCTTCAGCACAACCGATTGGATGTAAGTCCTCGTTGATTCTTCAATAGATAATTTATCCATATGATTCTCGAAACATATTGAGACAACTCCATCCCATGTCAAAACCACTGGAATAATCTTCACTTGGCATTCATAGAGCAGCGAAAGTTCATTTGTAAGCTAGTCATATTTGTGAAGTTTCTTAAATTCCGCTTGCTTTAGTCGGTCTTGTGAGGTAATCCCCACTTTAATTAAAGTTACTTCCTTCTTTGTTTTTTCATACACAAAAATATCAGGTTTATTGTATTGTAAGTTTGTTTCTGTCAAAATCGACGTGTCAACTCTAATTTCGACATTCTGATTCGTCAATATTGACTGAACCAAATCTCCTTTCAATTTCCTGCTTCTTTCGATTCCATAAATTCGACAAAGATGAAAATGGATGCACTTTACCACTTCATTATGTTTACGGAGATAATCACTATTTAGCATTATACCACACTTAGTGGCCAAATGATCAACATTTTCTTGCTTTTTTTTACAATGGTTGCATAATGACCCTGTGTGCAAAAAACAAATTCCTATCTTGCAAAAGACAGTACAATGCTTCGCCCCGTGGGCCGTTATTTCCTTTGGATAACCATTCTGAGAAAGTATATAGGTCGACATTTGTTTCATCAATACATTTGAACATAATGGAGTGTAGTGTTCTGCAATAAATTTTATTTAATAAATAATTTTTCCTCTGAGTGTCCTTGAGGGACTTAATATCCATGCTTTCCCTGTCGGCAATTGCACATTTAGAGGCAAGAAATCCTGCGATTGTAGGCAAGTGCTATTTTTTTGTTTTTATTACTCGCAGAATCCCCGACCTTCGCAAACACACAGTCGACTGTTTTTCCAAACTTTTAAGGAACTGGAAAACTTAAATGAAATCGAGGTAAGTCCTCTTTCCAAAAGTCTTCCTGTCCAAATACAGCCTCTCTATCTAAATAATCATAATATACCATTCGAAAATATAATATCATGTGTAACTGATGATGCAATGGTAATTTTCGGAAAATATCGTTAGTTATGGCATTTTTAAAACAAAAATTCCCAAATGCGATGCTGTTCATTGCATTTTATACAGGCACAATTTGGTCGCGAAGAATTAATCTTTTGTATTGCATTCAATTTCTCACTTTTGGGTGTCTAAATTCTCAGATTTATTTATTAACTCCAGGATTACAATATTTGGTGAATCCAGCTCAATCAGACATAACTAATAAATCCAAGGAAGGAACCCAAAGGAGAACGTCTGCTTGTGCCGACCAGATCCATCCTCCAATAGTACATTACAGGTATCCGCTTCAGAAGAGAGGTGGATTAGTAGGGTGAAGTAGGTTCGTCCTTAAATAAACGACATAGATTTAAAAATCAGCGAGTAGAAATTATAAAATGAAAATAAAAATTTAACTTTAAATTTAAAAAAATAAAAGTGATTTCAAAGTCTATTTAAACATTGTTTGTTTTGACTAACCCAGTCTTCGACAGTTCTTAGAGATATTTGGTAGTCAGTTAAATAATTTTGCCTCACATCACCAACTATATAATAATTATTCACATAAACTGATTTTAATCAAATTTCTCATTCGTTCACCAGTCACGTGAGAATAGTTGCATTGTAGACCATATTTACATATCCCTTTAATAGCATGAATGCAGGGTTTCTTGTTTTTTTCCCTTTCATATACTCCAAATGGATCTTCATTTATAAATAAGTTTTTTGAAGTACCTGTGTATATTTGATAGTACTCATCTTTTAATCTTTTGTGAACAATTGAGTTGAGGTGCTTCTTACGGTTACTTAAGACGTCTTTGAACCTCTTCCCACAATAAAGACACTCGTAGCTTCTTCCCATTTAAAAAAAACTAATAAAATTAATTTAAAATTTAAATTATTTATTAAATGTTGGTTACTAGTTATTTTAATTAATTCAAACATTAAAGATTTCTGATTATTTTACAATAAAGTACTAACGTTAAACGTGGTGTCATGTGGTCTACCAGTCATAACGTTTCTGAAGGCGCTCAGGGTGCACCTAATGCACCTAGGAAAAGGACCATTTGCTCACCCCCATCCGAAGTTGGTTCTTTCGGACGGCTTCCTTCAACTCTTCTCCCATCAACTATCAATGGGATCCTTCTACTACTCTCTGGCGACATCGAACTCAACCCAGGTCCCCAACTTTCAATTCTGCAGATTAACATCAACGGAATAAAGAGCAAAATTCTCGAATTAAGATCCTTCACAAACAACCAAAACATTGACGTGATCCTGCTTCAAGAAAGCAAGTTGACTCAGTCCGCGACTACTCCTCATTTTCCAGGTTTCGACTGCATCCGCCTAGATCGCCCGAACCGCCTCGGTGGAGGCCTTCTTACCATCATCAGAAAGAACCTCCGTTATTCTGACATATCCGCTGAACTTACGTCGCTAACTAACGATGGGACCACGGAAATCTCCGGAATTTCAATATCAAACGGATCGAGTACTCTCAAAATTGCTAACATATATGTCCGTCCTCTTGCCCGAAAGGATTCTTGTTGGACTTATCCAGACTAAACAACCTAGAAAACCTAATACTTGTGGAGATTTTAATGCAAAGCTCCCTGCCTGGTTGAAATCACAAACAACTGACTCAAGAGGACTATCCCTAATAAACCAACCCTCCTCCATGACAATGCTCAACAGCCCCACTATGCATACGAGAACTCCATTCAAGGAAGGTGACTTCATCTACATCACTTTCTGTTCATCTACTTTGGACCCAACATTTCATGGACAGTACATTACGGATTATCCTCCGATCATAATCCAATAATCATTCGATTCAAAAAATTTCTCTATCATCCAAAAACAACTGTTTCTTTCTTCAACTACAAAAAAGCAAATTGGGACGGCTACTCAAAACAAGTTGACCAGGCTCTACTTTGCTTTGACTTGAACATATTCCGTTCTATTGATGAGGCGTCGACCATTTGAACAAAATAATTCTTGATGCTCGTAGTAGATTCATTTGTGGAAGGTTCAAATACAACGAATTTTGGATCAGAATACCAAATCACTAATCAGAGAAAGAAACCGCTTGAAAAGACACGTACCTCCCCTCCCGGGACAGAAATCCCAGACAAAGTCTCTCAATGATGAAATTTCAAGAAGGATCAGAAGGGTGAAGCAAACAAGTGGGAAAAGCGAATCTGCTCTCTCCCATTTCATAAATCTGCCCAGATGGTCTGGAAGGCAATAAAAAGACTTGGCCCTAAAGAAAACTCCACCTCGAAACAAAAGACAGACCAACACAGCTTAAATAAACTAATGAAGTATTATACCGGTATAAGTCACAAAACCTTCAAGAAAATGGATGGACCATCTTTGTTCTCGATGAGACCTAAAAGAATCCCGCCGATCACCTTTATTTCTCATTCAAACGTATTCGAAGGCTTGAGAATGATTAATTCCTCCCGCTCTTGTGGTCCAGATGGCATCCCTTCAATACTTCTTAAACACCTTGGACCGGTTACTATTGGGGTAATCTCCCTTATTTTCAACTATTCTTTGAACATGAATTCCATCCCTACGATTTGGAAACTTTCCCACATACGCCCAATACCAAAACCTGGCAAGGACAAAAACAATCCCGCTTTATACCGACCAATTTCTCTATTATGTTCATTTTCAAAATTATTGGAAAAACTGGTACTTGATCTCATTTCCCCGTCCCTTCCCCTTAATTCCTCTCAACATGGCTTCAGGAAGTTCTATTCAACGTCCACCCACCTTACTTCTCTCAATCAATATCCTCGATGGCTCAACTCAGTCCTCGTCACCTCAAAACCATCGTCTGCTCTGTGGATCTACGTAAAGCCTTTGACTCTGTCTCCAGGAAAATCTTAACCAGGAAATTATTTAGACTCTCCATTAACCCCAATCTAAAACTCTGGCTTTCGAATTTCCTCAGCGGGAGAAGGGCCCGGGTTTGTATGGATGGGACCAAATCACTTTCGAGACTACTTCCCAATGGTGTTCCGCAAGGCTCTCCTCTGTCCCCCGCCTTATTCAACCTTTTTATGTCCGATTTGCCACGATCAGTTGATAAAGACGATCTTCTCCTTTCCTATGCTGATGACATTCTAATTGGATCCCGTGACCAGGATCTCCTAAAAGCCTCAGAAAGAGTTCAAAAACAACTACACGTGATTCAAAATTGGTTAATCTCCAACAGACTTGATATATCTCCTGAGAAGTCCTCCACATCCCTATTTACCTCAGACAAACGTCTTGGAAGAATGACCGTTGATTTATTTATCAACCAAACTAAAATACCTTTTACGAAGAAAGAAAGCTTGGTTTGGGTCTTACTAGAAGACTTTAAATCACCCCTCTTGTATTTCTTTCAAAACCCTCCCGCCCTCAAAGAAGCTGTGTTGGATCTCGGAAGGTCCACCGGAAAAGATGAGAGACCTGATGGAGGCGGCCGGGATCACCTAATTAGTTTAATACAATTAAATTAACTATTGGTGTTCTTGGGTTAAATAAAAAAAATAAAATAAACTATTATACCCTTATCAACTCCACTGATTACCATTATGAAAAATCTCCCGCCTAAGAATGAAGTGATGCCCTCCACCCGAAACTTCCTTGTTTCAAAACATCAAGTATCTAATGTCTCCTGAACCCGTCACATTACAGACAATACATACTGCCGTAATAGAATACGCATTTCCTTCCTGGAGCTCGATGATTTCTGAATCGTCGTCTCAAAAATTAGAACCGCACAACTTGAAAATAATTAATAAGAAAACTGTGAATAACGTATTGAATGTTAAAGAACATCTAAGGTGAAGTCATTTCTCCAGTGGGCAGTGAAAACCGGCTGTCCGCTTTCACTCTCTATATCTGACTAACTAGAAAATGCGGGGAATCTATGGAGAATGAGACAATCCCCGTTTTTACCAATTCTGTTGGATCCTCGAGGACCCCGAACGGGAGCCAGAACCCGAAAAACCGGGATCACTTAGTTAGTAGTTAACTTTTAACTTTTTTCTAATCCGGTGATCTTGGGTTAAAAAACCCGTCACCTTCTCCCTGCTCGCTAGAAGAAAGAAGATGAGGTCTTTTATTCATCATGAAACGTGGTAAATATTCCACGCTATAGTGGTACCTCAGCGCCTCAACCTTTCAACAAATTAACACCCTCACTAACTGGTTTCGCTTTAACGTCACTATTTCAATTTTTAACCAGACTTCATTAATATTCAGAATGTAATAAATCATGTTAATTTCCGCATACATTTTATTGATTAGAATATGAAGTCTCTACAAAATATTCCGGTGGAGAAATATCTAAAGCAGAGGTTTTCAGAAAATAATTCTCGTGGCACACTAATCGTAAAATAAAATAATCCACAGCACACATTAAAAATAAATAAATTTTTCGGATACGTAAAAGTGAGGATAAAAATGTTAATTTAATGGACAAATTTTTATTAATATAAAACAATAAATTAGAGAATGCAGTGAGAATTGGTAATTGAATTATGATTCACTATGTCATCAATATCTCGTCGAATGTTTGACAACGCCACTTGCTTTTCTTCATCAATATTTTTCAAACCCGTTTGTTGTATTTAATATGCATCGTAGAAAAACCTGTTTCGCATAAATATGTGGCCGAAAATTGTAAAATAATCGTCAGTGCTTCGAACATAAACCCAGAATTTTCTAATATCCAACTCCAGTATCATTAATTTTAAGGATCGATCATTATACAGTTCAATAAGTTCTTCATTTTTCAACAGATAAGTGTTCTGATTGACACAAAAAGGATCATCATATTTTCGCCAATGGTATGAGGTTTCAGTTTTTTTGCTATCAATTCAGAAATCAGATATGAACATCTCAATGATTCCGTTGAGCTTAAAAAAGTATCACTAAATAACATTTGACTGGATCTACAATACATAGTAAAAACTAAATAATACTTGTGTTGTTTTTTTCAAATGCATAAAATAATCCAGAGATTTTTTTAATAGTCCAGATGCTTGGAAGTCAATTGTCTATTCATTTTGCTAGGAACCATTTATTCAAATTTCTATTTGGCTGAGGGAACATTTGAAATTGTCTCACAGCACACCGTTTGAAATTTCTGATCTAAAAATTTAAGATTAAACTTTTTAATCGAACTACAACGGAAACTATTAAAGGAGGCTATTCTACCGAGCTGCCCTCTATTCCGAATACTATCGAATTATCTACAATCATACAGAAATTTTGAGCCGATGCCATGTCCAATGAGAAGAGCTGTTCAGGATTCTCGACCCCGCCGGACTCGTCCTTACGTTTGTCGGTCTGGGATCACTTAGTTAGATGAGAACTTTTATTTCTTTCTCTTTGACCCAGTGATCCTGGGGGTAATAATAATAATAATAATGATGCGAGCGGCATTAATAATATAAGAGAAAACGTGCAACAAAATTAATCCAAATTTTAAAAAATCTGTCATAATTGTTATCCATGGGCTCAAAATTGACTCTGTTTTAGCAAACAGTTAAAGGAATGCGACATATCTGAATCAACTAACAAGTCTATACAAACTTTAATTGAATGAACCACAAAATACACGTGATAACTTGTGTTTTCCAGCCAGAAGGCCCACTTGTGACACTCTTAAGTCTCAACTTTTTAAAACGATCCTCTGATTCACTTTAAATAAGATGAACCCTATTATTATATTTATCGATTGCAGATGTGATATTTCTTTAACGGAATTTTAATAGGAAAAAAAATTCGGCCGTTGAGTAATCTAGGCGCACAGATTCTCTGGGGGTTTAGAACCGAAGTACAAGAAATATATAAGAGGATTTAGGATTGGTATGTCTCTAGTGTGTCACTTAGTTCTTAGAATCGTGTCCTAAATGTCTTTATGATTCTACTCCACGCAGAAAAATTTAAAATGATCTGATTATTGCTAGAAGACACGTGACTAAAAAATTATAAAATCTACTTCTAAGTTCTTTCAAACATGAAGATTACAAAATAGCTCTCTCCCTGTACTGTTATCTACTTTGAGGCTATGTTGAGGAATTTCAAGTCGTCGATCAAAAGTCAATGCTAGGAAATAATTTGCGTGCTGAATTATACTTTTCTACGACAACGCCGAAACATTCGAGTATACTCACAACGATCTCTATCACATTCAAAAAATAGTTATTAAAGATGAACACTGATCAAACTGAATTTACATATTCAGTAGTGAAGAAAGGAGATTTGCCGAGATATGGATAAGGTATAAGCAGGGGCGTGCCTAGAGGGGGCCATAGGGGTATTCGCCCCTGGCAGGGGATCCAAGCCATAGAGTTCACGTTATTATGTGACATGCTGGACTGGTTACCATCACCGGTCATTTGTAATCTGACAACTGTCACATTTAACCGATAAAGAATATTTAAATTATTTTCCCGCATTTTTTTAGTTTCAGATGTTATACCCTTGTAATACCCTCAGAAAACTCCTCTTTTGTAATAAATCGTTATTATTATTTTTTAGTTTCATTATTGGACAAGGATGTGTGCTCAAGGATGTTAGTGCCTTTCTTTAAATTAATAGGTTACGTTAAACATATTTTGAATATGAAACAATAATGAATGTTCTAACCCCTAATCTCTAACCTTAATTTTTAATCCAAAATGCATACAATAGCTTAGGCTCTGCAAATAAATAATCATTCCTGAATCAACGATTTAATCAGAGTGTTCATATTCATATTTTGCCATCAAAAGAAATGTTATTGAAGCCGTTTTAAAAGATTGTTCAGTATGCAGGTTTTCTATTCCTATTAAAATATGAAAATAAAAGATAGTGAGAGTTTGATCGATGTTTCTTTTCAATAAACCTAAGAGATGGACGTGGAAGATTTTCTTTTAATTTTAAAAGCATGGCTTTAGTGCTTCATTGTGTCTCAATTTAAGGGTTTTGTCAGAGATATTTTCGAATATAAACAAATTAAACAGACCTTATGTTGAATTGATCCTGAGAATATAATTACTCAAAAAACGGAGATTACGTGAAAAGGCTCACATTTTTCGGTTAGAAATGATAAGTTTTAAGTTTAATTCTGATTTAAGTTAGACTTTTTTTGAAAAGACAGAAAAGTTGAAATAAGGTTGGAATGGGACTTACTACACTAGTCCGGTTAGAGGTGCCGAAGGTGGGAGTCATTAAGCTCCTGTGCGGCATAGGTCTCTGGCTACAAAGGAAGAGTTATCAAACGCGGAGAATCCCACTTGTTGCTGGGATTCAGGAATGAGGACTACGCTACAGCTTTCGAAGCTGAGGTCAATACTAAGGTACCTCTTGGGCCCGGGGCACATAACATGTCACAAGTCATTCCTAAGGCTTCGGATTCAATAGTGCTAGCCTTCGGAGTCCCTCTGGAATTCGTGGATGATGATGTACTGGAACACATCAAGAAGGACTTCACAAATGGAGGAAGCAGACTCCGGACCATGAAGGTCTGGCTTTGCTCTGGAGCAGAGACAGAGAGGATCAGCCTCGAGAAAGTACGCATTGGTTACTTTAGGTTCAGTGTGACCCTAGAACGACCAACAGCAATCTAGTGCTATAGTTTCCAAGGATTCGGGCACACCAGCTCAATGCACTTATAGAGAGAAGTGCTTGAATTGAAGGAATCCAAATTCGCGGAAGGCCTGCCAATCAAAAGTCAGGTCTCTCAAAGGTTGCGTTTATGCACTATGCACTATCATCGCACTTTCCGAGGAGCCATATCAGCTATCGCTCCCCTCAGACAGAACACACACTTTATTTTAAGCAAAGAACAGTTATCATAGCTAATTGATGAGGGAGAATCAAGGAATGCTCTTCATTTCTTCGTTTTTTATTTTTCTTGGGTGTATGTCCTTCATTGACGATCCGGTTCCGCAGTGAAATATTCACTGATGACGGCGTTCTCGTCAAGCCAAAGCATTTTGATGCGTGGAACCGTCAACAGTAATGTACAGTATCGGGATTTGAACTAGAGACCTTCAGGCCTTTGAGTCTCATAATAATTTTCATAAATATCGTCGATACAAATCGTTTCCTAGAGAACAGAAATTGTTTTTAAAAGATAGTTCACGACGCTTCTTAAAACGGTCCGATAGTTCTGACAATGTTTTTAATCAAACATCCGGAAACTGAAATTCCATCTTGTCTCAGGTTTCTGAAAAGTTCAAAAACTAGACGACCGGATTTTGATGAAAGATCTGATTGATATTATTATATAGGACCTTTTCAGCAATAAGGTTAGCAGAATCAAATCCTTTTCTAGTCTCCATTTTTATTATAGATACTGTTCCTTTCCTAACTTTATACGTCTTAGATACTTATTTTAAGGACATAGAGTTTCTTGCTAAGGCTTCAAAAATTTTTGCTTCAAGGCACAAGAAAGCTTTCTTGCATGGTTTAAAAAAGGCACTCTATAATTTAAAATAATAAATAAAATTTTATTAAATAAAAATGCGCCAATAAGCGGGGTCGATGGTTTTTAGTATTATTATTTTATTGGTCGGAAAATAAATAAACTATCATAAATGAACTTTATAAAAAGGTGACCCAAATATAGAGGGTGCTCCATATACAGAGGGTGCCCCAAGCAGGGGTTTTATCGGGCGAGTTTGTACTGTAATTAAACATAATAAAGTGATTGTTAAATTATGATTGATTTAAGATAAATGTTATCACTAATGACAGTAAAAATGATTTAATTCTCGGATTGATTTTACGCATTTCTCACTTATCTTGAAAACCCTGCATCGCTCTTCTTGATGAAGCGCAATCAGTAATGTTCTGCTTGCTATGACGATTGAATATCGTTTATTACTCACAGTTGGCTACTCAATTGATAGTTGAACGACTTTTTCAAAGTTAAAACAGATACAAACATATTTGAAGTCTTCGATGTCAAATCAGCGCCTGTCAAGTTTATCTTTGATCAACATTGAAAATAATCTTTGATCAACAGCGAGGAAAAAAGCGATTATACATCAAAGTAAATTACTTGCTTTTTGTTTATTGTTTAATAAATTAAATAATGATACAAACAACTCACTCTTACTTGATCTTTTATTCATTCATTCTTATATATGACAACATCTTGAATTTAAGATTTTTTGTTTGTTTCTTTCGTTTCTCCTGTTTATTTAGGCTCCAGTGAGCTTGAATTGTTAGCGTCTATGTGGCTCTCTATCTCTGGTGGCGCCAGATATAATCCTAAATTATATCCAAAAAGGACCATTAGTCAACAACCATCCAGAGGGTGGCACTTCCTTCAAGTTCGAGCAAGCGAAGATTGCTGAGGACAAGATCACCTGAATTTTCCAATTACTAAAAAAATATTCTATTCAATAACGACACAATACGAAGAACTGATGAGATGTCTGAAGATTTCGAACATTCCTTAATTAGTTCTCTCAGAAAAACAAAAAGGGTTTCTTGACGAATTGAGTCTAAGAATGATCAAAATCCTTCTATCTAACACAGAGCTCCTTATGAGAGTTGGAAAAACCTACTCAAGAAAATTTGAAACAAACACAGGCACTCCTCAAGGAGACTCCTCTCTCCCTACTATTCACAATATACTTGGAGCCGCTGAGGGAACTGAGACCATTACACCAAGGAAAAATAGAAGTGATTTATGCTGATGTCGACATAATCTCCGAAGACAAAAACTCCTGGAACATGTACTAGAAAAAGCATCAGATATTCCTGGGAAATGGTTTCTCACCGTGAACAGAGAAAAAACAGAACGGACAGAAATAAGACGAATTAATAACTCACTCGAAGAGAAATGGAGACACAATAAAAAATTGGCTCTCTACTAGGAGATAGCGAAGACATCATACGGAGAAAAACATTGGCAAATGCGGCATTACAAAGGCTGAAAAATCTTTGGCTAAAACGGAAAGGATATAACATAAAACAAAGGATAATGTTATACGACACCTTTATCAAACCAATCCTCCTATACAACTCTGGGACCTGGGCCACCTCTAAAGAGGAATTGGAGAGGCTAGACTCATTTCAAAGGAATCATCTAAGAAACATAACTGGAATGTCCTGGCCATCCAAGATCTCGCAGAAAGGACTGCAATAATGTGACTGTTACACCAATAAGCCGAGATCATTAGCTCTCGTTGGAGACTTTTTGGACACGTCCTGAAGTTGGACCCGACATGCCCCCTTTCCGAATATCGCCATGGAAAATTAATACTTTTCTCATGTAAAACGCTTTCGTGGAAGACCGAGAACAACTCTCCCGGTCGTTTTAAAAAACGATCTGAAAGTCGTAAATAAAACATTGGCATCTGGCGACGACCTGGACACAGTGAGGGATCTGGCTAAGAACAGAAAAGCTTGGAACAAGCTAACTCTATCTTATATTTTTTGCTGCAGATGCGGGGCTATAAATATTATGGCTCTCGTAAAAGTGCTAATGATAATAATAACAAAATTTTCATAACTGATCGATAAAGGAAATTTGAATAACTTGTCTGCAAATTTTTGTGTATTCTTAATTGCTGGAAGCAACACCAACCTATTATTTGAAGTGCGCTTTATTGCATTTCAGAATCTTCTAGAAGGAATTGTTAAAATTTTGTTGTCGAGATATCTAATTAGGCGGTTCAATTATTGAATATCTGGTGTTATAAAAATTATTTAATATTTATTGTATATTAATTTTTATTCAAAAATGTTTATTGATATTTTTTAGAAAAATAAATAGTTAGTATGCATATTATTGCTCTTTGTGATCTATTTATTGAACGTACCTTCTAAAAATGAAAGATTATCAAATTTTGGTCGGGATTTTCGGCATAGAACCTTACACAGTTTACATGATAAACAAACTCCGTTCAAAGAATTTTACCATAACATCCCTGTGGGACAAGCAGCTATCAAAAGCCGCCGAAATATCCAAAAAGCACAACATTCCCTACTATTCCAGCGACTACAATGAAATAATAATGCGGAAGGATGTCGATTTAGTCATCGTTTTCAGTGCTTCCCACTTCGCCATCCCAATCGCCACCAGAGCCGTCAGTATTGGAAAGCACGTGATCTGTAACAACTGTCCCGGAGTAGACCGTCATGAGATGACAAAAATGGTGGAGGCCGGACTATATTACCCACAACTACTTTCCATGCCATTCAACCCTCTCCGATTCAACGAAGCATACTGTTCACTGAAGAACCACGTGGATGATATAGGGAAACTTTCATATATCCGTGTCACTGTGAACTGTCAGACTTTCTGTGGGAAGGAATCGAATTATGACTGGAGATGTGAGACTTTTATGGGTGGGGGACTCCTCAACGTGTATGGGGGTAACATAGTGGATATTATTGGTTTCATATTGGGCGATATGACCCCTGTGAAAGTTTGGGGTAGTCTGTTGAATCAGGAGGGACTCCACTGTGACTCATTAGCCTCCTTTGGGATGGTTTTGAGCAGTAATGTGCATGTGTTTGTGACGATAGCGGCATTTTATGAGGAAAAGAAACATTCCATTGAACTCCTCATGGTCGGTTCTGCCGGTTACCTTGTGGTCCGTGACTTGAGCTTGTATAGAAGTTTGTATGGGGAAAAACAGGAAGTCCTGTTAGCTACCTCTGGGCAGCACGTGGACTGGAAGGGTGAGGATGATGGGTGTTATGATGAGTTTAAGATTGGGTTTATAAATATGATGAATACACTGCACAATATGTTTATATATAATATGGATCAAAAGAAGATGACCTATCAGTATAATTATAAATTGGCTTGTTTTACTGATATGGGAGTCACTACTTCTGTCCTCAGTGCTATTAGGACTTCTGATAAGACTAAACATTTACAATATGTTGAGTATTAATATTTTGTTTATTTCTGTTTTACTTTTAGGATTTTTTGATTATAGCTGTATCCACGTGGAATTGATTTGATTTTTTTATTTGCATTTCTAGGCTAACTTCGGTTGATACACTCTTTAACTAGGAAATAGCGTAATTTTGTGGTAGCTAATAGGATCATCCAGAATCTTTTTAGGCTTCTTAAAAAGGCTAGATCCGTAATATTTTGTGTTAGGATTTGAGGTTTATGTTGTATTTCTAGTTTCTTGTTTTGTGGGCTTTTAATGGAGAAAATTTGACAAAGGGTATTCAAACGGATCTGCTTCTTTCCACTAAACGTAACTGCTTTCGGGGGAACAGAAATATATAGGCGGACGGTACTGAGTTTTCGCTATCCATATTCATATTGTTAGTTCGAATTTTACCACTCATTTAAACTAAGAAGTATATAGTTCTGTCCGTGTGGAAGAGAAGCGTTTACTATGTAATCAAACAGATGGAGTATTCAACTAGTAATTGAATACTGCTATGAATCTTTTTGTGTTTTCTAATAATCATTAATTTATTTTATTCAAGTATCGAATTTCTCTGCGTTAAAGATTTAGTGGCTAAACTGTCCAGGTCGATCCTGTCAGTAGTTATATGCTTATCTTACAGATCAAGCTACGCTCTCTAATGAACGAGACCTCGAACGGCTCATTGGACATAACTTACTTGATAATGTCAGACGACGGTGGATAACTGTTGTAAATCTAGAGCTAATACATGCGTTAAGATTATCAAAGCACATTTATTAGAATTAGTTGACTCTGGATAAAATTGCTGATCGCCGGAATATCCGGTAACATATCAACTAGATGTCCGCCCCATCAATTGTTGACGGTGAAGATTATCCACTTTTGGCTATAACGGATCTGCTGAGCATTTGTTCAGAGATTGTAATGAAATAATCGTAAAAGCTTTAATTAAGGCAATTTGAGGGAAAGTATGGTTGCAACATCCGCGGCAATTCCAGTTCAATAGTGTATGCCAAAGTTGCTACAGTTGAAAATCTCGTAGTTGGATCTCGGTTTGCTTTTGAGTAAGACATGCAAGTAGGGCATTGCTGTAGTTAATATACGACTTTACCTTGAGCATAATAGAGTGTTTAAGGAAAACATTCTTCTTGAATATCGCAGCACGAATAATAGAAAAAGATTTTTCTATTGGTTAACAGTAGCAAAATTAACAGACAGACGGGGGCATTCCTATTGCACCGCTAGAGGTGAAATTCGTAGACCGGTGCAGGACGAACTACAGTAAAACTATTTGCCAAGGATGTTTTCATTAATTAAGAACGAAAGTTGAGTATCGAAGTCGATTAGATCTTGTCATAGTTCCAACTATAAACGATGCCAACTAGTACCCCGCTAATAAATATTGGGATATGACATTTCAATCTTATAAATTCATATTTTGAGGATATAAAGTTGTATTGGAATGCATGTGTGGGTATCTAAACTGATAAGTTGGATGACTTTATTGAATGCCTCAATAAAAAATGCGCAAACCTACTGTATGTAGAAGAAGACCTGTGTTTATCTCTGTCAAGGACAAGGTCAAATATTACAGATCTATGCAAGAGACATCAACCTCAACCATCTCACTAACTAGCATTTTTCAAATTTTATTTAGTAAAGAAAAAAGAGTAAATGGTCATATAGCGGCTGCCTTGACTGCGTGGTTTCCAGGAAGTCTAATAGAGTGCTACTAGCATTTTATTTTTTTATATTAGTAAAATACTGATAATTGTTAAAAACTATATGAGTTCCGTATAAAATGAAAAATGTCGATAGGGTTCCGTACTCTCAAAAAGGTTGGGAACTACTGGTATTGATAAATTGTTTTAAAATTCTCTTAGCCGTAAAATTCACTTCATTTTAACCCAGAATGTCATGTTAGTGATTTGATATCGTCATCACAATATTCGTCGGTTTGATTTTCCATACTGGCTACTTTTTCTTTTTTCTGTTCCTTCTCTTCTTCTTGTTCTATGAGAGTTACGTCATTTTGTTCGTTTGTCACAGGTGACGCCCAGTGATATAATCATTCACGTTCCCCACTCTAGTGGAGAGGTCTCACAACTGGAAAGACTGGATGTTTTCTATTTTTCCGCAGATTATGGTCGGACCTGTGTGATATTGGTAGATCCCTTCAAGTGACTATTAAGTTATATTGAATTAAACAAATCAAACAGATTTTCAAGTTTTTGGCAGACTAGAGATGTTTTTATTTATTTTTAATCGATGAACTTAAAAATAGACTGTTTAAGCGGTAAAATTTGTGCATTCTTTCAAGAATTGTCAATTCACATTTTGTGCAATTTCTGTTATGCAATTGGAGCGATAACCAGGAGATCCTTGTCTTTACTCAAGAGCCCTAAACGTCTGACTACGTCCGTGAACTCACTGGTTTCTCAAGTTGATCTCAATTGCCATCGTGGGGGGCAACAACGCGTAAATTATGACGAAGGAGATAAATTGTTAAACCTAATAATTGTTCTCGTTCTCTAAAAAAAGCAAAATAGTAATAGAATCACCAATTTTCAAAAAATAATCTTTACCATGACTAATGAACTATAGAACAGGTTTAGTAAACTCAATTCTTTCGTCTCCTCAAGGTGGACATAACCTCCCGTTTTTTTTCTTAATTGGCGCTGAAAACATAAGATCTTTAAGAGTAGGTCATATTTTTCGAGTAATTTTTTTAATTAATTAAATTTAAAATTTTTCCAATATTTAATGAAATATTTATAATTAAAAATATTTAAAATTTTTAATTTCCGGAATGTTGAGGTGGCATATTGAGGTCTTTAAAGTATTACGTACTCAATAATCGCTAGTTCTCCTGTTACATGTTATTTCCCTTAGGATTCTTGTATTACAGCACAACAGCGCATTTCTACAACCGTGCTCTTGACAGTGTAAGTAAAAAAATTATTTTTAGGAATCTTCTAAAATTCAGAGAATGAAAATGCTTGAATATGTCCGGTTTCGTCTATATTTTTAGGGGAAATTTGATTCCGAGAGTTTCGCTCAATTAATCAAAAACGGAATTAATAAATAATTTAAACTGGTTGCTAATTTTAATAAAAATCCTTTATTTTAGAAAATTGGCATAAGCATTTTTCTTGTACAGCACATCAATTTTGAGTGCACAATGGAGTTTATTTATTTTATTCAATTTTGATTGATATGGGGACTTGTAGTAAATTATAGTGCATCCACTTTCTTAGAGAATTTTGATTTTTGGCGACCACGATTTAAGGCTCCTGTGGTTGGTAATGCTGTGTTTTGTGAGTCATTCAATTTTGAGCGTTCGAAAGACTTTTTGATTCTGTAGACATATTTTTAGTAAATTATAAGTTTTCCAAATCATAACAGTTTAAGGACTCCTATTAGGAACCTCCCCTTTCCTGTGACCTGTATCAACAAGCTTTATCAATAGATCATCGACCGTAATTGTGGATAAAGGGTTAGAGTTAATCCTGAAGAACCAAGCATTATGGCCAGTAGGGAATGACCCTATAAATTTTATAAGATGTTGGGGTTTGTAATCAAATTTGTAATCACATTTTAATGTATCCAAAATTATGTCTATTGTTTATTAAGTTTTCTATTATTATTAAAGACCCCCAAGACCACCGAAAAAAAGTCAAGGAACTATTTAAGTGATTCTACTATCCAATAATCTCGAACTCTCCCTACATACTCTTCAAGTGTATCAGCTGTTTAGCAATAAAGTCTCTCTGAATGCATACAAAGTAAATCGATCGGGCTGTTCTTCTTTAGAACCGATGGACGTTTGTTTTAGTAAGAAATCGCATTGCCCGTTGGATTTCCTGGTTGTTTGCAGGAACGCATGAAACCACAGCAATGATTCTTCATGGATTCCAAAGATAGAAGGGTGTTGAGGGAGTTTTAGGTGAAAAAAAACAAAAAATTAATCACAATTTTTTACATAAATTCAAGCAATCAAATTTTGTCTATCAATTTGAATCTATAACAACCATTTAATAAGATTTATCGCATTCAAGTTTATAGTTGTTTTTATTTTTTCACAAATTTAATCACCTGCTAGTGAAGAAAACTGCCCGCATTTGAGCGAACAGACCCAACATATTTTCTTACCGAGCAACTACCAAATAGTCTGTTTGGTAGTGGCTATTTATTTATTTAACCCTAAGACCACCAGGAAAGATAGGTCAAAACTAACTAATCAAGTGATCCCAGCTTCCAGCAACATCCGGACTCTCTTCAATTGGTCTTCTGATAATCTAACCGCACTCCGGAAGCGTCTTCTCTTGCTTATGCAAAAGAATTCGATCGGTGTGCACTTTTTTATTACCGACCAAAATTCTTCTGCATGGGCCACCTTTTCCTTGAGTGGGTTTCCCAGTTCCTTGCAAAAACGTAGGAAACCCTGGCCATTTTTCAACTTTGCTTCATCAGAAACGAAGTCGCCAATGGGGATGTCTTATGCGGTGCATAATTCTCCGCCTGAGGGAGTTCAAACGGGATATTCTTGAACGGGGAATCGCAAACCTCCAGGCGGAGCAGGCATATTCAATAATCGGTATGATTACTTGTTGATAGACTATGCTGATGCAGTCGGCCGGGGGGAATGGGCTCTTATTTATCATCGCATTCAGAATGTTCCATTTCTGAAGACCCTTGGCGAGCACCTCCTCCACGTGACTCGAGAACGTCAACAGAGAGTCGAAAATTACACCAAAGATCTTCTGGGTCCGCGTAGAGGGAATGGGAGTGTTTCCGATGGATATCTCAAGCCCACCTTTAAACCTTCTGTCCGTAGTGAATAATGTGAACTGATACTTGGATGCTGATACACATAACGTATTTGCAGATAGCCAGTCACAAATTCGGTCTAGGTGTGTCTGAACAATTGCTACAGCCATGAAAGGAGATTTATTTCTTGCAGCGATAATTAGGTCGTCCGTATAGGATAAGAACATAGTGTCCTGGTCATTAGTAGTAGGTAGGTCATGTAGAAATAGGTTGAAAAGGAGAGGATAAAGGGGAGCCTTGCGGGACCCATTGGGAGTAGTCTTGATTTTGAAGTGGTTCCGTCATCCGGACCCTTCCGCGTTGCCCAGTTAAGAAATTTTACAGCTATTCCTTGATGTTCGGACGTAAGTTAGAATTAAAAATTTTATGAGTTATAAGTTTTCTCGGAACATAATCAAAGGCATTCTGTATGTCGATGGATACTAAGGCCGTACGTGAGTGTGTTTCATGTTGAAGTTGTCAGTAATAAACTGGGAGATAGAACCCAAATGAGTCGTTGTAGAACGGTTTGCCTTGAAACCATGTTGAAATTCAGGTAGATGTAGAACAGGAGAGATACGCATTAATACAAGCTTTTCCAGCACTTTTGATAAAACACAAGTTATTGAGATGGGCGGTAAGAAGAGGGAACGTCTTTTTGGTTTTCTGGGCTTTAGGATTGGCGTAATCAGGGAGTTTTCCATATATTAGGTAGCGAATGGTAGTTGATAGAGTCGTTGTACAGTCTGATAGTATGGCCCGTGTTTGAGGTCCAAGATGTTTGAGGTGAATAATGCAAATACCGTCGGATTACAAGCACGAGTGGGACGTAGCAATTTAATAGCCTTTTCAACATCATCAGGGGTGAGGAAGGTGGAATATGGTTCTTGTTAGCCGGCGCGTTCAACAAGTAGAACGAGAAAAATTTTTATGGCTGATCGATACGTAGTACTTTATAATCTTGTTTGCGAATTTGCGTGCGGGTTCCGAAGCGTTGCGGGTAGCGGTCTCAGCTCCACGGTCCTCTCATTGATAAGGCTATTGATCCTCTTTAGTTTTCAAAATGTAGCACAAGAGTTTTTGTGGCATAGTCGTCCAACTAGGTGGCTCCTATTTGAGTCTGTTGTTAGTTCGGATAAGCTCAGATAATTTGGTATTCAGTGAACGTATGGAGTAGAAGGAGTTATTGGTCTGTGTTTTATTCCTCTTCAGCGCATCTCGTTTCTTAATGAGTACACAATTGTTTGATGATAATTTGGATTGAACTTCTTGTAAGAGGCGACAGCTTTCAGAATGATAGCGGACAGAATTTGGCCGTTTCCTCTACTGTGCAATTAATCATAGTAAGGTCAAGGAGACTATTGTCCACATACGTCCTGAAACCTTGCCAGTCGGGTTTCAAGTAATTTTTGAACTTTGTAGAACAACACGGTGAACAAATAGGCCTTCTAAGTCAAGAGGAGAGCAGAGGGAAAGGTCCGAGGATGTTGGACCTGTCCCTTCTGCGGGACGGGGTCCTTGTGTGGTGTCCGGATCATTAAGGATAGTCAGATCATTGAGCACAGAAAGGATGCATTCGCCGCGACTGTCGGCTGATTGAGTCCGGAGCTAGAGTGATGTTTCGCGTTTAGGTCTCCGCATAGTCCTTTAGTCCACACAGGCTCAATAGGTTGGAAATGTAGGAAGTAGTACATGACCCCTGAGGCGGGATATAGACATTACATAGTGTAAAACATCTCGTCAAAGAAAAGGAACTTAATAGAAATCTGTTCCAGAATAAGATCCCCTTCGCAGAGAGAAGATACAGAAGGGGTGAATTTAAGTCCATCCTTAACAATAGTCAATAATCCTCCTCCGAAACTTCTTGTTCGGTCCCTGTGAAGTACACAATATCCAGAAAACAAGGTTTGGGGACTTTGTAGAGAGCTTCGATTCTTGCATAAGGGCAATGTCCACTCTCAAATGGGATAAGAGGGATCGTAATTCCATTACTTTATTGCGGATTCCATTTACATTTTTTTAGAATACTGAACGTGCAGTTGGGTCCCGGATTAGGTTCTACATCACCAGACAGAAGTAGTGGAGAAAAAACGGGGGAGTTGGTAAGCCACCCTTCTGAAGATCGCAGAAAGGTAGGAAAAGTCAAACGGTTCTCTTCCATGCAGAACTTGTACTGAGCGCCACCACAACACCAGGTGAACCGCATGACGCCACGTTAAAGTCGATATTTTTGGTAGTTGGCTACGGGTTGAAATCCATGCTACTGTATTTTTAATCAGGCATAATGATGTTGAATCTAATCCTGGATCTCATTGATCCTAGAATCGGTAGATGGAATGAGAAAATCAGATATTTTTTAGTGACACCTGTGAAATAGTAATAAAATGATAAACTGTTAGTTTGAAATTTTTCTTAGACGAAGATAGAATAAAAAACTCTAAAAATTAATAAATAAATAAAAAATAAAAATTAATAAAAATTTTAAAATAATTTGGAATTTATTTTCAAAGATAACCCTGATGTTAAGAATTTCTTGGGGAGATTTTCTAGATAGAAGTAGGTTGCCAAGCTTTACCGTTCCGTAATAAACCCCTTTAAAAGTGTTTCCTTTACTAAAATTTTCAATTTTAATAAAGTGTTCTACATTCCAGTCATAGATTCAGAATTAGGGCGATGACTCCATGAGCGGCTTTCTGGATTGTAGTCAACTTGCGTATAGATGAATTGGAAGTGGCCATTGGGCACGAAACACTTTTATAGGCTATTATGTGATGGAAAAATTGTTGGTATATGGCATTGAAACATATAGCGTTGCCTTTCAAGAAGTAAGATTTTCGTAGACTCCGTTTTTACTTCGTCTATTGAATCATCTACTCAATCATCTACTTATTCTGAAGAGTGAAGGAAAGTGAAGAAATATTCAGTCCTTGGAGATAGTTTCCGACACATCCAAATCGCTTTCGAAACCTCTAGATCGGTCATCACAATCGGTAAAGGAATAATTAAAGAAATTTGAAATACGATTACTGAACGACTTAAGACCATCGTGAAAAGCTATGGTTTACAAAGTGTTTGGACACTGCCCTTGATTCGCTAATAAAAATTTATTGAAGTAATAAAACGGTAACTATCATTTCGCGGTAGAAGTTCTCATGATTGAGAGGTGCTGTCCTCTAACGATTATTATGAAAATTTCCTAAATCAGTAATCCTTTTTTAGGCTCTCCTTTTTTTTGTTTCAAAAAACCGACGACGTGTAAGAAATTTAGAAATTTGGATTTAAGAAGGTTCCGACTATTTTGAAGATAAATTATTCTCCAGGGATTTTGTTGTGCATCTTTTTAAGAGTTTTGCCTTTCCTGGGTGAGCAGCGGTCAGTGCATGGTTGACCAAAAAATCCAGTTGCACAGATATCCAGTAGTTTCAACTCTTACCGTGATATATTCGTTTCTTGCATTGTGTCTCACGCTCCTTCTATCCCACCGTGGGTAGAAACTGCAAAAGAAAGCTTTCAGATATACGGAACGATGGATTTTTAGGAACATCGAACAAGACCGACTCCTCTGGAGGCCCGACTGGAATCCAAAATGAAAGAAGGTGGCCCGAAAATTAGTCAGTCGTCCAGTACAGTCATTTGCAGGCATGAGGAGCAACACCGCGGCCAAGATGAGGTCTTTATTGAACGCATCAGGATCACGTAATAATTAGTTTGATTTTACCGTGGTATAGGGATGTTAAATAAATAATTTAAGTTGCTGCTATCTTGATTTAACGCGCATTCCTATTTACTATTTGCAAGGAAATATTTTCAAAGAGCCAGCTCTTCTCTCTTATTCCTTTTCTTCCTTGCAATTAACATGCCGATGGTTTGCAATAAAATCAGGTAGCATAATCCGATCACCAACGATATCTTGACCGCGAATGGTTTGAAAACGAAACATCCTCTGATGCTTTCGTACTTTTTTCTTTTATGGTTTTGCCCTCATGAAAAAGATCCGGAGTGATTTGTCGTTAGCACTAGGTTAGAGGAAAAGAAGCCTTCCACACAAGTAGTATCCCAAAGTTTTAATGTTTCGATAATATATGTACATAGCTGTTCATCCCAATTCCCTGCTATTTATCGTGAGATCATTTATTAATCCGTCCGATGTTAATCTCGGAAGAAACTGTGTGGTTTGCTCACATATTTAGTTAGTAATTCATAAACTTAACATTTAACCTAACCAAGTTAACTTTTACAGGCATTTCTATTTTCTACAAAAAGAGTATTAAAACGCGAATGCTAAGAATTTGAAAAGAGAATGTTTGCGAATTATTATGCGTTGATTTGTGCACGTCTTTAAAAATTAAAGAATTATTCAAGGATTATGAAAGATTTTTAGTTAAAATGAACACCCAATCTTGTGGGAGATTGTAATGCAAAACACATTGCTTATGGATGATGTTTAAGGAAATAATGAAATCCGAAAATTTATAGGTTTTACGTCTAAAAAAGTTAATCATTTTCAATAAAAGAGTGCTGATAGATTGGGTATTTTCGTTATGCAAGGAAACCTCAATTTTTGTGCGGATTAAGAAAAGCAAGTGATCCTCCGAATTGATTCTGTACTTCTTCTCTTCTGATCTACGGCTTGCTTAGAATCATGAACTGGGTCCGAGATGGAAGCTGCCAAAATTTGCAAACCTTACAATTTCAAATGACTTTTCGAATAATGTCTGTAGCACATTGGAAAATCACGCTATAAATTTAGGGTTGCCACCATAAAAAATAAGGATGCAGTCCTAACTGAGGATTTTTTGCTTGTTCCGCTCTCGGTTGAAACGTCAGGTTATTTTGCGCCTTCGACGCTGAAATTCTTGAGTCGACTAGGAAATCGGATTTCTGCAAGAACAGGAGATTTCCGTGAGCGCTGCAGAAACACAGATGCCGTTGTGGAGGAAAGTTAACACCAAAAGGACTAAATCCATTGTCTTGCAACAGGAGTGCAGGTCTCTCTCCTCGTCACGCCGCATCAAATAATGTTATTTTGCGAACCCGAAGCAGCAGGCTTCCCAGCTCAACTGGAGCCTGTTGGACTGGATCGTGGATAGACGGAATGACGCTCTTTCCATATTCACATGGAAAATGATTGGTCTGAGGTGCAACCTGTGTGGATACCTTTTCCACTTCGCTCCTTTTGAGATCTGCTCAAAAATCTGGATCTGAGCCAACGCAACAGAATCGGCCAAGATCCAGAAATACTCGGTCATTGGAGACCGATTCACACCAGTGGTCATAGAAACGTCGGGAGCCGTAGAATCCTTTACTTCGGCTTTTCGGGAAGAAATTGGAAAGAAACTAGCGAGCCGAAAAAAGAACTCCGCGAATCGTTCTGGCTATAGCAACGAGTCGGGATTGCCGTATAAAGTGGAAACATATACGCAATCCTATCTGCAAATTTAAACTCCTCGACATAAGCCTTTTCATCATCCTCGTCGAGAATGCAGACTCTCCAATTTACCCGATTACCACATCTAAGTACGTCACATACGATCTTCCTACAAAAAACTACAAAAAATACCTTCCAAAATCACATGGAAAGTATTAACATTGTTCAATGGAATAAAGTACCTTCCTACTGTGCCAATCTCTGCATAAAAATAAGGCTGATTAGAACAGCCAAGCTAAATTCTAAGAAAACAGCAAACCTCGAGAGATCATCCCTAGAAGACACCTCAGATGCAATCAAACAAGACTATGAGCAAAGAATGCAAAGCCTCCACAATACACTCAACTAAGTCGAATGGAATTCCGATGACCTAAAATAAGATCGGCAAAACCTGCACTTGGAGATGACAACTGAGGAAATTACACTCAAAAATAAAAGGAACTAGTTCACGTTGAGCATAAAACTGGCTGATCTTATCTTTAAATCTGCAATGATAAGTCGAGGAACCTATTGAAATCATCTTTTGCTTCAGAATCAAACAAGCGAATGAATGTATGTGGTCTTTTGGTAATATTACCAACGTGGTGAGGATCAATGCCGCCCTTTTGCAAGCCAGGTACACTGGTAATAAATTGTTGAAAAAATACGCGATCTAATACTTCTATGATAAGATGTTTTTCCGCGTTTGAAGACGAAAGACAAAAGTAACACTCGTCCTCGGTACCTAAATGACATACAAGTTCACTTTGGGTAATTCGTCGTGCTTGCCAAATCGTTCGGAAAATGAGTGGGGATTGTCCTGGGACTTTGTTATGAGTTTTTTGACGTCAATTTTGTCATTCTTAAACACTTCAATGTACGGATTCTCGGTATAATCTACATTGGGAAGTAGTTCTTCTGGACTACAGAATTTAACCGGCTTAATCGAGTAGGCATACAACCACTGAAAAGTTAAATGGGGGGAAAACATTAAATTCGAAGACTCCCACATTAACAATTGTTATAAAATGAGATAGCATTTCAGTTCCCATTGAATTGGTAATTCTGAAAGAATAAATAGTATTAAACCTAAAAGGGGGCCTTTCATACGATACGAGAGTTCTGAACTTTGGAGTTTGGTTCACTGAGAAATGATACCTGGGTTTCAACATGTCGGCAGCATTGGCCGCGTCATAACAACCGTACTTGATGTTATAATCTAAATGATAATTCTTGCATTTGTTAGAACGATTACTATGACTTCATCGCTATTCTCGAGAAATTTAAGCACACCACAAGGCCAATTCGGTGTAATGAGGATATCAACATCTTTTATAGGAAGATCTGTTTTCTCTTCTTTGTAGGCGAGGACCAGTCCATCGGAAGATATACATATTGTGATTTTTGAATGTATTTGATTTTTGGTGAATTGAGGAGTATCGGTGGTTTATGAGGACAGAAAATATACGTGTCAATATTAACTAAATTCAGAAATAGTAGAACCTAAACTTGGGTCAAAATTATTCAATTGTTTGCATCGACTAAAAAAGTTGCCTAGACAGATGAGAAGCTGAAATAATCAATTTTTGATACATCAAATTTAGACTTGGCATTGATTTCGTTTACTCTCTCAAATAAACGTTCGAATTCACCATCAACTTCACCGCAGACTAGGCTGAAATTATTTTAAAATACATTTTCACCATTAATATGAATTATAAATACTAATTAACCTAGAAATATTGAAAAAAAATATTTTTTTAGATAATTTAATTTATTTTTATTTATTTTTCTAAGAATCATTTAATATGAATTAATATAGTTCGTTTAAATTTATTTACCCCCGGTGTTTTCGAAGAAACCTGTGGCTACAAAAACGTTACGGCTAAGAGCGGGCGCTCCCAGTGATCAGACAGGTATATTTGGTTCCTTGCAGAATTAGGAGGTAAACCCGGACAAGACAAGAGGTGATCCGTCTTGTGTTCGTCAAGGTAAGCATGATTGGCATAGTAGAGAGGATGATTGTCCAATCCTGTACGGATACGAATGTAAATCCATGTGGTGACCTCATCGTAGGCGCATCAAATGGACACGAATTTCCCGCGGTATGGGAGCTGGATGTCCTGGTGTTTACACTTGTCAAGGAACTGTAGACTGAGCATCGTGAAATGGTCCCTAATTGTAAGAATTTTTGATTCACATTGTAGGTAATATTTTGCACTCCTTCACAGAATTTTATTCTGACCTGGAAGTCGATCAATGCGGGAGATCTGATTCTTACCTTCTTATTTACTTGTTCCCACTTTCAATCTCGAAATTGTAGGGGAATTTGGATGATGTTGGTTGATTGAAATCTTTCGCAAAATTTTTGAAGTTCTTGAACCTAGACCACCGTGCTTGTCCGTTGTCCAAGGTCTCTCTTGAAAGTGTGGCATGACTCAACTCCATTCCAAACGGAGTACTCGGGATTTTTATTCGAGTCGGGCTCTTATTGCGACTTGGACTGAAGATTTGTGTTCCACACCAGTGTAGATACGGTGACCATATGGATGTTGTAGACTATGTCTACTCCCTTGCAGGAAGAGTACCTGCAGGGTCCTCTGGCACAAGGCTTTAAACAAAATCGTACAACGGACTTTGGAAACGGATGATTTTCTATCAGTACATGAACCCGTAGGAACTTGGAAAATTTCCAGATGGAATCACCATTGCTGCTAGGAAACTTCTAGTCTGGGACGTTACGCGTATGGATTTCTTTAAAAAGGTCGGAAAATCTTCTCGAACTATTGTAGCTATTCGAACGGATTTCCACTTTCAATCCTGAATTGGAATATCCACGCATTTAAGATTGGATCCTCTAACTCTATTTTTTTGGTTTCGTTTTATAGTAATTAAATTCTCAAGATTATGGAAGCAGAGTTTTTCAAAAATCACATACAAGTTCATCCAGAACAATCGGGAAGGGAAGAACACATCCAGTTTATCCAATTGCGAAAGCATCTTCAATGGAAAGGGATGATCCATTTTCATACCATTCCGACACTAGGCAGATCAATTGACTCAATTCCAGTAAATTAAGAGAAAATGTAAAAGAAGATGAAAGGAAGAGTAACTTTTAACCAAGTAATCGGTGGGGTAATCGAACCCAGGACCGATCGCAGTAGTAATTTCTTAGCTATTAGATTTGAAACTTTTAATCAGTTACGTGAGTTAGTTACGAGTACTCCCGCGTTACCAATAAACATATGAATACATAAGGTTCCATTGTCCAAGACTACCATTAAAACGAAACAAAAACAAACTAAGTGACCCCTCAAATTTAATCCAGACTCTCAACTTGGCTCGATGCTCCTCCGTCGATCCTACACTAGCTCGTTGGAATCGGGTTTTCTCCTGATTACGTTTGATCAGGTCTTCTCCGCTACTCAAATATAAAATTTAAAATTATCTAGGACTAAAAAATAAATTAGTGAAATTTTTTATTAAAAATTTAAATGATATGATTCGTAGTGTGTTAAAACTGAACAAATTTGTTTTTTCCAACATAAGCAAAATCAATATGAGTTCACCAACAAATACCTTAAAGCGACTATACTGCAAAAAGCCCACAGATATAATGGGATTGATGAAGTATATGAGGAGTATGAAGAATATAACGATAACGACGATACAAAAGATGAAGAAATTCTTTATGACGACCTCCTACTTAATAGAAATCAATATTTGGGAGAAAAAGGTAGAAAATAATAAAAAAATTTTAGACGGTTTGAATGTAATCGAACTTGAAGAATTGGTTGGATTTCTTAAAAGTGAGAAAATTCGGGATATTGTGTGTCTAACAATCTCAAAAGAACGAAATTATTCTGACTACGTAGTGATTGGCACATCTTTGTCTCATCGTCACCTGGCTGGGGTGAGTCAGACTCTCCGAACGATGGTTTTTATTAAATGTGATTTATAGTACACTAAAAGGAGAAATATAAATGACAACGCTATGATCGTAAATGGAATTGGCGGAGGTCAGTCGTGGGTTGTTATGGACATGGGATTTATCGTTTTACATTTGTTTATTGAGAAAGAGCGCATTAAGTATGATTTAGAATCACTTTGGGCTCTGGGCCATGACTATGAACTCAAACCAAAAGACGATGACAACGATTATTATGACTATGATTATATTAAAGAATAGTCTTTTATTTTTTAAATGTTTTTTATGATTTATTTTTATATTTTAATTCAATGGTTTCTTCTGGTGGCGTCATTGGATCCAGCTTACTCAGGAGACGTCCAATGCTGGCCGGCATTCTAAAGGATCCATCTATTCATTCTACATGAAACAATTTTTTTCCAGGCGACGAGTTCAGGAATCGATCTCAGATCCCCGGACAACGTCCTCTGGATCATTTTTCTAGGGTGAAGGTTCACTTGGAACGCGTCAGGATCAAGGAATCAGTTAGTTTGGTTTTATCCTTGGTCTATGGAATAATTTTATTTTTAATAACTACAACCGGAAAAAGTCGATCCAATTTCTAACTAATAATTTGACTTCCTTTAATTTTTTGCTGCTCGAATTGTTAAGATCAGAGGTCTCACGATTTTGAGACCAGAGGACAACTTATAAAGTGGTCAAAGGCTAAAAAGTAATAAGAATTTTATTTTTTATAATCAAACCATCATAATTAGGCGTCAAATTGATGATGAAATTCTTACTATGACGCTGAGGTGATTGCCAATTTATTTCGGTATTTCGTTTTGATGTTTACCACTTTAGAGAAGGCAGATTCGCATACATGTTAAACCAAACATCGAGGTTTAGTTAAATAACAAAATCTTTCAGGAGTAAGAAATTAATAAAATTCGATTATCGATAAATCGTTAAATTTACTTTTCAAATACGCAAACCTCATACTCAAACTGAAGACTCCAAGGAGACTATGCAGACGGAAAAAATAAGATCAAGAATACGGATTGGGGAAAATCTCAAAACTGAATGATAATGGCTTCAGAGAGATGACTTTCATCATCTACAGGCTCCACCGTGAATGTTAGATGGCAAATGTGGATTTACTGGCACTAGTCCTGAAGAGGCTAGGCCACCTGGTAAGTTGTTGAAAGCAAGAAATGTAAAAATAATACTGGTGAATGCCAGATCCATTGGGAAAAAGCATGATGAACTGGTATTACTGATAAAAGCCGAAAAGGTGATACTATCGTCGTTAACGATGCTAAAATCAGAGAAAAGGAAAATTTTATCCTAGAGGGTTTTTAGTATTCAGCGTGTCCATTCAAAATGGCCTCCAATTAATTTTTTCAGGTTTTGGGTAAGTTCATCAATAAACATCACGAGATTTTAGCAAAACGACATCTTTAGGTAAAAAAGTCATCATTTTTAAATCATATAAAAATTGATTTTAAGGGTCCTATGGGTAAGCGGAACATTTTACCAAGGTCCTCGACATCTTTAGGTAGAAAAGTCATCTTTTTTAAATCTTATGAAAATTGATTTTAAGGTCCTATGGGTAAGCGGAACATTTTACCAAGGTCCTCGACATCTTTAGGTAGAAAAGTCATCTTTTTTAATATTTTTATATAACTTTAAAATGAAATATTTATTTTCAAAAGGAAAAAAGGAAAATGATTATAAATGTTAATAGAATACATATTCTACTAAGTTGAATATATATTCTGTCAAATCCATATTAAGTAATATTTGTTCTTCAACAAATCTCAATATATTCTCAGATAATGCGATATATTTAGTTTTTCTAAGAATTTTTTCTCCATTTTGTAATCTTAAGATTATGCCTTTCTTCTTTTATCATTTTCTTTACAAAATTTCTTGGTGTCTTTTTTAGTGCCCCAAATGTAATTCTAAAAACGTTGTGCCAGCCTTCAATGGAGTAATTTGTCCGTGGTAAGTCCTCATAAATTATCGAGATTTTTCCAATAATTAATTGGAAATCTTGGAATTAATCCATTTTCTTGATTTCCGATATAATTGATCGAAAAATATCGATATAATGGATTTAGAATCGCAGGAAAATCTGATCTCGACACTATCTAATCAAAAGTGTTCTTTACAGTATGTGTAGGAATAAAGGAGAGCCATTTCAACAGTTTTACAAATCTATCGTTAATTTTAAATCACATTTAACCTATTTATATCTTCATTATTTATGTCGTTGAAAATTCCTAATTCCAATATTTTTTTATTAATATTTTGTCCTAGATGGAACATGCAGCAATTTATCCGTGCGTTTGGAAATGATTTTTGAAAAGAGTTTATTGCTTTTTTCAAAATCTGAGACAATAACTCTTGGTTCTAAATCCGGAATGAGACGTTTAATTATTTGAAGCATTGTGTCATATACATTTTCAGTTTTTGATGTTAAAAGACAGAATATTATTGGAATTACATGGTGATTAATTATTACCGATATTGTGAATAATTGCTTCCAAGCAAGAGGGCAGACAAAAAAAGTCCCATCAATAGACCATATTTTATGATTTTTTAATGGTGTCGTCATTTCAGAATTAAAAAATAACCATATTTGTCTTAACATCTGAAAAGTTAATTATTAATATACCAATATTTTGGCGAAAACTGTGTCCAAACTGATAGAATCTATGCCATCGTAAGGTATACATTAAATTCTCCTCAATATTAAGAACAGAATCATCACTTTCGTGTGGGATACTTTTTCTTGTTCTATTAATCAGTTGTTCCAGAGAAGAATGAGTCCATGTCAAGGCAATAGTTGTCAAATTTTGTCCAAGCAGAGAATTATTAATTATCTGTCTAGGACCCATATCACATAAGAGTGATTTCTGCTTTATGTCCTCCCGTATTAAGGCTCTCTTGACAAATTCACTCCTTGGAAGATGATTATGTTGCTTCAGACTCCAAACTTCATCACAAGATTGAATGGTTTTTACAGATTCAGGACAAGTACGATCTGAGCACCTCCGATATGTGCTTTGTCGCTTGAAGCACGTGGTCGTATCTTATCCAGCCTTGCTTTAATTGTAGAAAAAATATTTTCTATAGGATTGAGGTCTGGATTATATGGTGGTAGATATAGTAACTTAACATTTTGATTTTTTCGCAGTGATGAAATCTGACATTATCAATCAAAATCACGGTTTCGTGTCTTAATATTCCATTTATTTTACTATTATTGTATGTATGTTGGTGCTCCTACTATTTTTCGAGATATTGACCATATTCCCCAAGTCTTTTGTTTTAATTAAAAATCGGTTATGTGTTGCAGGGTTCTATGAAATTTGATATTAATAATGTGAGTCATCACAAGACTTTCATTAAGAATAAACTATTATCTTTATCAACTGTAAAACGAAATAGCCTTCGGACAAAGTTGTTTGGATTAATAAAGTTATTGTTGTTGTCTTTTACGGATACTGGAGAAGTTTAGGATTGGAGTATGGCTCTTTTATGGTTAGAGAATCTCTTTATAGAAGAGAGTCGTTTATACGTGTTGGAAACCAAAATTCAAAGAAAATGTTGTTAAGAAGAGGGGTTTCATGGATCTGTCCTTAGTCCACTTAATTATATTATTAGTGAAATACCTAAAGTGGAACACTAATCCGATAATAATCATTTATGACTCTTGGAGATAATCAGAAGAGCAACTAAACTTTCTAAACAAGTAAATGATGCATTTACATAACTTAACAAATTTTTGTTAAAAGCTTACTGATCGAATCGAATACGATTATTTTTCCTGAAGATTTTCCATCGAGAATTAAACATATTCCAGTAAAAAACTTTGCTTCTTTTCCTTCCGTACAAAAAGCATTAATTACTACTCTCTTTAGAGAAATCGACCAGAAATAACAAAATGAGTTCTATGCGTTTCTTCAAAAATCCAGGAACTATTTTGGGAAAAGTTGCACTTGTAGAGAATTCCCAAAGATTCGAAAGACATCCCAAGTAATACACAAATATTCGCTTGGACACTTTAAAAACAGCTTTCTCCTACTCCAATTAATATTGGACTAATTTATAGATTAAAAACGAAATTCAACAAATTGACCAATATCAATTCGAACTAAATTCAGCAAGATCAATTCGCCCCTACTATGACTGTGCTAGTAGGAGTTTGGATTCCGTTTCAGAGTATGAAGTTCATCTGATGTTTTGAGGTTTTAACATCATTTATGTTCTCCTATAAGGATAATGACGAAGGAGAATCACCAGACGACCAAATCACCAACTTTATTAAATCTGATCGACTAGTTATAATCAACATGTAAAACAAAGTCGACGAAAAAACCTCATATCCATAAAGCAACGAAAAATGACTTAAATAACCACAAAAATTAATCAACTTAAGGAAATACAAACAAATAACAAAAACACTACTCGCCGTTAGAAGGCTCGCCAAGATTATCAACAAATATCACATTTTCGGCCTAAAATAACCCCAATCTCGACCATCTGCCAAATTTGCATAATATTGTCCTCAGATACCGATCCAATCAACCAAGGTTCTATCGGATTCCACGAAAAGTCCGTCACATTAGCAGTGTGACCCGCGTGCATGAACTACATTGAAAACCCACCAAAACCATCAGTTCAGGAGGCCCATCTTCCGAATCCTGCAACGATTGCTCCTCACCAATTTTGCTCAAATCCCAAATCATCAGTCTTCTGTCCGACCCAGCAGATGCAATCACGGTTCCGTAATGTGGGGACCAACAAATCTTGTTCACAACACCTCGATGTCCCTCAAACGAATGCAGTTTTATTTGCAAATTTCGGAGATCCCACAGTGCCACAGTCGAATCTGCCGAGCACGTGGCAAAAACATACTCAGAAAAATTATTAAAATCCACACAGTTCACCTCCCTATTATGGGCAGCTACCACATGAGACGCCTTCGAACGGTCTGAACTCCTAGTGTCCCATCTACACTCAAATAATCCGTCACATCATGGCTGTCTTGTCATCGGAGACCGAAGCAAATATGGACTGGTGAAGGAAATGGAATCCAACAGCGTTGACTGACTCAGAATGTCCTTTAAAATGCATTAGAGGGGAATCGCAGGAACTGTTTTTTGTGTCCCACAGACATACGGTCTAAAATTGGATATTAAAACTTACATTGTCCCGAGAACCAGTAAGCAGCTGTCCCTCGTGGTTGTTGTTCCAGCACATGGCGAATCCCTCAGCCTCATGACCACAAAGAGTGGTCGTTTTTTCAGTGGATGTGTCGATTATGTAACTTTTTGAGTTGCTGGACATGGTGGAAATCACTGTTGACTTGTGAGGCATCACACGTGCTGTGTTGATGGTCCCCTCGTGGACAATTTTGGATACTTGGTTTACTTTGTCGTGGATTGGCATGAAAACGCCGAATTCTGAATAATTAGAAAACCAAACCATTCGTATCGTCAGTTACGGGACATTCTGTGGGAACTTTCACGGAAAAGATCATAATGTGATTTTCTTGAGTGGATTTTGTTCCCAATAGGACTTTATAGTTCGTTGCGCCGTTTTCGGGTCTAACAAGTAATAAAACATATGTTACTTAGAAGAATCTGGAATCCATTGGCAAGTGGTGGATGGCCATTCAAGAGATTGAACAATCATTAGGTCATACAGAAAGGGACAGTTCTTTTTCCAGATTTTGTACTCTTCATTTACTGATCGTTCTTCCAAAGCCTCATCAGTCGCTTAGTTTTAGATAAATCAAATACATGCCATACAACAATTAAATTACAATTCAAATTTAAAATTTAATTAAAAAATTATTTATCATATAGTATATAATTGATTAATTTTTTATTTGTTAAGTGGTTTTAAAAATTAAATTAATTAGTGTGACATCATCAGTCATTCCTCTACTCACTGGAGCTACTATCTGTAGTCGCGGATCCGGATTTCTCCGCGTTTGTGAAGAAGATGGAAACCCACTTCACTTTTCCACATCTAAAGCTAAAGAAAACCGATTGGTACAAAAGTCCCTTTTTCCAATCGAATTTCTCTGCAAGAATGAGAAAAGGCTCGTTCGTTTGGTAGTGGGGACAATGGAGGACCACAAACGTTGGATAGTGCAGTCGATTGCGGGAATTGGGATGACCGAACTGTTTGATGTTTTTCTGTTTTTTTCTCGGTGATCTCGTGACCTTAAATAAATCAGAGTTTCTTCATGTGACACCTGGACCGTCTTAACGTTCGCTTTTTATCACTAACAGAAAACTAAACAGGCGGACAGTGCGCTAAAGATGGATAAGGTCGAAATCAAATTTAGAAAAAACCAGAATCAAATTTGACATTCTGATGCGCGTTTCTCGAAACCGTGATTATCGAATGTGAGAGAAAGTCTTATTTTCATAAAAGGCTCTCAGAATTATAGAGGAAGAGCAAAGAAAACAAACCGACCCTAGTCCTCAAGTTAAATGTAACGGGATTAATGTTAATTAGATTATGGGAAAGTGCTCGAACTAAAGGATTTTCTTGCAAAACGTATGATTGACATTGCACATCTTCAAAAGTTAAAACTCTCAATTAACGACCTTACTCTCTTATTTCCTGGCTATGACTCTAAACGACCCACCTAACAAAAAGACGTGGTGGTGACCAGCTCATTCTGTTGTTCTTTTACTCTGTTCTGGAGGGGTCTTCAAATGTGTAGACTTTAGGTTGGTATTGAGACTTTTGGTTGACGAGAATGAAACCATTGGAATATTTATTGAAACAACAAAAGGGAAAATATCAACCAGGAACAGGTACGGGTTCAAGCCTAAATTATTTTTTTGGTGGTATAAACGCCAAGCACAACTTACGTCGACTCTAGCTTTTGACGTGAGAGAAGCTACCGTAGACAAGTACACTACTGGTCTAATAATGTAACTCCCTTCAGAGTCTTGAATTAACCTACATTACTGGATGTTGATTTCTGGTCCTCCTTGCTGTAGTCAATAACTACATGGTCAGTCATTCACGGAACAAAAAGTGACCACAGATCAAAACTATTGAATATCANTCTAGCTTTTGACGTGAGAGAAACTATCGCAGACAAGTACACTACTGGTCTAATAATGTAACTCCCTTCAGAGTCTTGAATTAACCTACATTACTGGATGTTGATTTCTGGTCCTCCTTGCTGTAGTCAATAACTACATGGTCAGTCATTCACGGAACAAAAAGTGACCACAGATCAAAACTATTGAATATCAAGAGGGACTTTTCAATAGAGTTAAGAATCCATGAAATTACAACTACAAACCTTCCGACTGTATACACTACAGTTCACTCATTGACTAGTGCTTGAAAAGCTTTACATAGATGGTTTTACTTCCGTTGATAAGCCAGTCACCTATATTAACCAGTCTATCTTGAAACTACGAAAAAAACTACGGATTCGATCTTTAAATAATGAAATAAAACTCAAGAGCTTTAATCGCAGAGGTCAAATGGATTCACGTGATTTTGTTCTTGATCCAAAATAGCTCCACCGCAGAAGTTTGGTAGGCATTCGGTACGTTTCAAAAGCTTACAAAGGATCATCAATGACCATAATTTAAAGGACCTGAATAATTTAATAAAATATTTAGCAAAAATCTCCCATAATGACCATACGAAGTCTTATGTATCCCCATTATATCTCAGTAAACAAAAAAGGACTAGAATCAACCTACTTTTCCAAAAACGACGTGAGGACGTATTAGGGCTTACGAGAAAAACTTGTGATTTCCACAATTTTTATAAGAATCAGGGAATCGTTGCATTGGAAAAGGTTCATGATCTCTAAATTAACAAAAACTCTAACTCAACTATGTCAATGTTTGCACACCTGTCCGATTCTGGAAACCAAGAAAACGAAAAAAAACGCTGCTGCATATAAATCGGTCTCAACACTCTGATGTCAAAAATCTTGGAGAGGCTGCTATGTGCGACTTATTGTTAAAAAAGATTCTCACATCAAAGTTTTATTGGCCAACTCCATAGCTGATATGGTCGTGTTTGCCTTGGACAGTAAAAGTCTGTTTCTCAGTTTTTTCCCATTCTCTTTGTTATTTGATCTATTCCTGACCGATCTCCCTACATCAGAAACCAAATATCCTTCTCACTTGTATTGGCAAAATCGTCTTGGCTTTATACAACTGGGATACCCAGTCTGCTACATTAGAATGCAACAAAACCTGAGCTGTCTCAACGAATGGTTGAAGAAGCGACTGATAAAGTCGAGTTAAATACAACGTCATTATCCCTTTCATCAAAAGATCCTAGATTTATGACATGCACTTGTTGTCGTCACATAGTGAAAATTTGGTGACAAAAAGCAAACGGAATACATATGTACATAAGAGTCTCTGGAGAGGTATGGAAGATCGGAAATTATCTTACCTAGAAACTATGCATTTTTTACGTTTTAGCTTTGTGAGATTCTTCTATCTACTGGAAAGATCAAAGTCTCTGGGCTGCAAGAGAATTACGATCAAATAGCCATCAACGTTTACGCAGGTCACCTGAGCGGACTGAGATAAAGTTTTTTAGTTTTTAAGTAAAGTGTAGGACAAATGTCTAAGGGCTTTGAACATTTCCACTGCGAGAGAAAGTAACTTCAATTACTAGGGAAGTTTAGACATTTACGACATTTCAATTTTTAGCATTTCCAGTGGTTGAACAGGTGTTGGCAGCACTCTGAGGATGGTTGTTCGAAAATAGAGGGTGCGTGCATGTGACCTCAAGACTAGGAGCTTCCATGCAACGAACGGAAAAATGGTAATTCCATCCGGAAGTTTTTCATAACTTTCTGCCAGTTATTTTTCAAAATACACAAATTCCCCATTATTCTTTATGTCTGGAAGTATTGGCTCACAACTTCCTTCTGGGAGACAGATCAAACCTGTTCACACTCCCATGCGTTTCATTTCTACNGTTCGAAAATAGAGGGTGCGTGCATGTGACATCAAGACTAGGAGCTTCCATGCAACGAACGGAAAGATGGTAATTTCATCCGGAAGTTTTTTTATAGCTTTCTGCCAGTTATTTTTCAAAATACACAAATTCCCCATTATTCTTTATGTCTGGAAGTATTGGCTCACAACTTTCTTCTGGGAGACAGACCAAACCTGTTCACACTCCCATGCGTTTCATTTCTACTATCTACCCAACGATGTCCTTCAGGGATCAGTCCTCTTTTTCACTTTTTGTTTTTCATTCAAGTGATATGCCCACAACTCATGCAATCCAATAAAAATCATCCTAACAACCTCAGATAACTTCAAAATCACTTAAATTACCCCTTTGATTGGTTTAGGATCGACTGACTCATTTTCAAAGTCCTCAGTGATCTGCAACATTTCAACCGCTCTCTAGCATTATTCAAATAGAATTAGTTTCTTTCTGTGACCAACCATCCAACAATCCTCGAAGTTATATTCAACGCGTCACTTTGCTTAACAAACAGATCGAAAACCTACTACTAAAGTCAAACGAAAAACAAATGTTTTTGGTGACATTGCGGATGGTACAACGGTCACCCAAAGAATATCTCATCTTCTTGTGCAAATAATTCATTAAGACAACGCTTCATTATTCTGACCTTAGTTTGGCTTCCTGTACATCACTCGGTCCATGGAAAAAAATTTCCTCGAGTAGTACAACAGGCTGCCTAAAATCTACTCTTTAACCACTTGCACTAGTAGACAAACATCCTCTCCTTTGAAGATCACTTCGAAATACATGGCATACAATATCTCCAGTAGTTTTCGGTCCAAAACATCCGACCTTCCTACTGCTTAAATCAAAAAACCGCACACACCGCATTGATTTCCAAAGAACGCTCAAAAAAATTTCACCCTTGTTGGATAATCAAATCTGGAAGAATTTCTCTTCCATCTAGAAATGGATGATGGCCACACTGCAGATAGGCAAATTTGTTGTCAAAACGCTGATTTCTAGAGATCTGTTGTCTAACACTGTGTTTCGATTCTTACAAATCGTGTATTCCTTTAGTTCTGGTTTTGTATTCGGTGGTAAAAAAGTTGTGGAATGTTTTGTAGAGATATTTAGAGTCTTGAGAAACGTTTTTTCAATTGGGAGATGAGAAGGTTGTGATTGAGTGGTTGTTAGAGATATTTAAGCTCTGTTTCCCCAATGATAGGGCTTTGAATTCCAATGTAACTGATCAGCTGGAGTGGAGTTTAAATAATTGGTTATATTTCTTAAAGCTGAATAGGAGGAAGGATATATGAGTTGTGAGTATGTTGCTGAGACCATAAACAGGTTTGATCTAGCCCGCAGGATAGTTATTCAAAACAGAAGATACTTTGATTTTGTTGGAAATGACTACACTGATAGAATCAAATGGTTTGGATAAATTTACGGAGCATATCCAGGCACCAATAAAAGTGAAGAAATGAAAGGTCGTAGCAGAAATGTAAAAGTCATGTAATTTAAAAAGGTTGATGTAACAAGAAATTGCCTTCAGGGCTATTCTCTCCAGAATTTTCGATAATAGTGGAAGAAATGAGGTTGGTCTTCAAAACGAGGAAGTTGGGTTCAAGGATTTCATAATGATCAATTTTTTAAGTGCATAATGAGTATATGTAAATTCAAAGATGGCTTCACGAACTAAACGTGCATATAATCTGAAATATTTCGATGGAAAATACTGAGACCATTCAGGTTTTGGGAATGGAGTTATGTGTGTTATGGTTAGGTCGTTAATAATAGAACTTGGTCTTGTTTGTGTGTGACTAGTGAAGACCTAAAGTGATTCGGAAATGATCATTTATGACTCTTGGAAAAAATGAAAAGAGCAACTAAACTTTCTAAGCAAGTAAGGATGTGTGGAGTGTCTCGACCATAAAGCAGGACTTAGACTAGTGAAGACCTAAAGTGATTCGGAAATGATCATTTATGACTCTTGGAAAAAATGAAAAGAGCAACTAAACTTTCTAAGCAAGTAAGGATGTGTGGAGTGTCTCGACCATAAAGCAGGACTTAGATGGAATGCCCTTAGATAACTTTATGAATTCTTGCTAAAAGCTTACTGATCGCATCGAATACGCTTATTTTTCCTGAAAATTTGACATCGAGATTCAGAAATATTAACTTTTCCATCGAGATTTGATGTCTTTACTTTCCACATGTGGATATATTTTTGTAAAGTCGAGTGGTTGTGGTCATTGAAAAATAAGCCTTTCACTCGACAATCGTATTAAATCTTGCTCTGTGAGAGTGGGAAGAGTCAGTTTGATTTGCCTGTACATTTTTGATAAATCGCCACAATTTTTGTGGTTTTAATTTTGGGCAATAGAGAAGACAAATTTAGCTCACTCATCTTCCCTAAAATTTTTTAATCAGAAATCTTATTTTTTATTAAATAAAAACAATTCGACGTGGCATAGTGGTTAGACAAATTTAGCTCACTCATCTTCCCTAAAATTTTTTAATCAGAAATCTTATTTTTTATTAAATAAAAACAATTCGACGTGGCATAGTGGTTAGAGTTCTCCCTTTACGATTAGTTATAATAACTGTTCTATACTTAAATAAAGTGTGTGTTCTGCATGAGCGAAACCCTAGGCATCTTACGTGCTTATGGCAACGGGGTAGTGCTTAATTATTATTATTACAGTACGAACTTGGTTTGGGGCACCATGAATGAATGAATAATCTTTATTAGGCAAAGAAACAAATAGTAAGTAATTAGGGAAGAACTAACTAAGGGCCCTTTCACCGCCTTGCGGCAGCGTTTTCGTGCCATCACTTTCGTCTTCCACGTGCCTCCTTCTTTAATTTGATTTCAAGATCTTTTTAATAACTTCTTCTGGGTCCCTAAAATCAGGGTATTCTCTTTCAGGCAGCGGCGCTCCATAAGACATTCCTAGGGAATACCGTATTGCCCGCCGCCGAACCTTCCTCAGGTTGGTGAGGCACTTTTCGCATTCCTCGCTGCAATACCAGGAGTGCGCACCATAAGTGAACATAGGCAGCACCATGGCGTTGAACACTTTGGCCCAAGCATCGCGACTCAGCTGAAAAGCCCTCAACGCTCCTAGTCTTTTCACAGCCCGACTTTTAACGAAATGTGCTCCTGGAAACTACACTTGGAGTTGAACGTCACTCCAAAGTAGCTCGTCCGCCCAGTGACTCTATAGGTACCCCATAGATGGTCACTCTAGGTATTAAATTATTAGACCGCTTAGGGCGGCCAAAAACTAATAACCTGCATTTTTCAGGTCTCACCCTGAGTCCTCTGCTCCCACACCAGCGTATGATTTCATCGACAGCGACTTGAATCCTTGACACGCCACATCTGGTTTCCACGAGTGATCCCAGAGAACTATGTCGTCCGTGCGGAGGCTTCACCATGCGGACGTAACCGGAAGTTGGTCCGCATGTATTCCTCAAGTGCATCACCCAAAGTGGCATCAAATTCTTCCACGTCAGCTTCACTGCAAACTTGCCCTTTGAGAGAAGGGAGTTTTCTATCCATGAACGACTCCAGGTTATCCCAAGTGCCAGAGCCCAAGTCATAGCCAATTGGGGCTTGAGATCGAACAGGTTCGTGAAGATCGGTTAGTAGTGGACGGTGATCGCTTCCAATGTCCCTAAGAACACGAGGTACAGAGAGCATACCAATTAACGATAAAGAGGCTACGCCCATACCCAAGTAGTCCTCTCCTCCTCGTGTGTCCTTGTGGTTGGGGTCGGTCAAGTCCGTAATTTCGTTAACGGACTTGACTTTTTTTCCGTTTTGCGCTAAATTTCGAAAATTTATAAGGGAAAAATTTTCAAAAATGGAAAAAAAGTCAAACGGAAAAAAAGTCAAGTATTGAAAAAATTTTTAAAAATTAAAAGATGCTAGTAGTATCACAAAAATGCGATATAAACTAAAAAAAGACAACTTGACTTTTTATCCGCTTGACCTTTTTTCCACTTGACTTTTTTTCCTACAACCAGCCAGAGTACCTATGCCACACAGGAGTTTAACCACTCCTATCTTCGGCACCTCGAGACGAACTAGTGTAGTAAGTCCCCCGAATACCTGATTTTTGTGATTCCCCTTTGGCTCGTGCGTTCTGGATTGACTCGAGCCTGCAAAATGCTTTTTAAGGCATCTTGCGGTTTCTGGACCCGAATCTCGCACGTTCTGCAGTTTGGAGGAAACCGCAGACTTCCTTTTTCTTCCTACTGTAGTCCAGTCTACAGTCCTCTCGAGATGATCCTCTGCTCCGGCTTCTGTGAGGGCAAACACAGCCTGTTGGACCGCTGGCTGTGTGACGGATTCAGCCCTGCCCTCGGTCCCTGGTCCTTGATCCATATTAGGAGGCTGAGTCTTGCTCTCAACCTCCATCCTCCTCGTAGCAGGCACAGCCTGTTCAACCGCTGGCTGTGGGGGATGTCCGCTGCCGTGTGGAAAGCAGCCCTGCCATCGATCCCCATATTCACTCGGAAAGCCAGGAGGACCGAGTCGCGAACGACCCGCCTGAACTTTTCCAAGCCTTTGACTCCTCTAAAATATAGTCCAATAGTAAGCTTATTTGTGAAGAGTCTTTGAACCACGTGGTCCACTGTATCACGGACCACACGTGAGATGTCCTCATAGTCGTCGGTATTTCGAAAGACACGTGTTGTGCTACTAACTTTCACTGCAGCTCTTTTAGATTCTTTTGTGTTAACTTTTTGAACCATAGTTTGAATATTGTATTAAATCCAACAAAAAAATACTACTAAAAATAATCAGTAATTTTCCCACCGAATTGGTTTTTTTTCATTTCCATGCCTCCCCGACAACTGTAATGACTTGTCTAAGATTGATATTATTCAGATTCAAATCAGAGAGCTGTTCTTTGTCAAATATAAGAGAAAAATCAATCAGTTTATTGAAGTAGGGACTTTTTTTCAAAAATTTATTAACAATAAAATATTATTTATTAACTATGGGGGTAAGCGCCTGCTGACATCACGCAGTAAGCGTTTCCGCGAACAACTGCGATACCAATTCTTTGCCTAAGCCAGACCGCTTCCCGCACGTCTTTCTTGCGGTGGGCCAATTTTCCCCCGGTTTCCTTTAGGAAAGATGTTGTAACACTTCCGACCGCACCAGACGTGTAGATTGCTACCGGTACAAAACGGTAGCGGTCTCCAATTCGCCATATTTTTTAATCTTGATTTTCTCGGCCAGATCGGTTGCCGATCCAGCAGACTGCGCCGAGCTGAGCATCATCGAGTTTGAGAAAGAATCCACAACAGTGCAGTCCCATACGAGCGATTTTCCCTCAGTGAACTGAAAGATAGTTAACCCATCCGGTCTTTTCCCATCTCCGCGGTCCAATCTCACAGGCTCCAGTACTCAAGAGCTCGCAAGACAATGTTGTTCATAGCAGCATAACGGGGTGCTCTGCCCGCAATTTTTATAAGATTTTAAAAAAGATGACTTTTTTACCTAAAGATGTCGAGGACCTTGGTAAAATGTTCCACTTACCCATAGGACCCCTTAAAATTAATTTTATAAGATTTAAAAAAGATGACTTTTTTGCCTAAAGATGTCGAGGACCTTGGTAATATGTTCCACTTACTAATAGGACCCCTTAAAATCAATTTTTATAAGATTTTAAAATGTCGTTTCGCTAAAATCTCGTGATGTTTATTGATGAACTGACCCAAAACCTGAAAAAATTAATTGGAGGCCATTTTGAATGGACACGTATTTAAGATACGCTTAATTATAACTTGAAATCCGTATATTGATTAAGTCAAAAAGATTAAACCAAAGCGAAAAAAGTCAAGTCAATTTTATTATAGCCATACTCCGAGGAAACTCGTTCGCAATCCACGCAGCAGGCTTCCTCAACTGACATTTGTTTAATTGTTAAAAAAATTATTCTTTAAAAAAAAAATTTATTATTACCTTGAAATTCTTAAATTGATTTAATCAAAGCGATTATACCAAAACTTTTTTTCCGTTTTGCGCTATTTTCGAAAATTTATAAGGGAAAATATAAGATAATTGGAAAAAAAGTCAAATGGTAAAAAGTCAAGTGTTGAATAAAATGTTAAAAATTAAAAGATGCTATTAATGCTATAAAAATACGATATAAACTTTGAGAAAAACGACTTTACTTTTTTTCCGCACTCCGAGAAAGTATGTCCGGTCCCTGGGTACGACAGTAATTCCAGGTAGTACCGAGTTGAAAGACTCGACCACGTTGATGAAATCACTCTCTGAGTATGTGATATTTATTAGCTCCGATTTCTCTATGTTTATCTCAAGTCCGAGGTTTCGTAGTGCCGAAACGACCATGTTTTATATCTTTAGCAATTTTAATTTTTGTTTCATAATTAATCTTTGAATTCTTTTTACGAACCATACAAGAATCAAAATAAACACGTGAAATAATTAATAAATAAAATAAAATTTTGTAATTAAATAAATTAAATATGTGCCCCAAACTGGGGTCATTAAAAATAAATAATATAATGAAAAGTGACTGTTTTCAAAAACTGCCCCAAAAACCGAGGGTGGACCACCCCTGGGGTCTGCCCCAAACCGGGATCGTACTGTATTATTATTATTAGTTCGACGTGGAGATGACGATTGATGACCTTTGACTTTTTAGATGCCTTTTTCAAATTAATTGATTTATTAACCCCGGGTACACTGAGAAAGAAGTTAAAATAAACAACTTATTAAGTGTATCCAGTTTCCACTTTTACAGAAACAGAGTCCATCCGGAATCAAGGTAAAGGGTAAAAGACGTCCATATTTGCAGTTGTGGAAACCCCTCCAGTGGAGTGGGAAAGAGCGAATGATTCTTTTCGTGCCAGCCAGGCACTGGGCGTCACCTAGAAAGGTGGATCACATGACGCCACTCTAATAGAAAGAGAGAGACGGAACAGACAAGCAAACTGAAAACTTCAACATATTATCCATGCAGCACGACGCGGCTCGTTACTGTTACACGCTTTTTTCAAACCAGAATTCTTTAGTTAAAATAAAGATGAATCTTTTATTTCTTCAAGCGACTTAATCTGAATTGAAAAAAACTACTGCTTTATCAAGAGAAGTGATATATAGAGAAGCCTTTAAGGGTTAACTCTGTAATGGTCGTAAAAAGTTTTTTCTTCTTTTTTGCAGTTTATAAGATGCAAATGATAGAGCAATGGTAGTCCGATCGTACAATAATCGGTAAGTCAATGCTGCAAGAGAACAGGAGCACAATGAAACTTCGTTTGGATTCCTAGAGCATGTCACCAATCTTGTGGAGTAAAGGTAAAATATTTATCTAATTTCACTCGTTAAAATCGAACAATAACCAACCAACATAATTATTTTTTAAGACATAATAAAGACAACAATTATTAAATTAAGGAAAACACTAAGAAACAAGAGTATTAAATTAATTAAATTGCTAGCTCATCAATAAATGATGCAAGCTCACTAACACCGTCTAATTCACAATTAGACATATCACAGGAATTCCAGCACTTCTTTACTTCTTCATTTGAAGTCTTGGATACCAATGCTTTCATAATTTCACACATAAAAATTGACTTTATCTTACACGACTGCACAGTATCTAACAAACTCCTAATATCAGGAGAAGGTCCACAACACGTCAACACAACACACGCAAAATCAGGGATAAACTTGGGGAAATCCACACAAAGAAGATCGTCACTCTCGTATATCTCCAGAGTACACCTCACCCTAAAATAACCATCCATCAATACATATCATTAATCAACTCAGAGTTAAGCAGATTTAAAGTGTGAAGCTTCTCATAAAACTGAAGTAGTCGAATCCGGTTCTGGGTTACCTCGTCACAGTACATAAGGTAAAGACTAGCCAACACATCTCCCACAGACTTCGTGTTGAGGACATCTTTGAAGATAGCCACCGCACTCTAAGAATTATAGCAAAGCAAACGTCAATCTCATTCCCACATGAACATTCGAGGATTCTATCAGCTTTCTGGTCAATCTCATCCCTGCTTAGTGCAATAAGAGATTTATTGGACACCACTGGCCTACTACTGATTCCAAGTCGATTTCTAAAAATGAAATAATAAAATACTTTGAATCAAAGAATGGTTCATCCGCAGAAACATTGTAGCCAATTGAATCAAATAATGATTTCATGGCTATCGGCTTTTCCTCGACCAACTTTTTCATTGACCGAGTATTATTAATTTGCTGTCCCGTAAACTTGGACTAAAATAAATTCCACATCAAACGTCAATGTTTGCATTAACTTTCCCTGATATCGTAAATCCATCGTCAGTCATCCTTGATTTCTTAGTCTGAACAGGATTCTTGACCACTCCATATCTGCTCTTCTGGAAGTAATTCTTGCATGACTGTTTCAACTCGGCAATACAGGCACTGTCTTTTGCATGCGACTCAGCCAGATAGAAATTGGACTACTTTGGCTTATTAAACCCAACCTTGTAGTCGTCAATAAGGTCCATCACATTAAATACTATAGTCATGTCAGAGTATTTCGTGTAGACTTGCACTTTATCCATAATTTCATTAAGTTTCTAAAATATTTAAACGCTCTACCTTGGTGTCACGTGTACTTAGTTTCTGTCCAATAGTAGTCATAACTCGACACAAGCAGATCACATCGGATATTACTTTGGAGCTCATCAAGGAGTCCAGGAAGGCGTAGAATGTCTCAGCTGGGACCAAATCCAAATTGTAGAACCACCCGTACAAACTAAGCTCAACAAACAAATCAACTTGGCTGATCGTAATATTTTGGTTCTCTGTTTTTCCTCAATATCCACAATCTCCACATTCAGGGATTCAGCGTCCCTGCTTTTAGCAGAATTTGGTTCTTTCTTAATTTCCTGCAAATTAAATAACCTGAAACCTCCGAGATCACAGCAAACTTGGATTTCATCTCAATCAATGACTGGTTGGGCACATGCCTATCATCCAAAACTTTTCTACAGCCAGTGGATATCCCATCACAAATAGTTCCGTAAGTTTTCTATGTAAATAAAGCTAATACCGCCAAATCCTTAACCAAATGGGCCAAAGGAACAACAGAGATCGTACAGGAGATGATAGACTAAAATCAATCCAAAATGTACATTAAGGAGAGCTTCAGCACATTCCAAGACCAACTGAGGTTTAGAAGCAAGATTAGAAATAGCAGACTCGCACTCAGCCATACATTCTCCATAATTGTTTGGTGTGAGTCTGTTGAAGTGACGTATGACTTCTTTAAGTGGTTTCTGCAAATGAGAGATAAATTCCCAACCTTTTCATCCTTTCCAAGGACCATAGCATCGCTGGAGGTGCCCAAGTTAGTAAACCTGACCTTCTCCACCACCTTTCTTTCCTTAGCTGAGGAAGTTCTGTACACACTCGCGTTAATCTAACAGTAATCCAAAAATATAACATCTTCTGCAAGAGGGATCGTGTACTGCTCTGAGTAATTCTCCACACGACCTCTGTACTCGGCAATTATCTTGGCAAACTCCTGTCGTGAGTACAATATCCTCTTGACTATGGAGGGAGCTTCAACTTGGACTGGTTTCTCCTCAACAACCTACATGTGGGGATGCAATATACCTTCTCTTTCTTACTTTCCACAGCCTCAACCTGATCAGGCACAGCTTGGGCTTCTTCTTTTTCAAAGCCTCGATTTCGTCCAGTTTAGCTTGTATACGACAGATTCCTAAAATTAGTAAACAAATGACCATTCGAATCGATGATAACTCTGCCCTCCTCGTCAAAGATGTTATTTCCTCATTCTTGTACAAAATGAGGGCGTCCAGAGTGTATCCATAATGGTCAACTTTGGAAAAGAAGTCCTGTATTTTGTTCACAACGCTGTGGTAGTTAGCCTCAACTAGCTTCCTCTTCTCAAAGTCGTGCCCAGAGAATCCTGAAGTTGGATCGTTTTGGTCTTCAGCATAATCACCCTCATTATCTGAGCCTTGGATAGGATTGGAGTCCAGCAAATCCAAGTCATCGAGTAAATCATCGCTGTCAGAGCCCAAAAAGTCCCCATATTCCTCTTTTACTCTCTCCTGTTCCCTGATCCTCACATTCTCGTAAGATTCGAGCCATGATTCACCCTAAAAAGTCAAATTGATAGAAAAACTGTCGTTTTGCTGTCGATAATCTCATCGAGCTCCTCAATCGACTTTCCTTTAAGACACTTCTTCCCCTTTAAAGCCCATTCAGTTAAGGAATCCCTCACTTTTTCGTTCTAAAACATCATTAACACAAACTAACAGAATTTTGAATATTCAAAAGGTTTTGTTCGATACATCGTTTCATTTCCTCAATACTAGTAGTATCATTTGAACATGTAGTCTGGGATTTGTCTACTGTTTATCATTAATAAGACCTATATCAGATATAATCTCCTCCACTGCACTTCCCTAGAAAATTAAGGAGGAAAAACAACCGATTCTTTATTGGAAATTAAACCATTAAGGAAATGGTCGGACTTGTTGTGCAGTTTTTTACTAATACGGCTTACATCATCATAAAGTTTCTAAAATAAACCACGTGATTACTGTTTTTTCATCACAGTCTACGAATTTTCCAATTTTTCGTTTAATTTGATTCTTTAAATCTTCAAAATTTTTCTTGTGATCAGAAATTTCTGAGTTTTATAAGAAAAATACCCAAAGAAATTTGTTTTTTCAAGTCCTCGATATCTTCAGATTTCATTTTATCCAACTCCTCCTTATTTTTGCTCTTTAGAATCTGTGCTAGCTTCTTCTCAACTAAAAATATCTAATATTGACAGTTTACCTGTTAGATCGATCGGATTTGCGTCATTAGACTTTTCTGAGGTTACTATAGAAACTGGTGTGTTGGTTTCCTTAAATGATAAAAAATATTTCAAACCTGAGGAGACTTAGGTTGAGCTTTACGATACTGGTGCTGTCTCTGTTGTGTGTGATCGTAATCTACTAATGAGGGAAATTTAATACGGTAATTATCCATTTGTGGAAAATGGTAGGCAAACTGCTGCTCATTCTAGGAGTATAAACATAGTCAAGTACAGGTAAATAAAACATCTGGTGACTCATATAATATGGGTGATGAAGCATATTTTTGTCCATCTTTGCATCTTTATTCATACTCTCTAAGTTATTAGTTTAATTAATTTAATAATATATATAAATATTTGGCATAATTATAAAGAATACAATACAAACAAATACCAACCAACAAAAGAAGAATTTAACTAACGAGTTATTAATTATTTTTTAAATTTTTAATTAATTAAAATTTAAAAATAATATTTAATAAATAATAATTTTACTATTTTATAGCTATTGTTATTTAATTTTTTAAATTGCAAAAATATTTTAATTTTACGTGCAAGCTCATGGCCAGTGCTTCCCTGTTAGAAGCTGATGTCACATTTAACAGTGATGAATTCTTAATAATCTCATATTCAAATTATTTTCTATATATTATGTACCTATTAATGAAATCTATCTTAAATTTCTTAGTAAATTTCGCTAGCAGAAAATATCTGTCTTTCATTTACTCAAAATTTCATTAAATCGAAAATTCTTAATCATCAAATTATCATTGATGCAATTCTGACTTGCTTTCTAATTTCACCAGGATTTTTTCATTGATAATTTTAGATTAACTTAATTCGGAACAAGTTAATATTAATTTTAAATATTGAGGAAGTAAGTGATTCATGAAAGTTTTGCTAACATTTATTCTAAAGTTTCAAAATACTTAGCTTTTGAAACTTTAAGATTGTTTGTGGTGGCTCATTTTTTAATTTTTGTTTTATCTAAATATCAGATCAGATATTTTATATTAAAAATTAAATTAAAATTATTTCCAAAGACCAAACGTAACCAAACTAACTAACTCCTCGATCTTGACTCGTTCCAGCATTTCAAAACTTGTCACCAGGTAACGACGTTGTCCCCGGGGAAGAATTGTTGGATCCTCTTGATGCCGGCCAGCATTGGGCGTCACCTCAGTAAGGTGGATCCAGTGACGCCATCGGAAGGAAGGAAAATAATTTTGACAAACTATCCACATAGCACCACATTTATTTATTTTAATAACCCGGGAACACCGAGAAAAAAAGACAAAAGAGTCAAACAGTTAGGTGATCCCAGTCCTCGCAATCAATTGTGTCATTCGACGTCTGTGATCTTCCATCGTCCCCACTACTTTCCGGAAGAGCCTTCTCTCGGTCTTGCAGAGGAATCCGATCGGGGAGGGAATTTCTTATCCAATCGGTTTTCTCTTGCCATGGAAAGGATCAGGCGAAGCGGATTTTCATCTTCCTCACAGACGCGAAAATCTGGAGCCACGACTACGGATCTTAGCTTCCATGAGTGTGGGTCGACTGTTGATCCATTACGTGGGCAAAGCATACTGATTGTTTTCCGGTATATCGAGTTGATTCTTTGGACCAAAGACTCCGATAGCCGAATCTCCATGCAACGGAGGCATACTCAATGGCAGGCGCGATTGTTTGTTGGTAGAGGTAGAAACGGAAAAGTCCATGTTCCTCGTGGTCCTCCGAACAAGGGCGCGTATAACGTTAACTTTCTGGAGGCCCCTGGTGATCATGTCTGTTGCGTGGGAGTTGAATTTGAGAAGGCTGTCGTACTTGACTCCAAGGACAGTGGGGGACTTGTCACTGGAATCCGTGGGACCAATGAAAAGACTCGGTTCATCCTTGGAACGACGGTCCGACGTGAATGTGGAACAGATAGACTTGGTTGCAGAAATCGTTAGTCGATTGCCAACAATCCAATCGTGGAGAATGTTCAATTTTGTCTGAGTTTTAAGGGATGCGACTTGCGTCGAGCGGTTCCGTATTGCAATGACTACGTCGTCTGCGTAGGATAATAGCAGGGAATCTTCGTCTCCATCATTAGGTAGGTCGTGTAGGAAAGGTTGAATAGAATTGGTGAAAGTGGAGACCCCTGGGGTACCCCGTTCGGTAGTAATCGTGATCTAGATCTGAGATCACCACTGACTACTCTTCCACGTCTTCCAGACAAAAAGTTGGCCAGCCATAATTTCACATTCGGACGAATATTAGTAGAAAATATTTTTCCAACCAGATTTTCCTCGAAACAGTGTCAAAGGCTTTGTTGATGTCAATAGAAACCAAGATTGTGCGTTTGTGAGGCGGAGGATGGGTGTTAAAACCGTCGGCAATGAACTGCGATAAAGTTGCCAAGTATGTAGCGGTGGACCTACCGCGGAGGAAACCATGTTGAAATATAGGACGCGGAAGATACGGAATAATGACTGATAATACAAGTTTCTCCATAATTTTTGACAGTGTGCTGGTAACGGAAATAGGCCTGTAGGATGCAGGTTCTGTCTCTGGTTTCCCAGCCTTCAATATCGGTCTGATGATAGAATTCTTCCAAATCTTGGAATAATATTATAGTTAATGGACAGATTGTATATATGCGTGAGGTAGCCAATTGCGTAGTGGCTTAGGTGTTTTAGGTGAATAGAAGATACTTTGTCAGGCCCGCACGCCCGTGAGCTCTTTAATCTGGTGATCACATCCAAGACTTGGTCATCTGTGAATAGTTCGTGATAAGGTTCCTTCTTCGGTTTATGGGCACGCACCTTAATGTCCAGGTGTTTCGAGAATGGTTTGAAGCTAATTCCAGCGTAATGTTTCATAAGGGTTAGGATGTAGGTGGCATAAGTGTTCAGGAGAAGACTTTCCGGTTCCGTCTGCATCATCCAGCTCCGACTTGACTTGTTTAAGAGTTTTCCAGAAGTGTCGGGATGTACTTTTCCTGTCGAGGTGGTTAACTAGATGCTGCCATCTCTTGTCCTTGTGTTCTTTTATGCTCTGACAGATCTTTTATTCAGTTGTCTGAGGGCTGTCAAAGACTTCATGTCCAACAGATGGCATCTCTTCAGCCGGTCTCTTTGTTTTATAAGACTTATTGTATAAGAGCTGAGGGTAGGAATAAACTTCTTGTATGACGATATAGGAATAAAAATATGGTCAGCTTTCTGAATGGCAGCGCTGATAATTTCTGCGGCCTCATCAATAGAGCGTATTGGGAGGATAATCTCCCGGCCAAGAATTTATCCACAAGGTTACTGAAACCAGACCAGTCAACCTTCGTATAATCCTTGAATCTTTTTGATTCCGCCGGCCGTCTCCTGTATCGTCGAAGACCTCTCAATTTTAGAAGGATTGGATTGTGGTCACTGGAGAAGCCGTAAAAGACGTTCCAGGAAATGAGTCCAGCCAGAGAAGGTGAGCATAGTGTTAAGTCGGGGGATGTGCAGCTATCAGTCATCCTTAATGGGGTCCTCGTATGTGAGTTAGGGTTGTTCAGTATAATCAGGTCAGGAAGATAATTTGCAATGAGTTCTCCTCGGTTATCAGAGGATTGGGAAGTGAGCCAAACTGGATGTCGTGCATTAAGATCCCCACATAACAGTAGATTTTTCAATGTTGAAATGCGTGATAAATCAGGGGTGTAAGATGACGGACACGATCCTTGTGGAGGAATATATAAATTAGCCAAATGGATCCAAAAAGACGGGAATAACTCGATTTTGACAGTAATCTGCTCCAAAGTCTTGTCGGAGCCAAAAAGCTCTGAGGTTCGTTGAGTTGTATCCATAAAATATCGTTCTTTATAATAGTAAGTAGTCCTCCTCCGCGTCCTCCCTGACGATCTTTACGGATCACTGTGTGTCCGGGAAAAGAGGGTGTTGGTATAGAGGGAGATAGCTTGGACTCCTGTATTAAAGCGAGGTCAGCCTCATTTTCGCGGAGGAGTGCCCGGAGTTCAAAGATTTTCTTCCTGATCCCATTCGTATTCAGTTGTATAATTGTAAAACCTCTCCATGGACCAGGATTGGTTTCGACGTCCCCACATAGAAGAATCAAAAGTCTGGATAAATGGGGACACCAGACAGGGTCGAAGACACAGGAGATGAAAGGACCACCGACGGTGGGAGAAGCTGTTGGCTCTTTTCGTTCCATTGGAATGGGTGACCAACACGCTAACAACATTTTCCTAGCACCACATCCGCCATTGATGTAATTTTTATTTATTTTTTATTTAACCCAAGAACACCAATAGTTAACTTAATTGTATTTAAACTAATTAGGTGATCCCGGCCGCCTCCATCAGGTCTCTCATCTTTCCGGTGGACCTTCCGAGATCCAACACAGCTTCCTCTGAGACGGGAGGGTTTTGAAAGAATACAAGAGGGGGTGATGTAAAGTCTTCTAGTAAGACCCAATCCATTAGAGCATTGTAGGAAGTTGGATTTTCGGCACAGAGCGGCGAATCCCTTCCCATTTTGTCGATAAGGTCTTCCAGAGAGGTGGGTGTGAGACTGACTGTTCTCACTAGCTTGCCGATAGTTATAGCTGATAGGACTGAATATTACTGATTTTCTATTTGTTCGTCCAGGATAGGTTGATTCCCCAAGACGCACAGGCGTAGCTGATAGATGGCTCAATGAATTGTTTATGTAGTAGTTTCAATGCTGGGAAAGGGGTTCTGATGCCACCAAAAATAGATTTGATCAAACCAAGCTTTCTTGAGCAGGTTCCGGAGATATATTTGACATGAGGGGAGAAGGTCATGTGCGTGTCAAAGGGCGACTCCTAAGATTTTCAATTTCTTTCGTAAGGTATTTTAGTTTGGCTGATAAATAAATCAACGGTCATTCTTTCAAGACGTTTGTTCTGAGGTAAATAGGGATTGTGGAGGACTTCTCAGGAGAGATATATCAAGTCTGTTGGATATTAACCAATTTTGAATCACGTGTAGTTGTTTTTGAACTCTTTTCTGAGGCTTTTAGGAAATCCTGGTCACGGGATCCAATTAGAATGTCATCAGTATAGGAGAGGAGAAGATCGTCTTTATCAACTGATCGTGGCAAATCGGACATAAAAAGGTTGATAAGGCGGGGGACAAAGGAGAGCCTTGCGAACACCATTGGGAAGTAGTCTCAAAAGTGATTTGGTCCCCATCCATACAAACCCGGGCCTTTCTCCCGCTGAGGGATTCGAAAGCCAGAGTTTTAGATTGGGGTTAATGGAGAGTCCAAATAATTTCCTGGTTAAGATTTTCCTGGAGACAGAGTCAAGGCTTTACGCAGATCCACAGAGCAGGACGATGGTTTTGAGGTGACGAGGACTTGAGTTGGAAGCCATCAAGGATAAATTAATTGAGAGAGTAAAGTGGGTGGACGTTTGAATGAACTTTCTGAAGCCATGTTGAGAGAACTGAGGGGAAGGGACGGGGAAATGAGATCAAGTATTAGGTTTTCTAGGTTGTTTAGCCTGGATAAGTCTAACAAGAATCCTTTCGGGCAAGAGGACGGAGGAGGGACATATATGTTAGCAATTTTAAGAGTACTCGATCCGTTTGATATTGAAATTCCGGAGATTTCCGTGGTCCCATCGTTAGTTAAGCGACTTAAGTTCAGCGGATGTGTCAGAATAACGAAGGTTCTTTCTGATGATGGTAAGAGGTCTCCACCGAGGCAGTTCGGGCGATCTAGCGGATGCAGTCGAAACCTGGAAAATGAGGAGTAGTCGCGGACTGAGTCAACTTGCTTTCTTGAAGCAGGATCACGTCAATGTTTTGGTTGTTTGTGAAGGATCGTAATTCGAAAATTTTGCTCTTTATTCCGTTGATGTTAATCTGCAGAATTGAAAGTTGGGGACCTGGTTGAGCTCGATGTCGCCAGAAAGTAGTAGAAGGATCCCATTGAGAGTGATGGGAGAAGAGGTTGAAGGAAGCCGTCCAAAAGAACCAACTTTGGATGGGGGTGAGCAAATGGTCCTTTTCCTAGGTGCATTAGGTGCACCCTGAGCGCCTCCAGAAACGTTATTGACTGGTAGACCACATGACGCCACGTTTAATTCGGAATCTTCTTAAAAATTCCACTACGATGTAATTGTAATAATGTTATAAATATCCTTATTAGAAAAAAATTAAAAAAATTTAGTAAAGCGATCTTTATAAATTAAAACTAAATAAAATCAATTGTATTTAATAACACTATGCAAGCTGAATTTTCTCCTTTTTAGGGCATTGGCCTCTTTGTAACACCTCACTGTTCCCTTCAGATATTACTTGAAAAACCAAATCACTAGACAAAACAGCTGTTTTTCCTGGTTCCTCTTCGTCGTCACCTCCGAGTTCAGAGCCTCTTGAGATAAGATGATTAGTCATTCTTGTAACCTCATCATAGTTATCAACTTTCAGCCCAGTCTATCTCGATTATCATGCTCTCTAAAGTTTTTTTAATCGTCATTGATTGGATGTACACCCTTGTAGAGACATCCACGTTGAATCTTTTCCATATAGGACTTGTTAGTACTTTTTACTACTCCATCCCATGTCAAAAAATCGAATTATTGTCACCATCGGCCTTGTGAATTTGTGCTTAGTTCTTTGCCAGAAGGTCGTATTTGTGGAGTTTTTCCACTTCACATGTTTTAGCAATCTTGGGAAGTGATCCCTACTTTTATTAGTATACGATTTTTATTACCAAGGAAGAATTTAAGGGAGGGGGTATATTGCGAAGATTTTTACATTGCACTCCTGTGTACCGCAAATCCAAGACCATAATGTCGGAAGTCAGACTCCAAAGTGATCATGTAGTAATCATCCAATTTCGTAATAGAATATGCTGTAATCTTTGTCTCTTGAATGCAGCAAATACTGACACCATAGATAGATAAATCACGTGCGAGTTGATGTTTTTTGGTGATGAACTTCAAGCCTCGAGTGTTGAAAGTACCAAGAGAGAATGGGAAAACGGGTAATTAAGCGCGAAGAAGAACATATTTTCAAAGAGGGACGTCACCACCTCAACCAAAATAATCTTTACGACCGTGTGACACGCGTATGGGCTGTCTCGGATCGTATTGCAGTCATGCAACTGAAGTTTGGAACAAAGCCCCAACTCTGTTATTTCTATCATCAATGTTTATGCTCCGACCGCTGTCCGGGCTGATGCCAATCCTGAAGAACTTGGTGCGTTTTTACTCATGTTTTGACAGGGACATATGACTCACTTTCGTTCGTCATATCTGACGTTATTGGAGACTGGAATGCCAGAGTTGGTAAAGTACGGAATGGGGAGACTTGTATTGGATCACATGCTTTGCGCTATGCTGACGATACAACCTTACTGGCTGAAACAGAGGATGGCCTCAGGAACTTGATTCTAAGATTCAGAAGAAGAGAGCGCCGTCTTTGGTTTATTGCTAAATATCAGAAGACAAAATTATGACTACTGCTAATAAATGGAACTAAAAATTGGGAACAAGAAAATAGAGAGTTGCAATAATGTTGTCTTTCTGGGATGTATAATTAATCGGAATGGTGACGGAGGCCTAGAAATCAAGAGGCGAATTGCCATGGGGACGAGACACCTTCCAGAGAATGAATAGAATTTGGAAAAACAAAGATATTTCCATAAGGACCAAATGCAGATTAGTTAATGCAATCGTGTTCCTGGTTTTTTTGTACGGCGCAGAATCATGGACATTGAAAAAAGGCGGATTAGGCGAAGAATTAATGCTTTTGAGCTGTGGTGCTGAAGGAGGTTACTAAGAATCCCTTGGACCTCCAAAGTAACAACCATCAATGTACTCAAACGGGTAGAGACTGACATTTCGCTAGAGGGAAGAATCGTAAAACACAGATTGGCGTTCTTTGGGCATGTTGTCCGCTCTGATTCATTGGAAAGAACCATTATGCTGAGCAATATTACTGGGAATAGAAGACCTGGCCTACCAAGGACTCGGTGGCTATCCACGGTGGAAGACGTCACAGGAATGCCTATATCAAGGCTACTCCAAATTGCAACGGATCGGGGAGAGTGAGGAAACTCGTTCATGAGATCTCCAAGGGTCGGTCACGACTAAATTGGACAACATAACATGACATTTCTTGGAGACAATTAATCCTCGAACCAGTGGCAGTCGAAACGACAGGAATCATGGAAGCAGGGCACTGACCCTGCTAAACAGGATCGGCTCGCTCATCGCGAATAAGAAAAACAATAGAAGAAAAGCTCGCTCATTGAGCGCATTTCTTTGCAAATCGTCAGGGAAATGCGTTTTCAATTATGAGAGCAGCCAGCAGTTGTTAACTGCTAGTTTTTGTGTTTAAATAAAATTTTTGTATCTAAAAAAATAAAATTCTTACTTGGCTAATTAATATATTTTGCGGTTTTACGTCGCAACGGCAAAATCGATTTTGCGCCTCTTTCTCAGCCTAAACTCGTTCTCAATCGGTCGTCACAATAAATAATAAAATTCCATAAGCTTGGTAGAGGTAGTGCCGTCCTTCTCTAGTACTTAATGCTGGTAATGTCTAAAAACACTGTGGATGAAAGAATTTCAGCTTATTGACTTCCAATGGTAGAGGAATCCGTTCTAAAATACGAAAAATTCAGCCAAGATCTACAGCATTAGGGAGTGGTTGTTGCATGCCTTCAGGAAACTAAAGTATCCGCCAAAACTTGATAAGATGTTTATGGGACCAGATTGTAGGCACTGTGGTATGGACTTTACAATAGAAAAGATTTGGAAAAACAATGACAGGATTTGTATAATCCAAATATGGATTATCAATAAATTAGCAGCAATAATAAATGTTAACGCTCCCACCAATGGGCATAACCGCGAAAATCCAGATCGGATTGACATATTCTACACTGTGCTGTCTTAGACTCTCGATGGTATCCACGGATGCCCTTATGTTCTTACAAAAATGGAGGTTTCAGATATCAGTTAAATGATCTGCTACAATGGGGAAATTGATGGACCAGGGCAAAAAAATAAATTACCCGTCTTGTAATTTAAAAGAAAACGGGAAGAGGCACTGACGAGTCCGATTTTTTATATAATCTTGTATGTATGGGGACCACAGTGAGGCCCGTTAAATGAATTTAATTTTTCTTTGTTTAATGAGTTTCATTCTATCGATGTTCGGAGGCGGATACATGGGAAGCTTATTGAAAACAAAGCCTTGATAGCGTTACTAGAAACCCAGTCGTGGATCATTTGAGGCATGAATGAGTGGCCACTTTTCGGAAAAAGACCCGAAATGCAAAAATTAGTTAGAAATTTGGATTAAACTGCCTGCAACTGTAACAAATGAACCCAAGTTCTCTTACTTAAAAATTATTAAATTAAAATTCAGAAAACCACGGTAACATAAAAGTACCTACTCACGTGATCCCGACAAGCTCCAACAGAGACTCGTCTTAGCCTAATGCTATAGAGACATATCTACACCTAATAGTTCGCCTGGTAGTGATTACACATATTTTTTCCTTGCTTGCTTTCATTGCTTTTTCCGCGTCATACAATGTGTCTACCGTGCTCTCGACAATGTTGGATGGAAAAACGGGGTCGATGCACGTAGCATCCCATACAAATGATTTTCCTCCTCGAATGGAACCGGACAGTATCGTCAATAAGGTGGGTCCCGACGTTACTGACTGGAAGGGCATCAATCGTCCGCCACGCATCTTCCAGTGACTAAACAGGCACGTCAGTGTTGGTTTTATGGGTTAGAAGCCTTTCATATTTATCTTTGCAGATGGACCTGTACGGTCTTTTTGCCAAGGCATTATGACTTTCAGAGGCTCCACGTGGTTGAGACGTGCTCTCATCTTGACTCAGGCATTTGATTAGAGATCCGATATTAAAAACAAATTTCGTGGTTTGGAAGAGTCCCTTAAGAAAAAGGATTCGCGGTTGAGGAAAAATGCGCCACCCGGGAATCGAACCCGGATCGTTCACATGGGAAGCGAACATCATACCATTAGACCAACGGTGCTGGTTCAATGATTATTCTTCACCACAGAAATAGTCTTCAATACATCATTATTAAATAAATGACAACGATGAGATAAACAATCTCATTACAGTTCTAAGATTTTCGATAGAGAACTAACAATAATTTTTGTTTGTTTACAAAATCTTTCTCTTATATAGAGTTTATTTAATAACTTTTATTACTGCAAAAAAAGAGTGTAAACGGTTATATAAAGGCTGCCCTGACTGCGTGGCTATTTCCTCTCAGGATGGCGAGCGAAATTCGCTCAAATAACCAGCAACGCTCACGAAGGTCTCCTGTTCGTGTAGCGATCCGATTCCCTAGACGACTCAAGAATTCCTGCGTCGCAGGCGAAAGGGAACCAGACGTCTCAACGGCGAGTGGAACAAACAAAAAATCCTTTGGTAGGACTGCGTACTTTTCCCGTTTCATCTTTTCGGCCTTCTCAGCGGCAGAACAGGTAGGTTGCAAGAGGTAAACCTGTCGGTCTGGTAACGTCTCAGACAAGAGTTTTTTTCCGTTTTTTATATAATCGAAAATATTTTATCCACTCAGTCTCAATTACACCAGAGAGAACTTGGCGATGCATTTAAATGCCTTTACTAAAAAAATACATGGGCTATTATTAATGTCCAAGCTGTAGTAGGAACTTTTTTTGACAGGGAATTGCAAAGCAAGTTTAGTAAATAAAGATTTAATAAGCCTAGTCTCTCGCGAAATTCAAACATCAGTCTTGTGTGTTTTTTTTAAATAAAATATTATTTATTGACATTAACAAGGAAAAGTAGATGCTGACATTACGTAATAAGTGTTTCCGCGGACAACTGCAATCCTAATTCGTTGCCTCAGCCAGACCGCTTCCCGCACGTTTTTTTTACAATGGGCCAATTTCCCCTCGATTTTCTTCAGGAAAGAGGCTGTGATACTTCCCGCAGGACCAGACATTTTGATTTCCACCGGTACAAAACGAAAACGATCTCTAATTCCACCATATTCTTTAATCTTGATTTGTGACACGTAATTTCCTGAGTTGATTGTTC